>JAHLSL010017009.1:0-48819 GCA_025920805.1 Petroica traversi | reverse complement strand
ATTGACCTTGCAGTTTGCTTCATTTGTGCTTCTGTCACTCTTTTTTTTAGTCATCTTCAGTGCTTTCATATTGAATATTTGTTTCTGATTTCAGATGTATGTTTTTACAAAATATTTAAGTCTTTATTTTTTTATTCCAACAGACTTGTTTTCCTTAGGGATGAGCCAAAAGAAAAAACAAAAAAAACAAACCAGAAGAAATTCTAAGAAGCACTTACCATTATCAATGCTGAGTGTACAGGGATTTTCAAAACTCTGCTGGATATTAGGGCATGAAGCCTGAGTTTTCCATGTATTAGCAAATGCTGATGCTGTTCCTTCAATTATTCCACTTATGACCTTGAAGTCATCAGTTTGGATGTTATTGAAATTTCCACAGAGACCTGTTGAAAAGCAGTGAAAAGTTTATGCAGCTCTTACTACAAAAAAAAGACATTGATCAAGGTGTTCTTATATTTGATTCACTCACCACAAGTCTGGTTTTTGAAAGAAGCATCCAGGCGCACAAACACTTGCATCACGGGTATGAACTGCACTTCAACCTGGACACCAAAGCTCATGTCCATGATCATGAAGAATGAGGAAGGTCTGAACATGGTGACATTAGCTACATATGAGAAACAAAATGGTCACTTTCCAAATAAGGCCAAATGCTGACAACACAATACTGTTCTTTTTTCATTTGTATCGCAGTTTTTGCAAATTCAGAGGTGAAATAAGGGCCTGGAGGTCAGAGATATCGCATGGAATCCTTAATTATTGAAACTGAGAACAAAAATCAAATTTCTTTCTAAGCAAGTGTTGAGCACAGGGGTAGTTAACAAAGAAGGAGGTAAAAGAGGTAAAGACGTCTTCTGCCTTCACTTTTGTGCTGTGAGAAGGAAGTAAATCTGAAAGTAATCAAATCAGGAGGCTGTAAATGCTGTTTGCTACTGTTTGAACTCTTGCTTGTGCTCATCCTGTCTCTCATTTCTCTATGACACCAAACATTGCACTTTACTTCAAAAGCACTCATGTCATTCACTGTTAGAGAAAAAAAAACCTACCTGCTGACATGGGCAGCTGGGTGTAGATGGAGTTCACAAACACACCACCATCGGGTTTGACCTCAATGATCTGATAAGGAAGAGGAACAAAAGGCAAGTCTCTGAATCATAGAATGGTTTGGGTTGGGAGGGACTTCTAAAGATCATCTCCTTCCAACCCGCCTGCCATTGGCAGTGACACCTTTCACTAAACCAGGTTGCTTAGGGCCACATCCAGCCTTGAACACTTTCAAGGAAGGGGCATCCACAGCTTCTCTGGGCAACCTGTGCCAGTCCCTCTCCACTCTCACAGTAAAGAATTTCTTCTTCATATCTAATCTAAACCTGACCTCTTTCCTTGTCCTTGGACTTTTTTCCCACAGGTCATGTCCTTCTTATGCTGGGCACTCCAGAGCTGGATGCAGCACACCAGGGAGGTCTTCCCAGAGCAGAAGAAAGGGGAAGAATCCTCTCCCTCACCCTGTTAGCCACTCTGCTTTGAATGTAGCCCAGGCTGACCTTCTGGGCTGCCAGCCATGTGCAGAATAACCATAGTCCAAAGCGTAATAATGAGGAGGAGTCCAGTAATATTAATTAAACAAATATTAAATAAAAAGGGTAGAACTTTGTAATTTCACCTCCCCCTTTTTTCCACTTTGTACACGGTACTAATTTTCCCTGCCAGAAAATAATTACTTTTGAAGGGACTTTCTCAGCTTTTTCGGGGGTTACATCATCTTGTTTTCTTTGAACTCATCTTCTTGATTAATTACATCTCTAAGTGTTGTAATTGTAATTACTAACCTTGGAGCTCATGGGGTTTTTTCCATCTAATTGGCAGCAAAAATAGCTTTTTTCTGCTTTGTGAGTACAATATGTTTCTTAATGAAATTCTACAAAGCCAAATCTGTGGCTGATCTGATTTTCATAACAAAATCCACTTCTTTTCACTAGATTAAAAATATCATGTACTCATCACATACACTGGAAACCTGGCAAAAATGCAGCTCCCTGACTAATTAAGCCCTAGTTTCTTTTCTTCCCGTATTTTTATTGTGCTTATTTTGCATTCTTACAGTTAGTCCTTTATTCATGTTGAGGGTCACTGACTTTAGGCAGGTCTCAGTGTCAGTTAGGCCACACTTGCGTAGTTCTACCAGGACAGTAAATTTTTCTTCTTTACAGTCCTAAAAAAAAGTCAAGTTATTTCACAAGATACAGACTCAAGCAAATTTCAGAGCTTCTTTGGCTGAAAATTCAATTTTGCCCTGTTTCAATTATTAGGAAGAAGAAATCTAGAATCTGGGTTTTATTGATTACATCCATATGCATATCAAGTTCTATATTCATATTTGGTGGTTTTATTCATGACAACTTCTAATGTTTCTCATCTTTCTGTACCTGGTATCAATGCTACACAAAAATTTCAGATAAAACACATTTCAGGCGAAACAGTAACATACAACATTTTATTTCCTTTTACTGAATTGTGCAGATGGGAAAAAACAAACAGAGAAAACCCCTAAAAGATGAAAACCTTTCACTTACGCATGTCTGTAATTAAATATTTTAATTACAATTAATTTCCAATTGTTCTGTTTGAGTTACTTTTAAATGTTTAAAAAAGTTTAAAAGCTAAATGAAATTCATCCATTAACTTGATTTTCTGTATTTAAACTCCACAGAAGTGAAAAAAAAGTCTGTTTTATAATTTCTTTCTTTTTTTTTTTTAAGAACAGTTACTGTCATTTTTAGAGTTGCACCATTTGGCCAAAGACCATATAATAGAGTAACATAGCAAAAAATTATGCAATGCAGTAAGAAATCTGGATTAGTTTTACAGAAGATTGCACACTAAGCAAATTCTTTAAAAAGAAAGTGCTCTTGAATTACTCTCTGACAGAGCTGGAAATTTCCCAATGAGTACCACACGCAGTTGCATGACACCCTAATAACTAATTAATGATTGCCATTGGAATGGCAGCATAGCAAACATCTGGCTAAGTGGCAGGGAATTTAATGTCTATATGTCAGAAGTGCTAAGTTTCGTAAGTTCTGATTGAGATCATATTTTCTTTCTATGAAGAAAGAAAAGCTTTAAGACCAGGAGTATCTTCTGAGCCCCACCTTGGAGAGGACGTAGGTGCAGTCTCCGTGGTGATCATAGTGCTTCTTATCATATGTGGAAATGTGGGAACCTCCCACTACAGAGCATGTTCCTGGGCAGGACTTGTCTTGGCAACTCCACTGGCCTCCATTACAGGTACTGGAAGGATAAAGTTCGGTGAAATCAGCACTCCAGAAAAAGAGGACATAAGAGTGCTGGAAGGTGCAGCTGGTTTACTATTGCTTGCCCCTTCAAGCTGCGGTTTGACCTACAGATTTAAAAATTTCCAAAATGCTGTGAACTTGTGATGCAATGTATTAAAATCAATGACTCTGGTAACCATCCTCCTTGTTATCTAATTGTTTTCTTCTTTGGACAGGTGAACTCTCCAAAACAGGTATTGAATAAAAAATTGTTTGGGTTTTTTCACGTAACGTAAAGTATGATGACAAGTTAAAATATCTTCTGGGGGTTTTTTGTAGTACAAATGTGTCATAAACTAATAAAAAAGAAAAGGTAACTCCACATCTGCTCCTGATGCAGACTATGTCTCTTTTCAAAGCTGATATGGTAGAGCACATGTACAGGAGTAATAATTGTGAAATCAAGCTAGTATTGTATCATCCCTTGCTTCTTCCAGAGAAAATAAATATTTGCAAATACATTAATGACTACAACTTCATTCCCCTTAGACAATTCCAAATGTTTGAACAAAATAAACAAAGAGGAAGCAACTGACCGGTGAGAAATCTAAGCATTGTAAATCCTTGCTTTGATTACCATGAGATAGAGTACAAAGCTACTTACAGCTGTTGCTAAATAAAACAAGTAATGTTCTTTGGGGGCGTTTTGGAAATGTAGCGGTCAGTTAAATGCACATATCAATTACCAATGATGTAATTGCATATAATAAACTATTAAACCCATTAAATATATGAGAGGAAATAATGAGTTAGAAGAGTAACAAAGATTACCAGGTCTGGCATGGCTCTGAAAAAGAAGTCCCTGTAGCATAGGTTTTGCCATTGTAAATACAGGAACACTCCTGCTGGGGAATGCAGCCAGAATTGTTGATATCATCAAATACAGTCCCTGGATTAAAAAAACAAACAAACAAACAAAAAAAACCAAAACAAAACAAAACAAAACAAAACAAAAAAACAACAAAAAAACACCTTGATCAATTGAAGTGGCTTTTCTTACATACCATTCTATTTGTTGCAAATCCTAAATACCTTCTTAGCAAGAGACCTATAATTGTTGTGAGTACACACACCCATACTGAGGACAGCAGGACTATGTGCATTTGCTGAGTGAAGGATCCAGCCTTTATACTCTTAAATTCCACCTGCTCTGAAAGAGGGACTTGTAACACAGGTGGCTGGTAGAAAGGTTGGTCTTGATCTGTTTGCTGTTCTTTTTTCCTGCTTTCTGAATATTGTACATGTAATGGCAATTACTTCAGACATCTTGTCTCAGCTGACACATGACAAATGCTTATCACTTGCAGCTGTGAAAAATACGATTATATGAGGCTTAAATCACATGGAACATACCCAAATCCTACAGGTAAGCTTTTGTTCTTTGAGGTCAGAGATGTGAGTACTTAAGGACTTGCCTGGGGGGGCAGAAACAGCCATCAATACAGTGTTCTTCACAAAACAGAGATCGTTGAGAATTCGTGCATGTATCAGCACAGGGGGAGTTGCACTCCTGATACTGCATGTTGTAAGGACATTTCTTGGCTGAAATTTAAAGAAGGAGAGGAAGAGTTGGGGTTTTTTCAGTCAAAAGTATTTCTAGTTCACTATACATATAAATATTTATATCCGTATAAGTTTTTCAGCTAGATTAAAAATACCACACCAAAAGCTCTCCAAATTTGCAAGTTTAACCACCTATATCCCTATTTTATAGTTGAGATGTGCATTCCATGACTCTGGTGCTGAACTGGCTCAATGACTGGATTTTTGGGGACAGCAAGGTAATGACCTCAGGAACCCAGCAAGGTCTGTGTTTCTACTGAAGCCTCCCTTCCCTGTGAACAGCTGTACTGCTAGTGAAATGTAGGACTTGCATTCTTACTCCTTTAGTATATTTGCATTTTGAGATACCATCAGAAGGACAAATACTACCTCATGGGCTCTTGTTTTGGATCAAATTCTGGTGAGGGCATGAACAACTACCCACCATAAGCAAGTATATGTTTAAATCAATACAAACTCATCATTACCAAGCAAGAGGGGATAAATAGGTGATTAGCCAGCCATACACCTGTGAAGATCCAATCAGTTAATTGAGAACAACAAATGCTGTAGCTACCATGAGTAAAGGAAACAGGAATAAAAGCAAGAAAGTAAGTAAGCAGGGCTTCATTCTTCCTTCTTGTTTCTCCTTTATTTGCTTCTTTCGCTGAACCAGCTAGACTTTGACTTTTGTTAGAGTATTGAGTGTTAATGTTTTGGTAGTGGTCAGTTCAGTTTGCATTAAAATCCTTAGCTCTTTTGCTGAAGTCTTCATGCTGAAACTTATACATCAGATTTTTTTTAAGACTTCACCCTTGAACAGCCTGTAACTTCTCCTGCATCCTCGGCATCATTTGAGAGTCCGTAGTTTGTTAGTTACTAAGCATGAAGTAAGGCTATCTCCAGCGATACTCACGGCACAGTTCTGAAGTTCTCCAGTCCAGGGGCTGCCCACCAGCATGAGCGCACTGCCGGGAGTACTCAGCAAAGGTGTCACAGATGCATGAGCTGTTTTTAGATTCTGCAGAGCGGCATAGGTCATCTTGGCAAGCCTTAATGTAATCTTTAACATCAACTAGGTCATTACAGTCGGCAAATGCAGAACTGGTCAATGTTTTCTTGCATATGTCGTCCTGGGGAGAAAAAAAATAAACAAGTCTCAGTAAACAGAAAGAAGCTGAGGGGTGGTGGTGGTAGTGGTATTGTTATTTTGTGCAATTATTGTGTAACAGAATACTATCGCCCTCTTTAAGCTGTTGTTGCCTGAGGGCTTTACCTATTGACCTGTATGAAGTTGTAGAAGAGAACAGAGGAATTTGAAAGAAAAATAAAAGGATAGTCAAAAGATCCTTACAAGATTATCAGGGCAGTTATATGTTGGGATGGAAGTGGAGTCTTCACAGTGTTCTGTTGGCCCATCCATTTTCTGCATATTCCCAAATTGCAAGGCTGTCATCTTTATATCTGTAGAAAAGAAGTTTAATAATGAATGTCAGAGGTTTTTGTTCGAAGCAACTGCCGGTTATTTTTTTTTTTTTCTCCCAAGAATTCAGGTCAAGACTGGCCAAAGCAGTTAGCTCTCTTAAGCTTTTAAATGTGATCATCAACCCTTCCAAAGGAAGCACTACATCTCCACCCCAATTTACTTTGTACAGCACCCTGGAAAAAGTAAACATTGGAAAGCAATTCTCAGCCCATTACATCTAGATGCAAACTAAGATTTTTCCCAGGAAAATAACGAACTCTTTCCAGATTATATTCAGCCTATACAGGCCAGAGGGAAAAAAGTCTAAACAGGGATTTGGACAATGGAAACTGCTGTAAAACGAGGTTTAGGAAACTGCTAAACCTGGGAATAGTTAAAAGATAAGATCTTACAAAGGTTATGCAAATCAGCAGGGAAATGTGGATATACTGATTTTGAGACAAGAATGAAACATGAAATGTACTGTCTAGAAAATATAATTGTCTTTCGTTTTATTGAATATATTTCTTTATTTATTTATCTTATTAGTGAAAATCTGTTCATTTTTATGGAGTTACCTGATTAATTTATACCAGCATGGTGTACACAATGGCATACAAGAGATATGTAATCAGTTGTTAGTACCAGTACTATATTTACACTCCAAGTATTAAATTACATAATCTGATCTCTTTCCTACACTTTTTTTAAAAGAGATTGTTTCATATCTTATGGGTAAACCATTTAACAGGATGGGAAAGAGGAAGGCTGATGATGTCAGAGCCTGTTGGACATCTCATAAACCATTTTTTTTTTTATTTAAAACACTTACTGTTTGAAACAAACTCATTGTATATGGGAAAGCTGTTGAAATCACCACAAAGTCCACAAGTCTGATTGGCATATTTCTCATTCAATTCCAGCTAAAATGATAAATAGTAAGTTGACAGAAGTTAGTATAAACATTTTAAAGTACAAGACCAGAGAAAACACTTGCACCTGCTGTCTCTTAGTATTTCTTGTCAGATCTGGGGAATTTTATTTAGCAATTTAATGAAAACATGAAAGATAGAATTAAGAGTCAGCTTAGATTTGGTTGCAGAGTCCAGACTATTGATACTATTGATACAGACTTCAGTTTTCACTGTAGTACCTCTACTGCTCTCAGCCACTTCCTATGATTCTTCAGGAATAAAATCAGATCCATAGCAGAAATGAAGGCCTAGGAGAGTGAAATTCTGCTAAAAAATATATTTGAAGAAGTAATTTGGCCCCATAATAATACCAATAGATAATGATGTAATGAAAGTGATTTTTCATCCTGTTTTAAGCAGATGTCTGCTATCCACTAGGTTTAAATCCATGTAATTTTCCTCAGGACTATCTGGATACAAGCCTATCTTTATTAAGAAAGAATTGCTCAACAGTATGAGATAAGAATGCAGTAGCAACCCCCTAAACAGGTAGGGGCAGGCCTAATTCAAGATTTGCTCTGGTCTCTGAAGGGGTAGACAGGTCCAGGAGCAGTTCTTACCAGAATGCTATCCTTTTCATTCCACAATAACACAACACCGATTTTGCTGCCAACTTTCACATAAATGCTGCTCATCTCTATGGTAATTCCAGATTGGCTATATGGCAGTTGAACTCTGGGAAAAAGCAGAAACAGTACTAGTTAACTTCCGCTCCAAGTGTTTGATAAGAAGAAGAGAAAGTCTTGTAGTATCCGGTATCTGTGGGGATTTTAAAATAGTGTATTTTTGGGAAAGAAAAGCAATTACAAAATAACAGGGTCCAACATTATCAAATATGGATCTAAATTTGGATCCAGTCACTCAGAGCATTTAATTCAAATTTTATTTTTGAGGCAATCCTTAAGGGAAGGATTTATTTTCTGTTACAGGAATTAATAGCATTTTTACTCATTACTTAAGTAGTAAAATTGTCAGATTTATTAAAGAACACATGATTGTTCCCCCACAAACACACCAAAGTATTTGGCAAGATTGGAAAAACAATGTGGATACCTGAGAAATGTTGTGAATGAATTTACCTATTGCCATCGACCATGATAGCATCCTTTGTTAGTTCTGCAACCACACCTTCGAGTTTCATGGTGATGCGGTTGATTGTTGGGACGTTTGCCACCACTTCACGCCTAATCTGGATGTTGAAGTCCTCATAGGGAGCATTGCAGTGGGAGGCAAACACATAATTACAGAGACCAGGGAAGGTGAAAATGTCTCCATCGAAGGTCTTGAAGTGGAAGTTGCCCCACGTGCTGCACACACGGCCATTGTGAGCAGGATTGGCAGCTGTGAATTAAGGAATGACTTAAAATCCCCAGCCTTCACATGGGGAAAATCAACTTGTCCAAAGCACCATTTTCTCACTGAATGCATTTTGCCTGCCTACCTCAGTTTGTTGTTTTCTATCTAACCACTATATAGCTGGGTATTCATTCATCGCTCATCTTATCTGTTATTCATATACCCCTACAAATGGTTATAGTTATGTTCAGCTAGAGCTTAATTAGTCACCTTCATTTCAGCTAAGACAAGATTATTTCTTAATGACTATATTTCTCCTGTGAATTATCCATTACTTCCTTTATCAGTGCCTTTCCCCATTTGTATTAAAGTCTACATCCCCTAAAACTGAACATTTACTGAATGCACTTCATTTGCTTTACTTACATGTTATTGCTAGATTTGTCAGCAGTGGTGGGATGAGGTTCAAGTTAGCTGAAATTCTGATAGAAGCTAGGAAAAAAAATAAAGAAATAAATCAAAAACTAGTCTAACGATACCAAAATTTGCACCTAGGACAGACCCAGGAAGGAGAACTAATATGCCAGGCTCAAGGAAACAATGTTAAGCCTGTTTTATTTTACACAGGTTAAAAGTGCATACTAAAATTCTAACTCATGATAGTTAAGTCATAAGAAATTGCTTTCAGCTGTGATGATCTGAATTTTCTACATGTTAACTTTGACCTTTATATAAAATTGCATTAGAATACTGGAATTCTTCAGAGCCACTGATAATACAAAGGGCTAAGCTGTACTAAATTAGCCTCTTACTGCTAAAAATACATAGTTGCCTTCTCATTACTCCTCCTCTTTCAAAGGAGGGAATAAAAACGTTAATTATAATATTTTCTCTGTTTTATATTTTTATATTAAGGGGCTGAAAACCCTTCAAAATGGCCACAGATTGGTTGTACAGGATGGACATAAATCAGTATGTGGTAAAAGTCAGTGCAGATGAGTTGCCACCTTGATTTCCCAACCTCAGCCACTGATTCCACAGCAGGCTAAAGTGGTCTCACTTCCTTTTTTAAAAATGAACCAAACCCCACTTTAGCTTTATATGTATGAGTTCATACAGCCTCTACAAACATCTGTTTTCTTAGTTAACTATTGTTATACAAATATAACCGTACTTTGTTATTTGTGTATATGCTTAGTAACTGGTGTCTGGTAAATATATTACTGTTCTTAGAGAGAGGGAGAGATGCTTGTTAATACACATATCTTTTTATCCAGCACTACTGGCAATATACTAAGGAGGGTTTTTTAAAGGCATTTTTATTATTCAGTATGGAAGTAACAAAAAAAATACCAATATACAGTATAAATAAATGTACCATTTTGTTTCCGTAGAAGACCCCCAGAGAATTGACTTCCTATTTGGATTCCAATCTGACCTCCTGTGAAAAAAATTGTGAAAAGCATATTAAGAGTAATATTCTATACCAAACTTTTAAAGCAAAGCATTTAGCTAGGATCAAAGGACCCAGATATATCTCTGTAAAACAAAGGGGAAAGTCTACTTTATGAGAATATGAAACAGGCTCCTCAAGAAAGCTAAAATAGAAAGAGGTGTTCTATTAGAAATACACACATTTAGTAATCCAAATAACATCTATATATCTGCTTTCTTTGTTTCTCTCAAAATTCACTGCAAGAGATTCTAACGACTGGATAACAGCCCTTATTTCACTGCTGCAGTAGAGCTCACTAGTATGTGAAACAATACAGGAGGAGTTCACAAAATGAAGGCAAGGCATTTATTAAAACTATTGTGTAGAAGCTAGTTTATAAGAAAAGGCATGAAAGTGGTTAAAATAATCAAGAGACTTCAAGATTTATCCAATAATTGCTGCAGATATTTATGACAGTTTTTTTAGTGTCTGAGCATAGTGCTTTTTCTCGGGGAGCAAATGGGAAGCCTCATTCAGGGATCCAGATTTGCTTTACAGCTGGATACAAGAAGATACCTCTGAGGGACAATTCAAGGGCCATAGCTTTAGCAGTAATCCAGAAATAACCAGATGAACCAGGTTTACAGTTTTGCCCATTTACTCACTCAGAGATGGTTCAGACCCACATCTTCTCTGCAGAAAACCTTAAGCATTATACTGCAAGTCTATTTGACCAAAAACCCTTGCTACAACATCTGAAGCAAAGATTTTTAAGAGATGACAAATATTCTCCTGAATGCTTTGATTCCTAGAAAAAGACTGATCCTGACCTCCTGGGTTGATGTTCTAAGGTCTTGGATTTTATAAGTAAATATGTCCGGCATTTCCTGTAAAAGTTGAAGTGCTACAAGTTTATTGAATCCAGCCAGGATGTTATAACTGTGCTTGTAAAATATTGACTAATAGGTACTTATAACCTGCCAAGTCTAAATCCTCACAGGATTTAAGTGATGAAATGACTAATATCTGAATTCTTGTCTGGATTATGTGAATGAGCACTCTGGGTGTCTAGAGATTTGCCTAGAACTGCCTATGGAATTTACCCTGAGTTAGGGCCCCCTTTTTCCTTATACAATAGGTGAGAAGTGTTCACTGAGAACTGGATCCATAAGACCCAGCTCACTGAACTGAGACCCATCCTGGTGGAAGAGGGGGAAATGCTGAAGTCAGGGGTGTGCCATAAGGCCCAGTCCCCTTCAATGCTTAAATTCCCTGCTGAGCATTTCCTCCACTGAAGAGCCTCAGCCCATGTACCTCCATGAAATCTGGACAGCTGTCTTTGCCTTTAAAATAATTGGACTAGGAACACCTTTTTAAAAAAATTAAAATTTAAATATAACTTCTGGCTGTGCACCATTTATTACAGCTAAAGAATGCCTGTCTGAAGGAATTCAAGTGCCCTATTCAAAGAGGACCCCAAGAGACTACTGGCTTTGGCAGAGACAGTTCTGGGCAGCCCCATCATAGCTATAAGTTGCTGCAGTTACTTTCATCTCTAAACTTTTAATTATTTTCTAATTTAACTTTGTGTTTGACTGCTAGTGATGCGCAAAGAAGTAATGCGGGACAGAGTTTAACCATTTTCCACTTTCTGCTGATCTTTGAGGGTCATAGATAATTACATGAAGTAAATGTTTTCACATCATTATAATTTATACTGATTACAATGAATGAAAATATAATTGGTGAAAAAATTTATACTGATCGGGCAAGAGAAATGCCTCTTTATATAATAGGCTGAAGTTTGCTTTCCCATTACACATCCATAGGAATCTTAGCAGGCACAGAATCATAGAAGGTTTGTTTATTCTAGTGTGGGAACCTTTGTAACAGAGCAAAATAGATCTATACATGTATTTTGCTCTGTTAATTTTTCTCAAGGAAACAGCAGGAGCTTTTATTTACTTAGCAAATACATAATTCCCAAGGAAATTCTACCTGCATTGGTTTGTTTAGCAATTACACAATGCCACATTGTTTACTATTACAAAAATAAGTGTCTCTCAGTTGTAAGAAATTTACTATTTGATAATTTGGAAACTAACCTAATTATTAAGAATATTTGGATGCATTCTGAGAAGTCCATATCTAGCTGGTAATTGTTGTTGTCACCAGTTTTTAAAAGTTAATATTTGACATGAAATATAAAGGTACATAATGTTTGTGGAGATGGCATGGGATAGTACCGGTATTCTTTAGTCCAGATATCGGAAAATATTTTCCACAGGGTATGATTTAAATAAAGAGGTGTTTGCTGAACTCTGTCTAATCACCACTCATTTTTCAAAACAGTTTATAGATTAGCACTGCACAGGAGAAATCACTTTCTTGTTCCATGAATGGCTGGAAACTTCTAACCAACACTGCGTAACACTGAAGAGAAGTTTCTACTCTGTAAGACCGTTGTGTTTTCCAGAACAATCAACTGGCCAGTGTTTTAGTGTTTATTTCACAAACTATAAAGCAGCTTTAAATTATGTTTGCACTTCTCAATGTTTTTAAAATGATATGCAAGATAAATTTGCCTAGGCAATCTTCAGATTTTAAAACGTTAGCTGACTGGAAGAAATTACTGTACATGAATGGAACTGACTTACCAAGCTCATAGTCTTGCAAGTAGTTCAGATTTGATTGGTTCCATAAACTTAACAGTTACTCATATTAATAAAAATTGCCAAGAACAGCCCTCATGGTTATAATATTGACAGGTGAACAAACCTCATCCAAAAGAATCGATTGTAGTGTCACATAAATGTCCCTGTCCTGCTCATACTCAATGTCAGTAATTTATATAAATCTTTTGCATAGGGTATTGTAGGTTAGTTACTGCACAATTAGTTTCTGAAAATCCCTGCCATATGAATAGTCCCTCCTGGTTTGTTTTGCAAAAGAAGTTGCAAGGAATGTTGAAGAATCTCGTATTAGCCCTGGTAGGTGACAAAATACTGAAAGAGACTGACCAGAAGCCTGATCTAGCAACTGGAAAATGTAGTGGTTTAGATTTCATAAGAACCATAACAATCATAATGAGTTCTAATACAAAATGTAACAAGAATTATATGCTTTTGTAAGACATAAGTGATACTGAAATGCTGACATTTTAAGACACGAGTAAGAGATCTTTTGGATTTGAACTTCAAGGCTACTTTCCATATGGAGATATATACAGAAGTTTTAGGTAATATTAAATTAAATTGGTCCAGTTTATAGACAGACATTTAATATTCAATAAAAATATATAAGGAAATATTGTCAACCACCTCTTATATGAATCAATCAGTATAGTTGTTTAAATATATTACTAGGTCTAAACAGAGTATTTTTTCTTTTCCCAATAAAGAAGAAAACTTACCGATTTGATGGATACAGCAAACTGTTAACAGGAAAGCCCATTCTGGTAGCAATATCCCCCTGCCAAACCCCATCTTGAGTGGAGTTTGGCACAAGGATGTTGGGGTCTAAACTTGATCAAGACCGTAGTTAATCTGTGTTTTGTTGCTCTTATATAGTAGGTGATTTTGGCTTCAGTCCCAGATTGATTCAGAGAGTGTGGAAAGGTGAGGTTTGGGGGATTTTAGCTAATGAACAGGTAAACAGAGGATGCTCTTCCTTCCTCAGAAAATGGCCAATCGTATTTGTATTTTGGGAGGAGTAAATACGTTTACGTATGTACATTTTAAGGTTAGATCTAGTAATGAAATGTAACATGATTGCAAATAAAACACAACTCCTCCTCCACAAATAACAGGTCCTGGAACAAATTTAATTTGGTGTTTCTTTACAGTTATACAGATATCTTGTAAGTAGCTGTTCTGAGTTTTTCAGTACTATAATTGATGCTAGGCAGCTCCTTGGCAAAAAACCCCACTGATTTCTGAAGTTTTTAGTGGACTATTTCGGAGAGTGCGGACCCAGCATTAAGAAGTCCCTCTAATGTTCTTGTAAAAATTAATAACCTTGAAGAATAATAACGTTGAATAACCCAGAATAATAACCTTGAAGGGTCCTACAGTCTTATGTGGTCACACCCCTCTGTGCGGCACTGACAGGCATCAGGCACCCATCTGAGAAAGACTCAGCCAGCTTCACCTCCACCTATCCTGCATTTGTTAGAGATGGCCTTTAACCTGGAAGTCTGCTTTTCAATTCTCTGGCTTTGCCTACTCATAGAAAATATCAGGAGTAATTTCAGCTAGCCAGCCAGCCTTATACCAGCTTTCTAGGACTAAAAAGATTGATTATAGTCTGTGATCATTATGACATTGTTTCAGAAGCATTCTTGTTTAATTCTGTTCACATCCACAGAGTTATGAGAACTACAAATTAGAGAAACAGGCAATGAATTAAGTGTATAATATTTGCCAGCAAAGGTTTAACAGACCTTTTTTTTCTGAACATTGACTTTCTGCAGTTTTATGGGGTAATCATTTCAAAACCAGGAACAAATGCATGCTACAATAAGCACAGACAGTATTTCTACTTCTTGTCACTTTATCTTTTTTAGCTTTGCATTGAAGGTAGGATGAATTGCTCTGGGCAGATTTCTGTCTATTTTCCAGGTCAATAGATCTTACTTCAGTATAGTAAAAGATGGACAAAACTATTCAAAGTTAGTGAAAATTCTTTTAAAACTGCTAAGTTTGGCCAAAAAATTTCCAGTCAAGCACTTGGTATATACATCATTTTCCCCCAGTTCACCCTCAGCTTTAGCCTCCTCACAGTTTACCAGACTGCAGGTAGCTGATGGATTTAAAAAATCTCCATCATAAAGAAGGGAATGAAGGCTGCTGCTCAGCGGGGGAGTTAGCCAGAGAGACCTGGGAGATAGAATTTGGGAGGGAGAGAATTAGCAGTAAGGAACAAAAAACCCATAAAAAGTAGCATGTCTGGAGAGGCAGAAAGGACTTTCTTTGGGTAAAATGGAACCGTTTTACTTTCTACATGTCTGTAAGAGTTCAGCAGTCTTTGTTTGTATTTATCATTTCTGCTGAAGCAGAGGAAGGAGACAAATTCGGGGAAGTGTTCTACTTGTAAAATGGGAACACAGCCATAACTTAACTCCCTTGGGTTCTTACCAAAATCCTAACCTGCAATTATACATTTTAAAATATTCCTGTAAAAGAATAGGACAGTATAATACAATATTCCATTCAGGTGTTTCTGAACTGAATGGTGTAATTTTTTTTCAATTTTTTCCAGTTCAGCCCCTATTTCCACCTTGGTTTAGCTCTGAAGATATTAGATTCTCACACATTTAGTATTATAAAATAAATTTTAAATATTTTCTTTATGGATTGTTATCTGGATTTGCTTTCTGGATTGAAATTGGTGGAACCTTGCTATGGCATTGTTGGGGTACTTAAGTCAACATTTTTGAAACATATTCTCTGTCAAAATGTCCAGGATGTTTAATGAAGTTACATCTTCCTAATAAGTAGTAAGCTGTTTACACACTCTAAATCTGTATCTTTATGTATCAGCAAACCAGGAGAAAAGAAAACACTGCATTTCCTGCCATAGAACATTGTTTTATTCTGTGCCAGTAGTCATAATGAATATAAATTCATCTGTACATAGAGAAGACAAATGATTTCTTGTTTACATGACCAGTTAGCTGTATTAAACAAATATACTCTAGTCTCACTTAAACAATTAGACAGGCCACCCAACAAACTTGGCTTTCAGCAACCAACCTGCATATTCCTTTAGCAAAAGGCTGTTTGTGATGGTTAGAGGGAGCAAAGCTTGCCTCCCTTCTCATTTACATCCACCTCTGTATGCGGGGCATAACAAAGTCAAGATCTTCTCATGCCGCTTTGAAACATTCAGAGAGTTTCTTGTTTTCCACTAGGTGTATTTAGAGCAAAGGAATACTGATAAAGAGATGAGCTTTCTGAGAGGGCAATCAATGCTTTTCATATTCATCTGGTAAAGGTGAGGAGGGTGCCTATACCTAGCATGACCAGAAGTGTCACTGGGGTCAGGGCTGCTTTTCCCTTTGTCCTGTCTCTTTTACTGGGATTGTTGCTAAGCAGAGCACTAATATCAAACACTTCCTGTTTCTTCTAAGATAGTTTTTAATTTTCACTCTCATAACTCTGTGACCAAAACAATGTGTGTCAGACTTGAATATTTTATTCCACTAAGCATTTGGCAGTGCACAGTGGCTGTTCAGAAGGCTGTCCCAGTTGTACTCAAAGGAGTTATTCAAAAGATATTGCCCAGGTATTTTTCTCAAACCTTTTCATGTCTGGGGTTATTATGATAGCTGCTCACAGTGAGATTTTTGGTGTCCAGGGATTGTCAGACATGTTCCAGTATTCAGCTTATCCAACCTTACAGCCTTTCTCTTCCACCCTCTCCACCCAAAGGAGTGGAAGAAATTGTAAATAACAGGTGCAGAAGAAATTCAGGTCACGCTGTCGGGTGGCTTATGAAATTTTGAAAGCTATTAGTTTTTTTCGGTTTTTTACTGATTGCCAGTGGAATCATGTCTGTAGATGAAACATGTTCATTGGTCCCAAGAACTGCTTCAAGTGACTCTTACAGATTTAAAAAGTAGTTCAAGGACCTTTCAGTTTCCTAGATAATAAAGTGAAAAGAGCTTCTTACATAGCTATGGAGGAGCAAGCCCCCACCTTCTCTCTTTCTGGGAAAGAAACCCCAAAAGCAAGTTTTGAAGTGTTTTAATAATATAAACTTGGCAGCTGTTTTTAGTGTTAATGTGTATCAGGAATACACTAAGGGACAACAATTTTTAGTATTGACTGGCAGTAAAACAAAGCATGTTCACTGCCAAGAGGGAATTTTCAGGAAAAAGTCAAAGGCATTATTTATTTTTTTCCTGCATTTTTGTCCATTTTTCTCAATTTTAATGTGCATGAAAACCAGAAGCTTGTATTGACATCTCAGTATCAACCCCCATGGCAATTAATTCAAGATAGATCTGTAGAGATGACATTTATTGGAAACTTACTGGAAGTCATTAGAAGTTAACTGCAACAGCCAAGGATTTGGCTAGCAAATATTCTTCTCTCACTGCAATCTTGTATCAAAAATCTGTGCCAATGGATAGATCACTAGAAGTATCTCTTTTAACAGTAAATTAAGTAATTTTGAGGATGGATATAATATCTCAATTTTATATTTTTTCTTGGTTTCTAGAAGTAGGGGCAAAACTTGAGACATTGATTATACTGGTTTAATCCAAAATTTCAAACCCCAGATAAAATTTGAATATCATATATACTATAAATACCATAATTACAAACCTGAAAGCAGATCATATAACATGAGGGTGGCAAAGGTAAGCATTCAGAATTTAGGTAGTGATAGTTAATAAGGCTCTTACTGAAAGCCAAAATCACCAGACTTCTGTGTTCAAATTACAACGCCAGAAGAGTTAAGAACTTGTACCTCCTCACAAGTGTAATAAACCAGAGCTAGCTGGGACCCGGGTTTTGTGCCCGGGTTGGGTTTGTGCCCAGGCATTGTGCCTCAGATCTGTGAAGTCATTGCTTGCCATGTCAACTGGCGAAATGAAATCATTGGATTGGTCAGAGAAGAGGCTATTGTGGCATGGAAAGCATCGTAACGTAATGACAACCTGCAATTAACGTCAACCAAGTTGGTATTAACTTAAGCAGAGGATCCGGCACACCCTTTCCCCAAGCTCTGTAGAGGTTTAGTTGCCTTCCTCAGCTTGTCCTGCTTAAGCTTCTTTCACCTGTCTCTGATAGCCTC
This sequence comes from Petroica traversi, assembly GCA_025920805.1. Taxonomy (NCBI): domain Eukaryota; kingdom Metazoa; phylum Chordata; class Aves; order Passeriformes; family Petroicidae; genus Petroica; species Petroica traversi. The sequence continues at coordinate 30,969 of JAHLSL010017009.1, read as the reverse complement.
AATCATTCTTTCCTTCCATCAGTCTACAGGTTTTACTTTCCAGCCTACCCAGGGATTCACTCTCCACCCTTTCTTTCAATGGCCTGTTAACTTCCCCACAATAAATACATGCACTGCCACTGTGGAAGAAAATGGTGAATGCTCTCTGGCCATGGGCTCCTTTCTCTGGTTCTTAGAATAAATTATACAGTCTGGGGATTTTTTTTGTATAACATGTCACACCACTTGAGAAATCTCAGAGGTTTCTCCAGAGAAAACAAGTCTGAAAATCATGTGGAGAGAGTTAAACTCTAACAGTGAACAGTGAATGATAGAGGAGCTCTCGGTTATATACTGTTACCATTTTCTACTTTATTAAAGTAATTTTAGAACTGGTTATGCAAGGTACTGTTGAATGTGGAAGAAAACTTTCTATGGAGATTAGATTATCTAAATGGGAAAAAAAAGTGAGAGCTAAGAGGAGTGAAGGTAGAAGTAATGAAGTAATGAACTTGCCTCATTTGCCAGCAGTATTAGTCGACATTCCTTAATTACAGAGTGACGCCTTAAGTGTGTGGTTGTGTTAAAGATCATTTACTTCCAACCCTCCTGCTGTGAGATATCTTCCACTAGGACAGATTGCTCAAAACCCCATCCAACCTTTGAACACTTTTAGGGATGACACATCCACAGCTTCTCTCAGCAATCTGTTTCAGTGTTTCACCACCCTCACAGTAAAGAATTTCTTCCTTATATCTAATCTAAACCTATCCTCTTTCAGTTTGAAGCCATTCCCCTTAGTCTTATCTCTTTCTGCCATAGTAAAAGTCCCTCTCCAGCTTTCTTGTCAGCCCATTTTAGAGACTGAAAGGCTTCTCTAAGATCTCTCCAGAGATTTCTCTTTTCCAGGCTGAACAATCCCTGTTCTCCTCAGTCTTTCCTCATAGGAGAGGTGTTCCAGCTCTCTGATCATCTTTGTAGCCCTCCTCTTGACCCATTCCAACAAGCCCATGTTCTTATGCTGGAAGCCCCAGAGCTCAATGCAGTGCTTCAGATTAATCCCTCCCTTGACCTGTTGGCCACGCTGCTTTTGCCACAGCTCAGGACACCATTGGTTTGACATCTGGAATGTCAAGCTTTTCATCTGCCAACACCCCAAGTCCTTCTTCTCAGGGCTACTCTTGATCCATTCTCTGTCCAGAGATGTAGTGAATCACTTTTACCGTGTTGAACGTCCTTAAATTCATTGCTGTGTTGGGTTTGTGTGCAAGGTTTTTGCAGCAGGGGGACTATAGGAGTGACTTCCCTCACGTTCCATAGAGCCAAGAAGAACCTGCTGCTGGCCGAAACTGAGCCTGTCAGTAATGGTGGTAACAACTCTGGGACAATGTATTTAAGAAGTGGAAATAAATTACTCCACAGGAGCAATTGCAGCCAGAGGAGTGAGAATATGTGAAACAGCTCTGTGGCTGCACCAGGTCAGTGCAGAGGGAGGGGGAGAAACTGCTCCAGCTGCTGGAACAGAGATTCCCCTGCAGGCCATGGTGAAGCCCAGGCTGTGCCCCTGTAGCCCATGGAGGTCCATGGAGGAGCAGAGATCCACCTCAAGCCCATGGAGGACCCCACACCAGAGCAGATGGATGCCCAAAATATGCTGTAGCCCTGTGGGAAACCTGTGCTGGAGGAGTCTCCTGGAGGAGCTGTGGAAGCATGTAGAGAGGAGCCCACACTGGGGGAGAGATGGGCACATGGCGCACAGCCACGGTCAAACCAGCACAGCAGGGCACTTAATTCAGCTGAAAGCATAACTTTTCCCTTGTATATGTTGCATGAAAGCAGGTAGGTTTTCCACTTTCAGAATTTGCTTGGTTCTCACAGTGCTAGGACAATGTTTATAGCTCTCATTTGGTTTGTCTGTCTGGATTTCAGTTTTGTTTACGTTTACTGCACAGTGCTGAGTACCCCTTTCTGGACTGATATCATCACCAAAGCTGTGTTATGTGTTTGGTGTTTTGTTATCTGTTAGGCACTATTATGGGTTTGCCTTGCCTGTGCATTTTTCGTTATTTCATAATTTGTTTTTTCTGTTATATACTAATAACAAATCTGAGCCAAACTTGATTTTTTGAATCCTTAGTGGGAGACTTAAATACTGATCTTTTTTGGGTTTATTTTTCTTCTAGATAAGCTTGGCATAATTATTTCTTCTGTCCCAGTAATTGCACGTAGCCACTCATTTTAATGACTTTTTATTTTTCCAGAGCAGTCTTGAGTTTTTATTTGGATTTCTTTGCCTACTTCAGAATCTGCTGTTGAACACATTTTTTTGTGCATTTTTCTTTGTGAATGTCCTGGGTTGGCCATATGACCTGTTTGTATCCCCAAAGCTTGACAGACTAAAATTGTGCCCATATTGGCAGGTAACTTTTATTTCAGTCTGAAGATTGCATGGGAGGTTCAGGCTCTAACTTTCATTCTTAGCTGCAGTGCTGACTGAGTTTAGAGGTTCAGCTGAACTTCTCTCTGAGGAGCCAAACTCATAATTCTGTATCTCCTTGTCAGTGAATGTTCTGGCTCCAAAATTTCATTGCCCTTTTGTGCAATTTTATCCATCATGAGTTTAATTATTTTCTATAGTTTTGCAAAAAAATATTTTTTTTTATGATTTATTGTTCCTCCAAATTCTTGGTACATGAACTGAAAACACATTTTACAGATGGCATATTTATAGCTTGAAAGTTTTTGGAGGGAGCTTCTAGGCCTTCATACAGTCCTCATCTTGTAACACATCTAAATGCTGCAGGGCAAGCCTTTTACCCTTACTACTAATTCTGTTTCCATCTTTGTTTTCCTAACTCACTCCTATTTAAATTTCAGAGATCCTCTTCAGTTGTTAAAAACCACCATGAGATTATTAAATGTGCTTCTGCCTGTTCAGGAACAGGGAATCAGTGTTCCAGTTTAATCCCTTTTCTCATATATAGTCATCTTTCATCAAATACTTCCTAAAAGTAGGACTTTCCAAATCCCTCGGCTTTGTCATGTACATAAGGCATCATGAGAGCTGCCACTTCCATGAAGGAGAGGGACTGTGAGCCTTGTGACTGTGACTGTACTGCTCTGTTGCAATTCTCTCCTTATTTTATCTGTCAAAACACTGGTAACTACCACACATTGAGAAGAGAGACCAGCCTGGTGCAGAGTACAGCACCTGCTCTCTGAGGGTTTTCTGCAGCCAGCAAACAAAATGAGAGAGGAAAAGCAGGAATAGGGGTAAGCAAGCTTGGCATCACTCCTTATTTTAAGACCAAGCAATATTACAGGACAGCAAACTTCTGCCTGCCACTGCTGGGGTAAATAGAGCAGTTGAACTGATTTTCAAACCACCTACCTGTCATTTAAAGTACTTAGTAAACAAAATCTAGTTATTTCTGCCTATGTCTGAGTATGAACATGGACAGGACACAATTCAAAGTAAGAATCTTGGTGTTTCTTTGACTGCACTGCTTGACTAATTTTAGTTGCAGCAAAAGGTTTCCAGAGCAATAGATCTGTACTGATTACTGTTATTATTTTACTGCTGAGGTAAGTTGCAATTTTAAGTATTGCTCTTTACAAACAGAAAGAACTTGTAAAGCAACTCACACTTGGTTTAAATTAATTGCCATTCTGCATATGGTATAAGGGGCCAGTCAAAGCAGAATGTTGATGGATCTCAGGCAGTTTATTGCAGCTGAAATAACAACTTAAACCTGTTAACTATTCTTTTGAGCATATGAATAATGAGTAATATCAAGGTAATTTATTAAATTTCATTGTATATAGAATGAAATTTCCTACATAATGGGAAAAGTATGATACAATTCTTTTAATTACATTTTTCTTAGGATATCCCATACCCATAGTACCTGCTACCCATAGCTGCAATGAGACAGTGTAGCTGATTGTCTATGAGGAGCATCATATTTAAATTCATAAACCCTGTGCCTTGCACTAAGATGAAGTGATTTCAACAACTTGGCATCTTCTACATGCTCATTTCTTGATGGGGTAGGTAAAGCAGTTGAACTGTTTCAAACCCCTTGCAACTCATTGGAAATACTTAGGAAGTGAAAATTGGGCATTTCTGTTTAAGTCCAAGACTGGACATAGACACAATTTACAGTAAGAATCTTGATGTATACTGCAAGAAATATTAACAGAAAAAGTATCAAAATAAATTTGCTTTAATTCAAATTCAAAGTAATGGTGTGATCATTAGTAGGATTCTGGTAGGATTTTCATCTCAGAGAGGTAGATATGGCAGTCTTCTGAGAGTCAGGAGTCCTTGGATTTGCTATCAGCTTCATTATGTAGAATGCTGCTGTGAAAAATGTCTCTGTGTGTCTGATTTCTGTCTTTATCTCTGGCAAAATATTTTTATCATAAATGTCTCAAGACGAAACGAAGAAATTCTACATTTACCTCTGACAAGGTTCTGACAAGAAATCAATGCTGGTTGCTCCTAAAATCAAAAACCCTAATTATTGAAAATTGCTAATTTTAAATGCAAACCCTTTTCCCCATATTTTGGTGTGCTGAGGGTAGGAATAGGCTTTTCTGCTTGCAATGATTTTATTATACCTTGCCACTAGGAGCAAATTAAAGTACCTTTCATGTTTTCCTAATCTGAGGAAAGTAACTAAAGCTCTGTTGTTTCAGTCATGGAAGATAAGTATTGCACCTCTTGTGTTTCACCTCTTGGGACTCCTTTATGTAGCAGAACATATTGTTGTATTAAAAAAACCCCATCTTAATTGCAAAGGGTAAGGTGGTCTCAACCACAGACCTTGCTATATACACAACTGGACAATCCAGCTTTCCATTTAGTGCTACTCATTTCCTAAGAAAATCCTGCACACATCAAGATCAAAGACAAGTAAGACTTTGGGAAAGAATTTCCAGTTTGACCAGTCATGAAAGAACTGAATGAGCTCATTCTGTACATAAAAGACATTAGCTGTACCCAAAAAGACATCTGGCTCTAGAATTATTTACTAGGGTATTTGTGGATCAAACCCATATGAAGGTTCTGAATGGAGCAAAACCTTTGGCATGTTATATTTTGAAACCAAAGAGAATTGAACAGAATGTCAAGAAACTCTCATGGTTGTTCTTTTGGGCGTACCCGCTATTAGTCACTATTCTAGCTAATATTTGCTCAAAAAGTGAAAGGAACATAAGTATATCTATGCATGTGATTTAGTCAGCTCTACATCAAAATTTATTTCAAAAATTATTTTCCTCAGATAATTTTTTTTCAAAGGCCCTTGAAAGTTAATGTGGGAAAGTTATTCCTATGGGCTTACAGGCAGGAAGAATATCTGAATTGTTTTAATGAAAAATGCCTTGGGAGAAGAACTGCCTTTGACTATTTTGTTCTGTGGTCCAGAAATCCAGATAATGAAAGTCATGACAAAATTCTATGCAAATTTATATTTTTCTTATATTACACAAACTTAGCTAAAACATAAGAGTTCACAGTTGTATTTTAGTGATTAACCGCTTAGCTCTCTTCTATCCTCTGTCCTTCAGAACTATATAAGTATTTAATATATGTAGAACATTATTCACCTACCACTGAAATCAATGATGTGACTTCTATGGAAGCTCATATAAATTTTATTAATCCTTTAATAATGTATACTTTGATAATGCTTGTATCCTTTCCCACGCTGCCTTACTAAGTGGGCAAAGTGCTTCCTATCCCAAGGCAATGCATTGTATAATCATAGAAGCTGAATGACTGCATATCTACTGCTGTGAATTAATATCTTGAGCCAACAGTTATACATTGGCTTGAACAAATCCGACACAATTTTTTATTTGTTTGTTTCTTTTATCCTTACTTCACAGCACTGCCAGATTCGATTACACATTTCCTGTGCAAAGACCCTCTTTCCAACTGCTATGACTTTGTCAAAATTGTAACATTTTTTAATGTCTTAAGTTGACGCTTCCCAGGCTTTTGATCCACTTACACCAAGTCTTTTATGAAGGAGGAGGTGGAAATACTTCAGTGAGAATGTAGAAAGAGTATAAATTGCTTGATATATCATTCAACAAATCAACATATTGCATCATCATGGAATTTGGTGGGGACTTGCTTATGTTTGAAACTAAACTTGAAAAACCAAACACTTTTCCATTGGAACTGACCAGAAATCATGCTTTTCATATGACCGCTGATGCCATCCTGGGGTGTTACATTTAGCTCAGAGAGATCCTGGTATTTCTATTGTGTGGTAAAGCATTTAATGGATGCCAAATCAAACTCTTAACCTTTCTGTAATTCAGCAGGAAAGTAAACTAGACATTGGGAAACAGAATCAAACCCTTCTGATAAACATGTTTGCTTTGCTAATAAGTTGGAAGGGGTTTTTTACCCAAACACTAATGTTAGACAAGAACAGTAAGTTGATGTTGGTTTTAACGAGATGAGAACTTTTTCCACTGTGATAAGTCAGAATAAGCATGACCACAAGTATATGAGAGAAAATGTCCATTCATACCAATATCCCATCTGTGGCTATGGCCAACACAGAATGTCAAGGAAAGAGCTGACCAGGCAAGAAGTGATAATTCTGATGAATATCTTTGAATGTTGCACAAACATGTGGCTCAGGGAAGCCTGATGTGCTTCCTTTGAGATCACTATCTCTATGGATTTCTTGTTGTTGGTTTTGTTGTTTTTATTGTTTTATTTGTCGTTATAAAAGACATATGGATAATGCTTGCAGCCAGTAGAGAAGAAGCAAACAAAATGGAACTTAGAAGACCTTTAACTTGCTTTAAACGTTCTTTAAGACTGACCAATTTCATGCTCTTCATGACTCTCTGCTGCAGCTCAGTTGTTGCTAGCACATGAATTTTCACTGCCTGTTCTTGTTTTGGCCTTTGCTGTTGCTGTTACTGGACTATGAGTGTGGCAGCTTCTTAGAGAAGCAAAGAGGAGGTGGAAAGTGCAGCACTGCCTGGGAGAGAGGGAAGAAGTAAGCCTTGGGTATCATACAGGGAAAATAGCTGGAATGAATGAGTGTGGAGGTAGAATGCAGAAAGGTGTCAGAGGGAAGTGGGTACATGTGGAGGAATGAGGAAGCTAGGATTTTGTGTAAGGTAGCAAATGAAAAAATGAATGAGATATATCACTATTTGGACCTCCAGATCCTGGAGACAAAGTAAATCAAACACAGTTAAAGATACTGGCTGGCCTATGTGACTAAAAGAGTTAAACAACTTGGTATAAAGAATTCCTTTCTGTGCTGTTCTGGGCAAGCCATGAAAAGGACGTCATGCTTCTGAATTTTATTTGTCTTGGAGGTGGTGCACGGACATCCTTGTATCTCAGAGTCTCCTTTAGATGACATTGCTTGCTGGAGTTTAAGAAAAGTTTCTGTCACCCGTCAGCTTTGATCCTTCCCTCTGTTTGATGACAACTGTTCACTCCATGAAAACTCTGACTACTGTCTGAAAATTAGCAGAGCAGGGACCACACTACAGAAATAACTAGCAAAAACCTGGTTTCAAGCACTTGTCTGTTTCCTTTAAGCTTCATAAACAGCACAGGTAACATTAGATGCTTATTACTGTTCCCTCTCTCCTCTCTTCCGTGTCTTTATGTTACCTTTTATCTCTAAGAATTCTCACATTTCTTGTTTGTACAGTACAGCAGAGAGTAATTCTATGCTCTTCTTCTACAAGCACTACCATGGCTTAATGAATATCTGAATAAATAAAAATAGGACAATGCAGAGAGATGTAAACAAAATTAAACTCTAATCTATTTTGGCAAATATAGGATATTATAGTGCCTAGCACAGGAATATCCTGGTCCATGTGAATGGAGTTCTTAACTGTTAGGGTAAAGCTAATGCCAAAGCATTCAATTAGTTTATTCTGAAAAGCCTATGTTCTTAAATTACCTTTCTGAACAAGTATGTGGAATGGAATTGGGTTTTAAATAGAATCTGACTTTGCAGACATTAGTAATTCCAGTTGCTCCAACACAGTTATTCATGAGTTTAGAGTTTTATAAATTCTCAAGAATGTTACTGAGTTGACACCTAAGAACCAGCAACTCACAGCCATGAAATGATAATATTCTTAATAAAATGCAATCAGAAAACAATAAAAAAAATACAACAGACAAGGGAGGGAGAAAAAAACCAAGAGGGAGAGAGAGAGTAGACAGACTAGGATTGCCATTTCCTTGTTACTCATTCCTTCCTCTAAAAAAATGTGATTTTTGCAGAAATATTTCAGCTAAAATTCCCAGTCCCTGTTCTGTTTCTATAGCCTTCACATGGCTCCCAAATAGACTGTCTTGATTACTTCTATTGATCTTTTCATCAGAGAGTACATTTTTGATGAGGATTTACTTTATCTACCAACAATTATTTTACAAGGCTCTGATCTGTCAGCATGTACATTGTGTTAGGGTAGAGTCAAGACCATGCTTCAAGGACGTTTTTAGGCACCAGGCTGAAGGCAATACAGCTCATCCACAATGGCAGTCTCTGTCTGACTGTTTGCTCTGTATAGATTCAGTTTGTGTGATGCCGTTAAATATCCAAGCCCTTGTCAAAATGAATAGGAGATTTATTATCTGAGATAAAATGACAACTACTCTCAACCTTTGCAGAACTCAAGTGCAAAGCAGTTTTTCCAGTTAGAAGAACTTTGTCCACTACCAGCAGCTAATGACATTACATGCTTGAACAGAAGTGGAGGACCCTGAAAAATCCTGCCATGAAACCTGATTCTGTAAAACAAGCAACCATCATAGCCCAAACACACCACAGCAGAGGGACCAATCTTTTCTGCTGGGAACAATCCCTCAAGACCCAGGCCCTTTGGTGTTACAGGTGAAATGCTGACTGCTTGTTTAGAGTTTTATGTAGTTGTTGGCAGATGAGCCTTACATGTAGTGTAGTGAAATGTACATGTAAAACTGCAAGAAGTAAAAAACCACTGTTACACCAGGACAGTGAGGGTGAGTCCTACAGGTCTCACATTGTACATTTAGCAACATAAATATATTTCACAGTAGTAATATTTATTGTTTAGAGTGTTCGTAGTGGAACAGAAGCCCAGGGAGACATCCAGACTTCAAACTTATTTCTAAAATAATGCAGGATTTTTCTTCAAGAGTAAATGATGCTTATGTTTTTCTGGAGCTGACTGTAGGCCAAATTTTGTCCCAGCTGTGCAAATCCAGTCTTCTGACTTCAGCTGAACAGGCTAAGAGAGTAGGATTTGGCTGGATTACTCCACTTCCTGAGACAGACGTACCTAAGCAATAACTCTCTACACTGACTGGAGGTCTGCTGTGCCAAAAAGCTCGCCTAATTTTTCTAATTATGCCAGCTGAGCCAATAAAACATTACCTCTTCCTAAGAGGGAGGGCCGAATAGACTTCATAGCAGTAAGAGTACAAGTAGTCCACTCATAATAAGACGAAAAAACGTATTTGAAATAACAAACAATAGACAACAAATAACAAATAAATAGACAACAATAGACAACAGATATTTTCCCTTTGGTGACCCTTGGGCTCTAACTGCAGAAATTACCCCCAATGTGAGAGTTTATATACATATCAGTGCAGATTGCCTAACACAGCTGAAGTATCTGAGTCACATCCTAGAGAAAGGAATAAAATAACCTCTTGCCTCAAGCAAAACACTCTGTTGCTATTGAGTTTTATAGAAGCTTAAGGCTGACAAGATAGATCAATATCTTCTATGCAACTGCTGATCGGGGAATAAATCAAATGCATAGTTATGAAACTTCCTATGTGATTCTGAAAGTAGCTCTTTTTATTTCCTAGAGACTAATAATGAAGTTTCTTCAGAAAAGTGAAAACTTATGAGTTTAATTTAAAATACAAACACTCACACTAATTTTTAAAAAATAATATGTCTTAAATAGGTATTTCAAAACTTTAAAAAGTTGTATGCCAATAATTAGAATTAAAGTTAGTAGCCTATATCATGTAACAGAAGAAAGGCAACATAATCGTAAGTACAAATATGGATTAAGGTACATGATACAATGGATATTAAGAATGAAACAAAGAATAAATAACAAGACAGACATATTCTCAAGGAATACAAGCAGGGATAGAATTGTTCTTTCAGTAAGGTGGAATACAGGCTGTCCTTGTGTATGTGCTGTCGTTTTCTTGTGAGCGACATGTTTGATTTTGACAGTCATTACTTTTGCAGTCAGGATACCTGAGTTCATTAGTAAGACACATCAGATTCTCAGCAGTGCCAGAGAAGTATGGTGCTCCACTCTGTGGAGAGGAATATGTACAGCTTTGAGCCTTTCCTATATTATCCTAACTCAGCCCAATATCTAAAGTAACAGAACCCTCAGGTTTGCCTGAAGATCCTGGGAACAGAGCAGGGATGTGCTCCCAGCAGAGACCAGGAGAACATCTGCTAAGACACAAGCGGCTGTAAAATGCAGTATCAATGCAACCAGGCAACCAGTGTGTACCAGCAAAATTTGCTGATAAAAACAAAGAGGTTGGGAAAAGAACATACTTTTATAAACCAGGGGGATACATTTTTCTCTTTCTTCTCTTTTAACCTTTTAAGATACACCCGGACCAAATCCCAGTTACGTTAGAAACATGACTTTGAGGCGAATGGTGGAGTAGTTTGCTTTGTTCATCTGTGTATAAATACTGTGTGTATACCAGCTGTATAAATACTGCATGGAGTGTGCTTTGCCGCAAGGAATATAGGATGGAACAAGGACGTTCCTGTGCCCTGTCTGCAGAGGCTGAGAGGGGCTGACCCTAGGGCTGCAGTAGGGCCAGGGCACCCCTCCTGGGGCCTCAGGGGTGTTGGGGACCAGTCCGCTAGCAGCACTTTTCAACCCTTTATGTGTAGACTTGGGCAGGAGTCAACAGGTTATGTCACTGAGGTGGATTGACTTGTGCTCCTCTAAGTTACTTTGAGGTGGAAAACTTGTGATTTGATTTGTGGTGCCTGTTTGCCTGTTTCAGGGTTGTCCTGAAACCAGGGTCCTGTCTGGGAAAAAAAAGGAAGGAAGGAAGGAAGTGTTAAAAGAAAGGTAAAAGCAAAGTCCCAGCCCTTTCAGGCACAATCTTTGTTGCTGTCCTAGTAGCAGAAATGCAGCAGAGCTGCCAAGTCCTCTCAGGAGGGGTTTCCCAAAGAGGCATGAGTACCATGCTGCAGGTAGATTCCTTGCTGCCTTTCCCCTGGAGAAGGGGGGAGTGCCGATGAATCACCATTCCTGGAGCAGTAGGTGCCTTATGTGTGTGGCCCACGGTGGTGACAGTTCTCCCTCTGCATGAGGGGTGCACGAACAGAAATCGCGCTTGGTAGCCCCTTTCTCTGGGAGTCATACAACACCTCACATTGGGGTGGACATTGTCCTTAGGGGCTTTACCAGAAGCAAAGCTTTTCCTGCTACTCTGCACACATCCAGCAGGGCCCTATGGGGCTAACAGGCTGTACTTGAAGGTCCTCTGGTACAGGGGTCCTCCTTCTTATGTATTTCTCAGCATTTCTGGGGGGACTCTCCTGGAGCTCGGTGAGTTTTGAGTTAGGCCCTGGGCAGGACACAACTCCTATTCTGCCAACTTTTGCAGCATCTTTAACAGCTTGTGATAGCCATTGGGGGTCTTTTCAGTGGGAAAAGCTTTCAGAAGGGTGGTTGTTTACTTTCTTCCCACCCAAAAAGTTCTTACAGCATGGATGAACTGGTTGTGGTACATTCAGATAAATTCATTTCATCCCATACTGATTGCTTGGAGTCCTTGTAAAAGGAGCTTTCAAAGAACTGTGTGGGGCACAATGTGGTTAGGTTCTTTATTATTTAATGGTATTGGTGACTGAATTGTGTATGAGAGATTATTTGTAATACATTACATTAATTATATCTTTATATAAGCTTTTAAAAAGCATAGCTGCCAGGTCTGAAGTGATTTGCTACTGGGTGACTTTATTATGGGCATATTATATCTGAATCCTTGGCTTGGCCACATTGACAGATCAGATTAATCTCAATTAGCCTAAAGCGAATTGTTAACTAAAAGAAATAAACCTGACTTTAGAAAAATGGCTCCCTCTTTATCTTCACTATCATAAATGGAAGAAAGATTGTGATTCTTATGCTGTGCTTTGTGTGTAATTTCCACATATAAAGGGCTGGTGATCCTGTCACGTGCTGGAAAAATCATGCAATAACACCAGCATGACCACACCAGAATGAATGAACCAAGGTAGGGTAAACTCTCTGTGTCTCTGGTAATTTTTAACCCTTTTATGTTCTTCAGATGTGCTTCCTCAACTGGGCAAGTGAGGTGTCCTTACTGAAGCATCTGGGATGCTCAGTGATTTTTTCAACTGGGTGGATGAACTGTGAAAAAGAGTCTCTAAGCCATTTTGTTGTTTTCTGAAAGTCTCAGAGATTTGTATTCTCCTGTGAGGTAAACTGACATCCTGCCAGTATCATGTTCTCTGTAGTTCATCAGTATAATGCTAACAAATTTTTCCATGTGTCTTGGAGTGCAGGCTGGCCTTGATGGCCTTGTGGCTTGGGGTCACGGTTTGGTGTGAAATTCTGCTTCAGGAGTGCTTCTTTGGTTCTGCAAGTTGATTCTTTGGTACTAAGGCAGAAGAGCTCATGAGCTTTGTGAAGTTTGCAGGAGCTGGGTGGACTCGAACTGTTCTTTGTCCTTTCTCTGCAGAGTTCTCTGAGCCTGGAGAGCTAAGTGGCAGAGGAGAGTAGACCACATAATCCTTTTATCAGCTGAAGCCTTCCTTGTGCCAAATAAGCGACTGATGATTTAAATCTGAACTTAATTTTACAGTGCAGTTTTGCCTCAGGAGAATATAGCCCATACTGGTTACTATGAAAAAAATTAACTCTATCCCAGCCAAATCCAGCACACAGTGGCTAACACACTTTATTTTATTTTATTTTGTGAAAGCCCAGATAATATTAGAATACTAAAAATTGTTTAGGTTGAAAATTTACTTATGATGGAATCTCAGCTGGGATTGAAATACTTTTTATTGAAATACTTTTCAGTAAAATCTTGCTTGGTATTACTGAGGAATGGATATCATTGTTCCTGTAGCTTCCTTGGAAAATATAAGTTAGATCAAGCGTACTGGGACAACTTCTTTATTATGAATGCTGTAAAACTACTCCTTGCCATGAAATATGCGAAGTAATGTTTTGTATTATCTTCAGTTGACTAAATTTAGTGCAATTACAATGCTCATTTCCTGTAAAATAGCAGATATCTGAATAATTGACCTTAATTACCATTAGAATGAAGTCATAAAGCACAAAAGCATTGATAGTAGAGCGTATGATAAAACTACATGTCCTGGGTTGGCCATATGATTTTTTGTACCGAATTGTCCCTCCTGTTTATGCTGGATATCGAGCTCTCCAGCTTTAAGTTAGGCCCAGAGAGACAGAGAGAGTGAAAGAGGAGAAAAAAACAAAAACAAACACGCGCCGCTTGTCTGCAGGAGTACACCTTACTCCCCCGTAAAATGCTTGAAGGACAGCGGTATCTCACTTACTCTCTGGTGTGTGCTCGGAAAAGCACACAGTGGAGGGTTTCCTCGGCTCTTTCTCGGCTTTTTGCAGGGAGAGACTTTGTTTCTTTTGCTGTTTATTTTTTCTTTCCTCTCCTCCTGGGACTGGTTGGCATCACGTGGACCGAAGACACCAGGACAATCCCCCGGGGGCCCCCCCCGATTTCTACAGCCGGGCCTGGCAATCAGCCCCCACGCTGGAGAACTGAGCCGGACCCAGACGCCACGAACTCTGAATCTACCATCTCTTCAGAGGGAGGAGAGGTTTCATTGTTTTCATATTATCCAAATTCTCTATGCTTGTGAATATTCTATTTGTTAAATAAATAGTTTTTCCACTTCTCTCTAAGGAAATTTTTCCCGAACCTCTTTGGGGGGAGGGGTGGTTGGAATTGGCTTTTCTAGAGGAGGACCCCCCCCTCCCAGAGGTTTCCTCCTAAAATTTGCCCTAAACCAGGACACTACATCAGGTAGAATAATTTCATTCTTCAGAATACAGAGCAACCAGCAATTAATGTGAATAAGAAATTCAGTTCTGTCGTGGCAAGAGATCATTCCATGAAGGTGTTTATTGTGCCTTTTCTGCAGGTTTTCTGTTATGGTTGTGTTTCATTTGGCAGCTGTGTGCTTCAGTAGCTGTGACACTGATAAAGGAGAGAAAGCTCAGTTTTAGCCCCACACCACTCCAGAGATCAGATAAACTGGAATGAGAGTTTTTGACTGCCTCCTTGCAGAGTGCGTGAACAGCTGCAGAATCCACAACTGATATCCTCCAAAACACAAGCCAGTTTCAATTTTGCCTTGGAATCATGCTCCTCTCAAATATTTCTGGCTTTGTTTTGGTTTGGTTTTGTTTTTGTTTTTTGGAGTTTTTTTAAAGTCAGTGAATCCCAGTAACAGCCTTGGGGATATCCTTGTAGCTAGACTGGTGCAAATGTAGAACAATGGTTTCAGGACTGGCTATTAAGACTTAAGCATTTTCATTTTGTGAGACTAAGTGTTTGAGATATCCAGAATTACTCTGTTGAAGAGTTCCGTTTTCGACTCTGTTTGCTTTCTTAAAACAGAAGGAGGCAAAAGTGGGATTTTATTTGTATGCATGGTTGTTACAGGAGGAGAGTACTTAGAGGCAGGTAGAATAAGTTTCTATTTAAGAAAACCCAAACCAAATTATTTTAATAGTGGAAACATTTGCTGGTTACTCATTATCAAATTGTAGTTATAAATAGGGGTTCTAATGAATGCCAAAAGAAATCTGAGACTCAAGAAAGAAGATAATTTTTGAAACAGTAAGGAGCAAAGGAAAATTTGACAATTAGGACTACTGTATCCTCTGCAACAATGTACTTCATGTGCATTTATAATTGTTTTATTATTACATTAATAATGTTTGAATAGAACTAGTCTCCTTTTCTACTATAAAACTCTCTTAATCTGGCCAGAGAGTGGGGTTTTCTTTGCAATGGTTAGAACAAAACCTATTGAAGAGGTAAAAAGCTTCCTTCTTTGAGCTGGGTTTTACTGTTATAAAGTGTGGCTTCCATTCTTGAGTTCTCTGTTATCAGCCCAGCTCCTGAGTTGTGCCACAAACAATCCTAAGTCCTTCAATAGCTGTTTTCAGAACTTGATGTGGTTTAAATACGCTCTTGCTTTAAGAGGCAAATGAATTACTGGAAATAAATTCCTAGCTGGAATCTGAATAGACATATAATTTCAGGTTATAGTTTATACATTGCTGATAATTACAAAGTGTAATTGTAAAGTGATTATTAATCCTTTGTTATTTATACTGCAGAGTTTTAACAAGTTGTGAGAAGAAGGAATAAAAATAAGCTGGTCATGAAATAATTTAGCTCATAATAAGAGATCTGAGTGGAGAGCAATGAGTGCCCACTAATTCAAAATTGAAATTAGACACTAAACCTTTGAATACTGGTGGGTTTTTTTCAGCTGGAATAACTTCTAAGCGAATTATTTCTCTGCTGCAACTTACTTGTATTCCAAAGATGATCAGATAACAAAAAAATTATAAAGTGATGTAAAAACAAATCTTGTTATGTTATGTGGCATGGATGCTTGTAGATTCAAGAGTAAATTGAGGACAAAGTTCATCATCAGGATCTGAAAGTAAGGAATAGTTATGGGCTCACAGTTACAGGCCTGGATGAGCAGGTTTGCTGTCAAAAGGGCTTCTTTCCAGGCACTTCAAAGTGAGCCCAGAGCCCTCTGGTGTTGCCATGGGGTGTAACAAACATTACCCACCTACATCAGCACGGCTCAGGGTGACCTGCAGGTATTCTGACCTGTGCCGTGAAAGACCTGCCAAGTCAATTACTTTCTCCCACCCAACTATTTATTGACTCTATTATTTATCTTTGGTTTTAAAAAAATGGGAATTTATTTTTGACAAATATAAGTGGTTTCATTTATCCTAGCTTTTTGGAAGGTTTACTTTGGAGCTATTACCCAGTCTGTGTCTGCAATTACTCAGAGCAAAGAAAGATCCTGTGTAAAAGAAAATTTAGGAAGACTGTAGGTCTGCTCTACTACATGCATTGCAGTGCTCTGGTTTTCATTTACTCCATGTCTTGTTTCAAGGTATTTCATTTCGCCTTTAATGCCCAAAGCATGTTGTCCCCTGTCTTCCTTTTGAATTGAGGGTTCCCATTTGCTTTCCCATCACTGGGATTGCATCTGTGATAGGGATCCTTCCTTCTCCAAGGCAGGGTCTCCAGTACTTCCTCAGCCACAGGTTTGGTGTACCTCCACGATTTACCTTGGCTTATGTGTCCCTTGCTTCCCCATGCCACTATTGAAGTCTGTCAGCTCCTTTGCTTCTATTTCTGTTTTGCCTTTTCTTCTTAGGCCACCAAACTCTGCTGTCCCTGCCATTATCGCCTCTCAGTCTCCCCATGTGCCACATGTCTCTCCTTCTCTTCTTCCTCATTGTTATAGGTTTTTCTCTTTCAGTGTGTGAAGTGGCTGGTGGTACAGACTTATTGCACACAGAGATCTCCAGGAAAGAGGATATCTTCTGGCGTGCTGAGGTACAGGCTTTGCATGGAAAAACAACTAATGGTCTTGAAGCAACATGCAGGAAATCTGCTATTTCAGTAGGTTAACTGTGGGCAAAGGGCTGTTGTGGACCAACAGGGCACATAATAATTGATTTTTTATTATAGCCCTTATTTCTCTTCTGCAGAATGAATAGGAGAATAATAATTTCCTAGCCTGCCTGGTAATGCCAAAAAATCTGTTACACACTGAGCTGGTCATGAATGCAGCAGTGAATGCAGGCTTCCCTGCTTTGGGAAGCGTGGTGGGTTAGCTGGGAAGGGAGGAACAGAGCAGTGTGCCACCTGGGGGGCCTCACTGGGGAAGCAAAAGAGCCCAAGGCATGGAAAAAAACCCAAATAACCAATATGTCAACAGGAAGCTGGGACGGAGGTCGGGATTTCTGCCAGCAGGCTTGCCTCTGAAGGGGGAAGTATAGGGGTGGTTATTGTTCTGTGAATGAAAAACAGTCGTGAAAGCAGCCTAAGCTGCTGCAGAGCACCCACAGGAAGCCTGTATTGTTATCCTGTTCCTCCCTCTGTTGAGCCATCCAAAATGGAGGGTAGGAAGAAAGTTTAGTAAAAATACTTTAGCTTTTTACTGTTCCTTTAAAAATCCTACAGCAATTACTCATAAGATGTGTAAAACATGTTGCTTGGCATTACACACTGTACAGTTAGAGGTGTGGTGGCTGGTTCTAAGCCCCTGTACCTAAAGCTATGCAGTGTTAGGAAAATATCACAAATGCCAGAGGTTTATGTCCAGAAAGGACACAGAGGAATCCTGCAATTTTATTCACATACAGGGAGAGAGTCCACTGCGGCACACACCTGTGGAGTTTTCTCTCGGGGTTTCAGAGGGAGCAGATTCCTTTTATCCCAAACTCCCTGCCACGTGTTGCCCTCTTCCATTCCCCATTGGCTGAGGCACTGGGAAGGTACAGCCTTCATCAACCACCTACCATCTATTCCCCCTTGAACTGGCATTTTATCCCAGAACTCAGAAGTTCAGGCTTGTGCAGACCTTTGTTTCTGGAGCCAAGCTGTCGGGGCCCTGCAACAAACCTGCTGCCCAAAGTTAGCAGAGACATTAAGAGCCATTGCAAAGACCTTAACACTGGCACTGTCACCCATCAATTTGTTTGTAAAGACATGAGCTTTACTCTCAGTAGTAACTGCATAGATTTACAAGAGTGCAATTTCAGAGTTTTCAGAGATTTATATATTGTGCAGTGGGCTCTAAAACATGAGACTGACTGGTTTGAAATGCTTTGGATAGTTTACGCCAGTCAGGTAAAGAACTTTCAGAGCTTCAAGACATGTGCAGACACAGAGAGGTGCTTGCTTTCTGACAGTTCACTAATTGTTAGCATCTGAAGTGATGCACTTGGAAGATTTCAAATGTTTCCTTTTGGGTGTTTTTCATTCAAAGCCGTATCAAAGTTTTGTAAGGGGTTAGGTACCACAGCCTACACCGGCAAAAGCTCCAGGCTTTTGACGTGGAGCTATGTTTTATGGAGCCATCAAGTCTTGTGCAAGGGATTCACTGAAAAGTCAAAGCAGAAGTGCTGTAAAATGCTCAAGATTTATTAATCATAATTGCTTTTTTGTTTCATAAGGAACAAAATAAAATAATATTCAAAACCAAAAGAAAATATACCATACCCAGACAACATGACTGAGAGTCATAGAATAACATTAAGTCTAAAAGAAATGACCCAATAAATCAGTTTTCAAAAAAAAAAAAAATAAATAGCAGTGGTCCAACTTTTTAAAGCTTCCTAAGAAAGAATTTACAATTATTATTATTATTATAATTATTATACTTTTGTTTAAAAAAATCCTTCATATGCCTCTGTTGGCAAATATATATATATATTTCTTCTGTAAACAGTTAACCATATAACAAAACAAAATAAAAAAATCCATAATTTCATACAGCTACTATGCTGATGCTGTTATGTAAACAAAAAGTAGTGTGCAGCAGCTTCTCCCAATAGGATTGTTTCCTTTTTCTCACAAAAACATGTAGGGAAATATGTCCATAATAAATTGTTCAAAATATTGAGGTTCATAGTTTTGAAAAGATATGGCTTTCTGCACTTTAAGTTTTTCTCAGTACAAAAAGAAATATATTGAACCAGAAGGGTATCATTTTCCTTGGGCTTTGTTTGTTTTCTGGATTTGTCTTTTGATTTTTCTTGGTGAGCTGGAATGACAATGTTATTAAAAGTCCAGCACTCCTCAGAAGACAAACGCACAGAAAATGTCAAGATGACCTTATGCTGTACCTCTTAAGGTGTAAAAGAAAAAAACAAATAACCATGGGAGATGTATTGATAATGAAAACTGAAATTCTGTAGACAGACATACTGGGGGTTTATGCAGAAAATATCATCTGTTCATCCAAAATTTTAGCTGCTCTTGACACTTTTGTATTTTTTGAAGTTTCTTTATTTAGACTTATGCTCAGCCCTTGTGAGTTCTAATTTTTGACATTCACTTGTTCCTGAGAGGTCTTTATCTGCTGTGTCTCCTGTTGGGTGTTGTCTTGGGTGATGCACTCAGCACCCACACAACTACATTTCTCCACATAGGTGTAGGAGTGATCAAGGGAGGTTCCATCTGTGCACATCAGAGTCACCTTTCGTTTGCTGGTCTTTATCTCCTGACAACATGAGCATTTGTGCATCATTTTGTTTGTCGTTTGAGAATATCTGATTGAAAAACCAATGAAAGAGCGAGATTCAGAATTTATGTGAGACATAATATTCCCACCCATTGCCCCTCCCACCCATTACAAAACATAACCAGAGGTTGTGTGCTTGCATGTGGGACTATTGCTCAATATTACCATCTTTACAGTATTGTAGTGAAATATAGGTAAATTGCTCGTCATTGTAAAAATTTATGTTTCAAAGTCTTCACTAAGGCATAAAAATAAAATACCTAACCCAGGCCACATAGTGAGTCAGTCCAGTGAGGGAATAATGAGAAACAAATAAACTTAGTTTCAAATGAGCAAAATCAAAATTCAGGTCTATTCACTATGACACTGAACAGGCTCTTAAACATTGTAAATCTCGAGGTAATCAAGCTAGTACAATGTCATGTAAATTAGCATAATGGAAACAATTGAAGACTGGGTAGATGTTGGACACATCAGAAGAATACTTGTGATTTGCTTGATGTAACTGTTTTAAAGAGCAGAAGACGAGGCCACAATTATGTTTTATGCCACTTACCGTGAGTAAGCATCACAGTTGCCTTCACAGTACGTTATCTCGACAGGTGCAGGAGATACACAGCCATTATAGTTGATGACAGTAGTCATATTGTGCTTCATACAAACTGAGGTCATCACAAAGCAAAGGAAAATAGGTTAAAATATATTTGCATATATACAGATATGCTGTCTATGATAGTTTGTAACTGACAATTAAGGTGGATGGACCTGAAACAGGAAACTAAGTCACAGTGCATTTTTCTTTTAATTTCTGAGAGCCAAATGAAGACTTGCTGTCTGTGTTGACAGTGGATGAAACTTTTCCTTTCTCTTATGCAACTTGGTGCAGGATGCAGAAATAAAGAGCAATACTGTGGCAACTGCTGGATGCACACCCATCTCCCAGAACTGGCTTCACTTCCCTCCTTAAAGAGAATGCATCTATGGAAACTGGAGTCATGATCGTCACCCTCTCACAAAAAAACCCAGCATTTAACAGTAGGGGATAGGAAAGTTCACTATCTGTTTCCCAAGGACATAAAATGCATACTGGAAATGTCCTGTTCCTTTCTTTTCCACCTGTTTCCTTTCTCATCCCAGTGAAGCAGTGAACCCAAACCTGGTCAGTTCACCTCTTCTGTCTATGCACCCATTATGCAAAATAGGCAAATATATCTAAGAAGGCACATATAATCAATACTATTAACAAAATTATCATTACTTACATTTTGGTACTCTTCGGCACACTTGACAGCAGCCATCTTCAGATAACCTGACATCATCCTTAAACGGGAAAACAAAAAGATAACTCGGGTTTCATATCTGCATACTAAAGCAGACTTTCCCTGCTTCCTAGTTTTCTCTGGCACCAGAGACTGCGTATTTTTTTTTTGTATTGACATGGATTTCAAGCAAGGCTAAATATTAAGGGTATGTCACTACTGTAACATTAATAAGAGTTATTTGAAAGTTGAAATGGAGGAATACCCTCAGTTCAGTAGTATAATTTCACAAGCAATAAGGCTTGTAGCACATGTAAGTCAAAATATTGTGACCAAAGTCAGTAGAGGTGAAGGATTATAACAGACAGGGTAACACAATGAATGAAATAACTGATTTGCCAGAGGCTGATTTTTGCTTCTAGGTCATTTGACATTTTTAGGAATTCAAAATACTATGCTGAATTATTTTCTCTAATGTCTGATCTTCAGTGAGGATTGATATATCACTCATTTTAATTTTGAGTTGCTTTTCTGAGGTAAAATTTGATTGGGACCAGGTTCAGAGAGGATAAAAAGAGAGCTACTTCCTGAATGATGCTCCTGCTAGTTATTTTCCTTGGACACCATGATCCTTCTATCATTGGTGTTAGGCACTGCATCCTTTCCAAAAATGAGAACTGGTAGAACAGTACTTACTGGATCACACTCATTAGGGTTAAAGGCAGGACAGCTTGCCTCTTTGATGACTTGAATATACTGATCTGCATGTTTTTTACATGTGTAAACAGTACAGTTATCACCAGGTGGGTTCCAGTATTCTCCTTCCTGAAAGTAGTCAAAATTAAAGCAAATTAAAATCTTCTTATATAAAAATGAAACAAAAGCTCCCCGATGTCTTATTGTTGCTGCGTACAGTAGTTTGATTATTCCGAACGACCTCCTTGAATTTCACCTGATAATTATTTGCCATATTATCATACTGCTATTAAGTGTTTTTCATTAACCAAGTGAAGAGGCTCTATTTTTAGCTGGATATAGACATGCTTTTTGTGTGAATAGGGTAAGTATTCATTTGGATACTGGACTCATTTGGAAAGAATAATTTGCATTTCAATGTTTTTTTCATTTGAATTTATGGATGTGTCAAAATGCCTCCACAGATAAAATTATCCTTTGAGGCAAAGTGGGCACTACAGTTTCAGAACTGGAGGCAAACAAATATCCATTGCTTTCACTTGTCTATTTTCCTATGTTGATTTTTGAAAGCCTTTGTTCAGTATCATATAACAGATGCTTGCAGAAGTATTAGAGCTGGTGTTTTGTGGCATAAGGTATTGTTTAAGCTGTGTTGAGATAGTGCAGTCCCTGCCCGAGTAAGCATTTGCCTAACATGAGAAATGATGAAGGAGATAAATGTGAGAAAACACAAGGATAAGAAAGAATGAAAAGACTGGCAGAGTCCCCCAAAAGTGAATTAAAGCAGGGGTAATTACATGAAGAACATGTGTAATGTTGTCTCCCACAGTCACTACACAAGCCGCTGCCTTGCACGTGCCGCAGCACTGCCCAGGTTCCACTGTGTATTTAAAGCCCTGTTTTGAAAGAAATAGAGAGACAACAGCATTAAGTCAGCTCACTGGCCTTATCTGGTGGTTATTTGAACTGAGTGGGGTAGGAATTTCTGAGAGCAGAATAGCACTCACCAGTGGGCAGTATGTGTCACAGAGAACAGGCTGGCACGTGACCATAGTGTGGTGGAGCCTTGAGGGAGAGGATTCAGAGCAGGTACATTCTTCACAGGGGCCTGATGGAATGGCAGCTCCAGGCTAGGGGAAGTTGGAAAAAACCCATTATTAGTCAGTAAAAACAAGTTGCTCTGTGTATGCACATCATAAACAATACAAAGATGAGCTATTTATAGGATAAGCTATCCATAAACACAACTTTAGTGGTTTAATTTAAGCCGAATTTCTGGTTTGGTAATATCAATTTTGGAATCAAATTCTGGTAATGTAGAAAGGAGACCAGAAAATGCTTTTGCTTTTACAGAGGGTGTTAACCTCAGTGAAATAATGAATAATGTTTTATCTCAGGCCTTCCTACAAAATACGGACCATAAGTGTCTCAAAAACATTGCACTGTGAACTATGTGAAGGTGTATTTTTGTGGTAACTATGTGTACTTACTGCATAGTAGGTTTTGTTGACCACACAGCCCTGTCCTGTAAAGAAGGAAGAAGGAGGTATAAGTTTTAAGAGGCAGAAATGCATGAGAAAACTTCTGTTTTGTAGCTTTTAGGCCTGTTTTGTACGCCTGTAGAAGCGGCCTTAAAACACTCATTCACAACAAGGCCCAATGTGATAACAAAGAATTTGCATCTCTCTTATAAGATTTTTGTAACTTAGAAAAATACAGCAGTAAATAGCACTTGAAGAGGGTGCTCAACACTTACTGCATTCAAAGATAGGACAGCAGTTTCCAGGTGGCATTATTGTGATTATTTCCTGTCCCACTAAGCACTGGGGTGTGATGTCAGGGCAGAGGCTTGTGTTGCAGTCTGTTTCATGTAAGAGAATACAAAAAATAATAAGCTCAGAATTTCTGAATGAAAGCAATTTTGTTTTACATGAACATCTGAAGTTTTCCCATGGGGTAGACATGGGGTTGTTTACACAAGATAGTTTAATGACTAATTCAGTCTACATGCCCAGCTCTTTTCAATGTGAACTGGCTTCCCATAACCTTCGTAAAGCAAAACACTGAGAAGAAAAGAGTGATAATTGCTGGGAAGAGATTGACAAATTTGTACCAATGGAGAAATCTGATGACCTCAGTGGTTCTGGAACTCGCTTGAGCAATTTTTAAATATTCAGGATAATTTTTTTAAAGCTAATTTTCCTAATACTGGTCTTTGAAATAGAAAATGTTTTGAATAGTTTTCAAATATTGTTTTGGATAGTGGTGGTGTTAAAGGCTTTCAAGGCTAAATTATAGAAGATTATCAGTTACTTTTCTGTGTCTACACAAAATCTTTAAATTTTGTATCTTTAGGCATTTACTGAATGCTCTGCAAGAAGGCTCTAAAAAGCAGGATGAGGTAAAAAAGCTTTATGACATCAATGCAAATTATTAAAAAATGAGAAATTCTTGCTGTGGTTTTCTAAGGTTAATACAGCATATTTCCCATGATAAAGAACTAAGACAGTACTTACAGCACTCAGTCTTAGTACAGCATGGATCTTCTGGTATCTGTATTTGAACAGGCACGTAACCTGGTTCCTCACAAAATTCTTGAGATGTGGGAGAACATTCATGTTTTGTACACTTCACCTTAAGAGTATTTTTGTCACAGACACATTCTCTGCAATCTTTTGTCCATTTTTCTCCTGGCTAAATTAAAAAGAAAAACACAGACAAATGAAAGAAAAAAATTAAATATAAATAAAACCAAAATAATTTTATTTGCTTCTAGCTGACATGGAGGTAGTGATAATTGATTATATCGGCTTTTTCATATTTTAGATTTTATAAGAGACCCTCAAACTGATTATTAGGGGAAGAAAGATTCTGAGTTCACAAAGCCATTACTTTTTGTTTAATATTATTTTTAACAAATATTAACAAATACTATTTGTTAATAATGTTAGTATGAGGGTTGTGGGAGTTCTAAAGGAGAAGTGATTGAGACTCACATCCATTTTTGAGCAAGAAATGACCATACTAATTTTAACATTAGATTGCTGATTTCTATGCAGCTGAGGAACTAAGAACACAGACTATGAACATGTTAAGGAACAGGTAAACTTTGTTATCCATCCCTCCCTTCATTTCTAGTAACTTTGGTGAGGCAAATTCATGGAAAAAATAAGTATATGTACCTAACTTCCACTACTACCATCTCTCTCTTTTTTTTTTTAAGGTTTTTTTTTTGTATTTGAGGTTATTGAAAGACTATTTTATCATTTACTGTTAAATCAATTAAGGGTGCTCTAGCACTCATTATTTTTAAGACTGAATATGAACAAACATTTGTGACAAAGTTTTGGTTTAGTGGAACACTAAATATCCTCTTGTTTCACTTGTTTGTGTTCATTAAGCCACACTGATTGTGCTACTCACCCATCTCGACATTCCATTTGGTTCTCTGCAAACTGGAAAGAATAAGAAAAAAAAAAACAGACAAAGAATATTAGCGCATCTACAGTGCATCTACAGTGCATCTACAGTGCATCTTTACATTATAAACATACTGTGAAGATAAAGCTAACAAGAAAATTAATATGCAGACTAATTTTGCTGAACTGTAGAGTTCTACCATCTTGGTGGGTCTCACATAAGGGAGGATGATGGGGAAAAAAAGGTAATATTGATTATTTTCAATTTTTAAGTCAGAACATTTAAAGGGGCTGATTTGCAATAGACTGACCATGTAGAACCATTACATTAGAACTCAGGCCTCCTGACTAACAGTCCCAATCTCTATTTATTCACCAGAATAACTACAGATGACTTACGGCATTCAGAGACACAGATGTTGCTCTCTGCACGCAGGAGTGTCATTCCTTCAGGACAGAAACAGCCTTCAGTTACTCCATAGCCAGGACGCTCATAGCTGGAATGGGAAGAATATTTGTGCCTGAGTCCAACACTTCTGTGGTGAGGCAGGGGGCAGAGCAGCACATCATGTCAGATACAAGAGAGACTAAAAATTTGCTCTTTCTGAAGGACAACAGGAAGCACATGTTTGTAGAGCTGATTGGTCTCTTTATAAATCTTGAATAAATTAGTGAAATTCACAACACATTTCATTATGAAACAACTCAAATTTCTGAGGAACATAGATAAGGGAAATATAAGCAGGCGCTTCAGGGTGGGGTTTTTTTGTTTTTCCATACCTTTGGTCACAGGTAACTTGATTAATGGGCCCACATGGCTTGTATACCAAGCTTGATGGACAGTTGAATGCTGTATGAAAAAAACAAAAGGGATTAAAATGTGACAGTAGATGCATTTTTTTTTCAGAAAAAATTGCTACAGCTTTGCCTTCTTCATTGGCAGCTTCTATGAGAAAGGACCTCACTGTATTTTTGTAGACAGTAACCAAGTGTTAGATATAAGAGATGTTTAGTGAATAAAACACTAATTTCTACTATTTATCACACACATTTTGAGTCCTGCAATACTTACAACATGTATTGTTGGTCCATCCTCTCCAGTCAATGCAGACACCTCTAGCAGCACACTCTGTAGCATATATCTCCAAACTGGAACACTGCATGAATTCATCATCTATGCGACATCCATCAAAAACACAGCCTTTGAAAAATGGTTCTGGTGGTATCACAGTATGACATTCTGCAAAAATCCTGCAGGCAGTAAAGAAAGAACCCCCTGCTATGATAATGAGTCATTATACAATGTCTGTTCCCATCAGACTACACTTCCAGTTAATAGCATATGACTCTGCTTCAGAAAGGAAGGAATTGTGAGAAACAAAACCTTGGGAATGACCAGTAAGCTGGGAGATAGATTCAGGAAAGATTAAGAAATATGAAGTGACTTTTATTTTCTAAAGATGTCAATGGTCAGAGTATTTGCCTATGTGTACACAATTTTTTAACAGTTTGACGCCAGAAATTTAGTATAAAAGGCAACTGCACCAGATTGAGAGAAAATGGAATTAAAAAAAGTAGTAATAGAAAATTTGCACATAAAACACCTCCAAACTTACTAGATATTACAGAAAGCATGTATAAGATGCATTTATAAGAGGGCCTTTATAAGTAATTCATCTGAAAAAAAGCTTTTATCAGCCTACACAGGTATAGGAAATGCTTCAGGGAACGAGCCTTTGCACTTTCAGAACTTCATATTTTAGGTAAAATGTACAAAGAATGAAGGACGTTTCTTGACTGTTTGTGTCTGCTCTCTTCACCTGTTTGGGAACTGGGTTCTCTAGGATTTGTACTGAAGAGCCACTTCAAATTTAGAGTTCAGTCTTTGCTTAATGGTTAGTGAGCATACTCTGGAAGTAATGCACCCATGGAGTATTGATTTTAGTATTTGCTTCATCCCTGATTTTCTGACTTTACATCTCCTTGCTCAGTTATCTTTAGCATACAAGTCATTAAGGCAGAGTAGTATCCTTTGCAAAGGCCTTTTATATATATATTCTGTCATTAAGATAACATTTTCAGCTATTATCACATGCTAAGGCTATAGCTGTTATTTGTCTTGTAAGATACCAAGACAGTTTTGTCTAGAAAAAATAGATTTGTTTTCTTACTCGCTCAAGATAAGCTTGCAGAGTAGAGGTGTTTGACATTGCGGCTTTGGTGGAGGTGTGGTTACAACTGGTGGTACTGGTACTCCATGGCACGTCTTGTTGTTGTCAACAATCCAGTGATGAGCCATTTGAGGACAGGAGGAAATGATCTTACCATTTGGTAAACGGCATTCATCTGCCTTATTATTTGTACATGTTCCTGGAAGAGACAAGCTGGGTAAGTCTCATAAGCCACATCAGAGATCAGCACAATATATTCCTGGGCTGACATGTTTAGATGTGATGTGCTCATGAAATGCATATTTTGCCTTGCTTTCAGAGGGAGCACTTGCTCTGGTTATATGAACTTTAGGTTATGGGAAAACAAACAAATGTAAAACCCAGCCACAAAGAAATAGTGAGCTTCTGACATCCTACAGAAGCGGAAGAGCAGAACTGTACTCATTTCCGTTTACTGTGTTAAAAAATGTCTGTCAGTTGTAAGACTGCATAGCCACAGTGTGTGAGCATAACCAAGGTATGGGTGAGGAAAGAGGACCCCCTCCAATCTGTGTGTCCTTCTTACCACATTGTCCTTCGGTGTTGTTGCCAAATTTGCTGTATGGGAGCTTCACAGAGAATATCAGACCACTAAAGGTGATGACAGCACCAATTTCTTCTATTTCAACAATCATATTAATGCCAAGAGTGGAGAAAGAAATGCCATCTTTTTTGAAGCCTGGTTCAACAACTTTTTTGTTGAAGTACATCTGAATGCAGGTTTAAAAAAAACCAAAACACCATGTCAGAATAAGCACTGCTTCTGCCTAATTGTTTTAAATAATATATTTTCTAATAATCTAATATATCTTCATAATTATGCATAACTCCATATTGTTGTGCATCACATCCAGTGCCCACTGGCATCCTAATGACAGCATATATTTGCATTGATATCTTGGTTTGTATTGCTCTATTGCTAAAATGTGATAATAATCTAAGTGGCCTCTACGTACTCTGTGCTGATTGCATGCTAATGCACAGTATTCTATGAATATAAATCCAAGTATTTTCATTGTACCCCTTATGATTATGTGTATTGGAAACATTTTCCATATGAAATGAGTGGCAGTTTTCTTTGGCTACAGAAACATCCCTGCCATTATTATGTAATATCTTTGCCAGATAATCACACCATCCCTATATTACATAGTAATTGACACTGGAGGAGTTGTCTGAATTCAAAATGAAGTCAGATATCCTAGTGCCAGTTTTATGTAATGATCATATTTATTTGTTAATCTTTTCAATTTGTAGCCAGTATCTTTGATGAGCTAATAAAAGTAAACAGATTTGCCTAAAAGTTTTTCTGTCAGAAGTTATTCTGCAAATCTCACTAAATCAGGCTAAAGCATGAGTTAAAATGATCAGTTATTGCTTTCTTTCACAGGGAATCACTGGAACCAACATATGTTTCTGACTGAGAATTTGGCATGGCGCTGTAAGTGAGAGTGCCTGTTCAGACTAATTTTTCTCCCTTTCTGTTAGAGAATTAGTTGCTTCTCTAATCAGCTAATAGATTCTTCATTGTAAGAGTGAGACTGACTTTTCATTCTTGTTGGTTTGCCAACACTACTTTGGGTCATGAAGGTGAGGTGACAGTCTAAGCACCCCTTTTCTTCAGCTATATTTTTCTTCACAGTAGGAAACTGAATGGGGAATCATGTCAGGGCTGTTTGGTGCCTGAAATTCCTTATGAAGAGAAAGCAGTCCCTAGTCATCCTGCAGATGAGGATATATATCCATCTTCCCCACCAGCTCACCCCCTCTGAGAGAAAAATCCTGCTTGCAATTTGTGTTTGTGTTTCTTCAAAGTGTGTTTGTTTACATAAGTGTATGGTGCAATGTAACAGTTTTCAAGAAATACAAGTTTTGTTCCTAGCATTCAGTGCAATCTCTTTTTTCCCCCTAATGACACTCTCTACCCTAATCACCTCCATGATATGATATTCTAATAGACTCTGTCTCAGAATAGCATCACTAAAGCTTATGGACACTATTACTTTTTGCAAAAATAGAAGATATTTACCACATTAGTCATCACACCATTCATGAGTTGACGTGTCAGCACCACTTCTGCAGACTTGTAGAAAATAATAATGGATTTAGGGCAGGAGAGTCCATCTTTTGCATCGCAGTAATAATTGTCGATATAAACACGGAAGTTGTCATATTTAGGGACAATCTGTTTCACCAAGACATAAGTGCAGTTCTCAAGGAAGGTGTAATAGGTTCCATCAAAAGTAATGTAATGAGGATCACCCCATCCACTACACACACCTGGTACAAAGAAAATATTTGAAGATGAGAATTTTTGTTGAAGAAAAATTAAAAACTGAAGATACTGCAATTTATAGAGCGACCCTAAGAAATGAAATTGCCCATATAGTCTGTGTAAAGCTTGCCTGGTTTTTTTTTCTTTAATGTTATTCCTGAATCTATTGGTGCTTACATTGACACTCATATCGGTAACAGCATCCATTTTCATCAGGTACCAGCATTGGTGGATATTTGTTTGCACAGGTAATTTCCTTTACAGGTGGGCAGTATGTTGGTACTACATCTATATCATTGTCTCCATTACAGAGGACTTCTGTACAGTTGGACAATTTGAATCTTTCTCCAGGCTGCAAAATGAAGAAAAAGTTTTTGTCACAAAACTCTGCAAACAGAGTTACTCCTCTTTTTAGATTAACTCGCTAATGTTTCCAGTAATGGGGGTGTTGGAAAGAAAATCAGTATGTTTTACTTCTCTTCAATTTGTGATATCAATTATTTTTAATGGCAGCTAGAGGTATTCAAAATTCTGACCATGTTATGTGGGATAGAAAATGCTACTTTTCTAAATCTGAAACAAAGACTAAAATGAAAATCTTCACTGATAGTAAAAAGTTGCAAATATTCTACAGGATTAATTTTTGTAATGCTAAAAGAAGGTGGGAACCTTAGCTACACCTGTTTCTTCTGCGTGAGGAGCCCTTTTGGGGCTTGAGGGGAGACATACTAGATTATAGGAATTGATTTCCTCTAGACTATGTATTGTGTAATTCAAGGTCAACAGAGAACAACAAAATTAAAAAAGTGTAAATAAGTGTAGGTAAAAGGGCAGGAGAAGAGAACCAGATACAAGCCTTTACTGTATCTTAAGTTTTTCCCTTTTGTGAAAAATTAAGATCCACAACAAAACACATTCTATAATGTCACTGAGAATATACCTTACATATGCAATGCATCAAAGAGTTTCACTAAAAATAAAGTAACAAGAAAAGCAATTGTAACTTGCTTTATCAGTTTAAAAACCAGAAATTCAGGAGAATGAAAATTTAAATATGATGTCCCATAACTATTGCCCATAACTAGCAAACTAATTAAGACAATCAGGACACGTAAGGCTTAAAGACAACAACCTGGTAGCCCCAAACAATGCCATTATTTCAACAGTCAAAAAATAATACAGAAATACCATACTTGCAATGGAGGGAAAATAGTGGAAACACAACCACGGAAAACAGCGCCTGAAGAAGTGTGAGGCCGAGGAACTGATGTTGTTAAAGAAGACCACTCAGAGGAAGCCGTTGTCGGTGGAGCAGTGACGTTACAATGATCAGTGTATCGTTCAATATTACATGTCGGGCTACAGACAGCAAAAAATCTACATCCTTCACTATCCATTCTGTTATAAATCAGGTCACCTATAAAGCAGAAAATATGCAGAACAAAAAGAAATAAAAAAAATTCAAAAAAGAGAAATAAAAATTACTTACAGAGAAAATAAAAAAGAAGTGAGCAAAAAACAAAAAAGGATAACAATAAAAGGGGCTCAAAAAAAAAAAAAGAAAACTAACCAGGTGAAAAAAGAGCATCACCGATCTTGCAGAAACATGGTGTAGATAAGGTAGGAGGAGAAGGGCTGGTAAAGAAGGGTGTGCTGGGGTAAATAATGCTGGATGTGGTGGTGGTTGAGGTGACAGGAATCGAGCAGTTGAAGTTGGGGGTGCAGCAGAGGACGCGGATCCTGTAGTTGAGGCACATC
>JAHLSL010016984.1:0-10233 GCA_025920805.1 Petroica traversi | reverse complement strand
GGATCCTGGAGGACTGGGATGGATCCCGGGGTGACCGGGATGAATCCTGGAGGAGCAGGGATGGATCCCGGGGTGACCGGGATGAATCCTGGAGGAACCGGGATGGATCCTGGAGGAACCGGGATGAATCCTGGAGGACCGGGATGGATCCCGGAGGAGCCGGGATGGATCCCGGAGGATGCGGGAGGTGTTTCCATGGAGGTGCGAGGTGTGGCGGCTCCCGGCGTGGGAATGGGCGGGGATGCGCCGGGAAAACGGGATCCGGCCGGGATGGATCGCGCTGGGATGGAGAGGATGGGAAAGGGGAAAAGCGGGGGGGTTGCAGGGGGATGCGCAGCGCCGGAATTTGGGGCGGGGAGGATTAAAATCCGCTGTTTTTTTTGGGAAGGTGGAAGGGCAGAGTTGTTTGGGATTTATTTATTTCCCTTTTTTTAAATTTTTTTTCCCTTTTTTTTTTAATCCTTCCTCTCCATCTCTTCCCTTTGCGCCGTTTCCCCTCTGGCTGCCAAAACTGCAGGATGGGAGTGGAGTTATTTATTTATTTCCTCATTTAAATTTTTTTTTTCCTCTCCCTTTATTTATTTCGTTATTTATTTATTAATTCGTGCCTTTATTTATTTATTTATTTATTTATTTATTTCCTTATGGTTTTATTCTCTTATCTTTTTATCCCCTTAGGTATTTATGTATTCCTTTATTTATTTATTTATTCCTTATTTATTTATTCCTTATTTATTTATTCCCTTTTTTTTATTCCTTATTTATTTATCCCTTATTTATTTATTCCTTATTTATTTATTCCCTTATTTATTTATTCCCTTATTTATTTATTCCTTTATTTATTTATCCCTTATTTATTTATCCCCTTATTTATTTATCCCTTATTTATTTATCCCTTATTTATTTATCCCCTTATTTATTTATTTTCTC
This sequence comes from Petroica traversi, assembly GCA_025920805.1. Lineage (NCBI taxonomy): Eukaryota > Metazoa > Chordata > Aves > Passeriformes > Petroicidae > Petroica > Petroica traversi. The sequence goes on along the minus strand of JAHLSL010016984.1, from coordinate 9,303 downwards.
GGGGACTTTTTTTTTATTTTTTTAAATATATATTTTATTTTCTCAATTTTTTTTTTATTCCCATCGTTTATTTTTTTTTTTATTCCCTCCTTTATCCGGCGATTTCCCCCAGTAATTCATGGAATTATTTTTAATATTCCATAATTATTCCCACTTTAATCAACCCCCATGGAGTGACCTCTACGGAGAACCCGCAGCTGCTCCGGAGCCTCACCTGGCACGGGCAGCTGGCTGGGATTAAGGAAGGGGTGGAAAAAAAGGATAAAATTCCCAAAAAGCCACGTTTTCCATGGAAAAATGGACGGATTTGGGACTTTTGGATCTTTGCCCGAGCAGCAGGTGGCTCAGAAAGGGTTGGAATTTGGGGCTTTTTTGGGTGTTTCCATGTCCATCTGAGGGATTTGAGTTGTTTGGGCTCCTTTCCATGGAATTTTTGCCTGGATGGATCCCAAAAATTCCAGGGAGCCGGAGTTTGGAGCAGGAAAAGGGATGGTCCCGAGTGGGAAAGAGTGGCAGGGTTTGTTTTTTCTCAGGAATGTGGGAATTTTGGATTTTTGGTGCAATTTCGGGTTGGATTTTGGAGTTTTCCTGAGTGTTGCTCCGTGTGGATTTTGGGGGAGGAGGCGGGAGAGGGAGAGCTTGAGGAATTCTGAATTCCTGGAATGCCCTGAATTCCAAAATCCTGGAATGATTTGGTTTGGAAGAGGCCTTAAATCCCACTCGATCCCATGGGAAGGGATTTTTCCCACTATCCCAGGTTTTTCCAAGCCTTGTCCAACCCGGCCTGGAGTTGGAATTCTTGGGATCACTGACCAGGACCAATTCTAGGCCTAAAAAAAATCTAAATTTGGATGAATTTGACTCCAAAAATCGGAATTTGGGAGTTAAATTTCCGGAATTTGGCGTCTCCCAACTCATCCCAGCGGAAGCAGGGATGGATTTTTGGGATAATCCCAACCTTTAACCCCGATGGGAAAAAACATTTCGGTGCTTCCTTCAGGAGGTCCCCGTTTTCCAGGGAAATTTTTGCCTTTTCCCACCCAAATCCGCCTTTCCTGGAATTTTTTCCCTGCTGCAAATCCAGGCCATCCAGATTTCTTTGGGCTTCTCTTTTCCAGGGATGGATTGAAAGGGAATTTTTGGGAATGTGCCGTGGGATTGGCTGGTGGGAGCAGAGAGGGGTCAGGGATTTATGGAATGGTTTAGGCTGGGAAAAAAAGACCCTTAAAATCTTGGGAGCCCTAAAAGTTTGGGAGGCCCCCGAAGGTTTTCTAAATCCTGGCTCGGGTTGGGTTTTGTGCTGGATTTTCCATGCCCAAAAAATCTGCTGGATTTTTCATGTCCACGAAAATTTATCCGTTGGTTTATCCTGATTTTTTAAATTTATTTTATTCCTTGGCGCCGCCGTTTTCTTGGGATAAGGATCCACTTTTTACCCCCGGATGTGACCCCAAAGTATTTTTTTTAATGGATTTTCCAATCTTTTTAGGGTTTCCAGTCATTTCTGTGCTCGGATCATCCCAAATGATCCAAAATCCTTTAAAAAAAAGGTTTTATGGGATTCCAGGCTGTTAAAAATGTGGGAATGCCGTGTTTGTGGCTGGTTGGACAACCTGAAAAATCTTGTTTTCACCAAATCCCTTGTTTTTTGTGGGAAGTTGGATCCTGTAGGTCCCCCCTATGGAAAATCCTGATTTTCTCAGCTCCAGGAAAGGCATTCCCTCAACTTTGTGCTCCTTTCAAGCTTTTTTCCCCACTCCAATTCCCAGAAATTTTGGGTGAATCCATAACTCTGCACCCGGATTTGAAGGTGACCTCCTTAGGCCTTGATCCCAAAATTCCAGGTTTTCGGGAATTCCTCAAACCATTCCCAGGAAACCAAAGCCTGGAGGTGCCGTGGTTCCTTTCCTGAGAAATGATGGATTTTGGGGTTCAAACTCTGGGAATTTGGGGTATAAATTAAAACCCAACCGAATAACGACCCAAGAACAATTTTAAAAAATCCCAAATCCAAGCCATGAAATCCAGCTGGGAATTTTGCCAGATTCCAGAGTCAAATTGATGTGAAATCCCATAAAACCACAAGTTTCCTGATAGGGCAGAGCCGTGAAAGGGCCTGGATTTAGGGGAGGGGATCCCAAATTGTGGGATCTGGGATTTTTGTGGCTGTTTCCCGGAATTTTTATTCGGGGAATTTTTGCTCCAGGTGATAAAAACCAGTGGGAATTCCATTTTGATAATGAAGATTGGGTTAAGATGATCCCAAGTTGTTCCAGTGACCTCTTCCTTAAAAAAAAAAAGACAAAAACCAATCTTTTAAATCCTCATTCCCTGCTCTTCCTCCACCCTCTCCCTCCCACGTTTTTGCTCCAGTGATTATTTCCTTACATGCTCTAAATAACGCATTGAACCCCGACCTTTCCTCTTCCTCCTCTGGCTCTTCCCAAAAAAAAAAAATAAACATTCCAGCTGGAATTTTGATTTTTTTTTTTTCCCCCTCCCCCCCTTTTCCAGCTCATCCAGGCCGGTTATTTTTAATTCCAGCCAGCAGGAAGTGTTTGAGGGATAAATGTGCTCCAGGTGCTGAAAAAAGCAGAGCACTCCAGACCTCCCAGTGCCCTTGGGAATTTGTTGTTATCCCTGAAATTCCTCCCCAAATCCCTTTTTTTTTATATTTTTTTTTTTTGGTTTTCCAGCTCCTGAAAGGATCATCTTATTCCAGCAGGGAATTTTTCATCCTTTACGGGTCCAGGGATCGGATTTATTTCCTTCCTCTCACTCCTGCCCTGTAAAAATTCCCACATCCAGCTCCACCGTCCTGATTTTCAGGGAATAAAACCCAACAATCCCGGTTTTTTTTTGGGAGCTGAAACTTTCAGGAAGCTGGGATTCCCCATCTCCGCGTTCCCAGGAGGAAAATAAATCTTATTTCCATTTTTTTTTTCACCCAATGAATGGGAAGAAGTGGGAAGAGGCACCAGGGAATCATTCCAAGACCAGGAACCGCTGTTCCCACAGGGAAAAATGTGGGAATTCCTGATTTTTGAGGAAAATCTCGTAAAACTTGGGGCGAATGAGGCCTGAAATGGATTCTCAGAGGGAGAAGGTTTTGCTGGTTGGATTTCATGGAAAAAGGGATCCTGGGAGGTTTTGCTGGTTGGATTTCATGGAAAACGGGATCCTGGGAGGTTTTGCTGGTTGGATTTCATGGAAAACGGGATCCTGGGAGGTTTTGCTCGTTGGATTTCATGGAAAATGGGATCCTGGGAGGTTTTGCTCCTGGCTGGAACGGGGGTTGGAATTTTGGATTCCAGGCAGAGCTTTTGGAATGGTTTGGGTGGGAAAGGACCTTCAAGGCCACCCACGGGCAGGGACACCTTCCAAGGTCCCAGGTTTTGGACAATTCCAGGGATGGAGCAGCCACAGCTTCTCCGGGAATTCCATCCCAGCTCCTCACCACGCAGAATTCTTTCCCAAAATCCCACCCAAATTCCCACTTTCCTACTGGGAAGCCATTCCCTGTGTCCTGCCCCTCCATTTCTTGCCCAAATTCCTTCTCCAGCTCTCCTGGAGCCCCTTCAGGCACCGGAAACATCTCCAAGGTCTCCTTGGATCCATCTCCAACGCCATTCCCGTTTTCCCAGGATTTCATCTCCAGGGCCATCACTGCCTTTCCCACTTTGTCCCTTTTTCCTTCACCACCAAAAACCATGGAAAAATCCCTGGATTTAAGCACAGCTCCTTCCTCACGGCGTTTTCCCTACGGATCCTGGGCCTCCTCTTCCCGAATTTCCAACATTTCCCCGTCCACCTCGTTGGGTTTTTATTGATCTCTGGAATGGGAATGAATTCCAAAGGGGTGGGAATGAATTCCAAGGGGGTGGGAATGAATTCCAAGGGGATGGGAATGAATTCCAAGGGGATGGGAATGAATTCCAAGGGGGTGGGAATGAATTCCAATGGGGGCCTCGTGTTTGGGAAAAGCCAAACGTTGTTTTGGAATTATGGGTTTTTTTATTAATCTTCTGCACGGCTGGGAGAGGTCAAGGAAAAATCATGGGAAAAGTGCAATTATGGGATGGGATCGGGGCGGTTTCCTGGCTGGAAGAGGGGGATGGACTCCCTTGGAAAAACGTGGGAATTCTCGGTTCCTTTGGAATTGTCCTGCCGGGGATGTTGGGGCTGCTGGAATTGAGGAGGGATGGGGTGGTTTGGGTTGGGTGAGGATGTGGAGATCACCCAATTCCACCTTCCTGGATCATTCCCATCCTCCCAGGTTATTCCAAACTGTCCGTGGACGCTTCTGGGGGTGGGGGAGCCACGGAATTCTCTGGGAATTCCATTCCAGGGCCTCTCCACAATCCCAGGGAGAAATTTTTTCCCATTATCCCACCCAACCCTTCCCTTTTTCCTCCATTCCCCTGTCATTCCATGCCCTTTTTCCAAAACCCTCTCCCAGCTTTTTCTGGGATCTCTTTGGACTAAATCCTTCCACTGACACAAGGATTTTTTGGATCTGTCAACCCATCCTCAATTTTCTTGGGTTTTCTGGACCCACTGGTGGATTCCTGGATTTGGATTCCTGGGTGCTTCCCAAGTTTCTTTGCCCCCTTTAATCCAGAGGGTGCATCCATGGATCCGTGTCCCCAGAAACACGGGGAAAGGAGGAATTTCTTGAAAAGGCAAAATAACAGCACAAAAATCCTTGGCAAGATTTTAAGGTGGTTGGGAATATTTGAGAATATTTAGAAAAAGAGGGAAAAATGAATGGGGAAAAGGGGAAAGATTCCCTTTGGAAAAAGAGGAATTGAGGGATTCATGCTCATGGATCCAGCTGGCTCTGGGTGGGGTGGGAATGGATTTTCTTCCCCAAAAAAATTGTGGGATTTGGGGCAGAGATTGTTGGGGGAGGCTGCTGGAATCAGAATTCTTCTTAATCATGGAATGGTGGAATGGGTTGGGTGAAAGATCATGGAATTCCAACACAATTCCATGGGCAGGGACACCTCCCAATATCCCAGGTATCCAACCTGGCCCTGGGCACTTCCAGGGATGGGGCAGCCACGGAATTCTCTGGGAATTCCGTCCCACCCTCATAGGAACAAATCCCATCCTCAAATCCAGTCAAAAAATTTGGGAATGTTGGCTTGGAGGCCTTGGCTTGCTGATTCCTGTGGGGATGGTGCCGGGATGGGATCAGCTTCCCTTGGGATTGCTGTATCCCTAATTAAGTGTGGATGGATTAAGCAGAGCAATCAGGCAACAAAAACGTGGAAAAGCCTTTTTGTTTTCCATTAATTCCGCATTAAATTGATTTTTGTCGCTCTCTCTGCCTCTTCCCAAGGAGCTGTTCCCTTCCCTATTCCCAATTTTTGCGCCGTTTCCAGATCTCTCAGAGCTCCTGGGAAGGGGAAAATTCCAAATGAAAAACAAAAACAAAAAATTCCTAAGGTAATCCAGAGATTTTTCTGTCTGGGAATTTTCTGTTTTAACAGGAAGTTCCTGAGTTTTGGTTTTGTTTTTTTTTTCTTGAATTGAGGAAAATCTTGTGCCCAGAATTCCCCAAATCCCGATAAGTGAGCCCGGAATAATTCCCATTCTGTCACGTTCCAGCTCACCTGAGCAATTCCCACTTTTTTTCCCCTTGGTTGGGAGTGGCATGGAAAGGGATTTTTATCAGGATGGGAGTGGGAATAAAATCAAAGTACGGGTTGGGTTTTAATAAATAAATATATTATCATTATAATAAAATATAATAATAATAAAATCGATTATAAATATCTATAAATATAAATAAAAATATATTAAAAATATATATATACTAAAAATATATATTAAAAATAGATATTAAAAATTCCCAAACTTTTTCCATGAGCAGAGGCACCTCCAACTATCCCAGGTTGCTCCAAGCCCCATCCAAGCTGGCCTGGAGCAATTCCAGGGATTGGAGCAGCCACAACTTTCCTGGGAATTCCATCCCTCACCCCCTCATCGAAATTCTCGGCGCACAGAACGAGGTTGGGAAAATTTTTTGGTGGGAAAATCCATGGGAATAGGAAAAAAAAAAATCTTAATTTATCATCTCCAGGGTCCCCCAAAATGACTTTTGGGAAGCTCCAGACAGGAAACCAACTCAAAAACTTGGGAAAAGCCAAGCTGGGTGTGCAGGAGGTGCAGAACCCTCAGTTTCCCGATGTTTTTTCCAAGCAGGGAAATCCCAATCCAGGTTTTGAAGGTTGGATTTGCTTCATTGCACGTTTTCCTCAGTGATGGTGCCTTATCAGCTCATTAAGTGCCTTATCAGCTCATTAAGTGCCTTATCAGCCCATGGAGGGGTCTGTGGCCTTCGGAATTCCGAAGTGCCCGTCCTTTGGGATCGTAGGAAAATCGGGGTAATCCTGGCGTGTGCAAAAACTTTAAACTGTGGAAAAAGGGGCTTTTTTGGGGCGGGATAATTTTGTGGGAATTCCCGGATCAGGGAAGTGACATTCCCAATATCCTGAGGGACGTCAAATCCCGGGATTTTGGGGCCTTCGTGGCGAGAAGGACGTGGAAGGGCTGGAGAAGGTCCAGGGATGAGGGTGGATTTAGGGAAAGGTCTGGAACATCAGGAGGCTCATCCTGGAGAAAAGGAGGGATTTTTAGGGATAAATAAGCTGAGTTTAAGACTTGTGTCAAATCCTGGTGCAAAGCCGGGAATTGCGATTCCCGTTTTTCATTCCCTTTCCCCTGGAACATGGAAAAAACCTCAGCTGGGAAAATTCTTCCCTTCGAGGGGCTGGAATGGAATTCCCAGAGAATTCCATCCCTGGAAGTGTCCAAGGCCAGGCTTGGAGCAGCCTGGGATGGTGGGAAGTGGTCGGAACTGGATGGGCTTTGATCCAATCCCTTCCAACCCATTCCATGATTTTGGGAACTCAAAAGGTTTTGGTTTAGGAAGGATTGAAAGCCCGATGGAATTTTGGCTCCAGCAGGATTTGGAGTGGGAACGGAAAGGCACAAATGTCCAAGGAGGTGGAAAACTCCATTAAAAAAAAAAAAACAGGGATTGGGGAAGGAAAAGATGAGAGGGGGATGAGGAATAAATTACTCGGGATCTGTGTAGGAAAAAAGTGGAATCATGGAATTTTTTAGGTTGGAGAGGAGCTTTAAGGTTGAGCTCCAGGACACCCCTGACCGTGTCCCCAAGTGCCATATCCAGGGATTTGGGATCCTTCCCAGGAGGAATTCTCCCAAAAATATCCCACAAAACCTTCTCCGGATTCCACTTGAGGCCACTTCCTCTTGTCCTGTCTCTTATTCCCTTGGGAGAAAATCCCGACGCTCACCCAGCTCCGACCTCGGAGCAGAAATGTGGGATGAATCCAAGTGTGGAATTAATCCAAAGGGACAGAAACTCGGGAGAAGAAAACTGGATGTGAAGGAGGCCGAGGGTGCTCCGGGCTACGCTCGGGAGTTGCGTGCACGGAGAGGGACAGGGAAAATCTTTGATCCTGATCAGGAATGAAGTGAAGGCTCAGGAAAAAAAAAATAAAAAAAAAAAACATAAAACAGGGAATTTTGGAATGGTTGGGAGGAAAACGCGGGCGGTGCTTCAGTTCCTAAATCCCTGTTTTTGGGGGATGGGAAAATATTCCAGCCAAACTTAAATCCCGGGGAATAAAGGGAGATTTGGTGCTGCCTCTGTGGGTTGTTTTAGGAATTGTTCCTGGAAAGTCGTGGGATTAGGGAAGCTTTCGAGGTATTTGGGGTAGGAAGGGCAGGAATAAATGAGTTTATGGATTTGCCTGAAATTTTGGGAATTCGAGTGGACCAGAAGAAGCTTTTTCAGGGAGAGTCTTGTCTGGAATTTCGGGAGCAGTGGAAAAAAATATTTTCTGCAGTCGGATAAAGGCGTAAAAATCTTTTTTTTTTTTATCAGGAAAATTTTACAGCAGGGATTGCTGGAGCAGGAACGGGAGAAACCTTGGAGTGAGTGATTTGATGATTTTGTGCCTCGCGCTTTGGCTCCTTCAGGGAACCAAAAATTCCAAGGGAAAACTCAGGATTGGGAGAGGTTTTGTTATTTATCCCAAACATCTGAGGGAGAAAGGAACGGGCAGGATGTGATGTCACAGAGATGGAGTTTTTTTTTTTTGATCCTTCTCCATGAATGGACCTTTGTATTTTCGACAAAATTTGCCTGGAAATGTTTTTTTTATCCCATCTTTTCCCCGCGAGATCCCGAAGGAGCAGGAGTGGGAAAGCAGGAAAATTTGGGATAAAAAAGGGACAAAAAGTGGCTGCAGCAGGAGTGACACTTGGAGAAATTCCAAGTAGAATTTGGGCACGAGGAGAACATTTGGGAAGATACTGGAGCTGGGTGAGGGTCGGGATCGGCTCCCAGGGAGCACAAGAGGAAACTCCAGCTGTGCCAGGGGAGGTTTAGGTTGGATTTTGGGAAAATTCCTCCTGGAAAGGACTTGGCACGGAGAGATTTGGGAATTTTTTTGGCTGGGAACGATAACAAGGCCTCAATGCAGAATCCAACTGAGGCAGGAGATCAGAACAATTCCAGTTAAAAATCCAATCTAGGAATGACAAAAGGTGTGGGATCTCTCCTTATCTTCTAAATCCAAGGGAGAAGCTCCAGCTGAGCTTCCAACCCTTCAATCCACCAAAATAAATTTCCAAGGAATGCCTTTTTTCCCCGTTCCTCAACTTAAATGGAAACTCTTCCAACCTGCTCCGTGTGTTGCACTCATTTCTTTTCCTGTTTTAGGTTTGTTTCCCCCTGAAAAATTTCCTTTTATCCCTAAAAACAGCTTCAAACTGCTCCAAAGGGCGAAAATATTCCGTGCAGATTTGGGTTTTTTTTTCCCTCCACCATCTGACTCAGGAATTTTTCTGTCAGCCAGAGGAGGAAGAATAATTGAAAATATTCAACCCCTCAACGTTTCGGAGGAGAAAAAGGGAGGAGTGGGGGGCACCCAAATTTGGGAGATGTCTTCTTCTTCTCCACCTCAAATCGGAGCTTTTTTATCCCAAATTTCTGTCACACCCTCGACTGGGTGAGACCTTTATCAGCCTGAGGAGAACAAATCATGAACACCCTAAAAAACCCCAAAACCCCCCCAAAAGAACCCAAACCCCAAAACAAACCCCAAAATCTTGACCTCCTCCCCACCTCAAATCGGAAGTTTTTTATCTCAAATTTCTGTCTCACCCTTGTCAGGCATTTATCAGATAGCCTGAGGAGAACAAATTATGAACACGCAAAAAAACCCCAAAACCCAAAACAAACCCCAAAATCTTGACCTCCTC
>JAHLSL010016965.1:0-10247 GCA_025920805.1 Petroica traversi | reverse complement strand
GGATCCTGGAGGACTGGGATGGATCCCGGGGTGACCGGGATGAATCCGGGAGGAGCAGGGATGGATCCCGGGGTGACCGGGATGAATCCTGGAGGAACCGGGATGGATCCTGGAGGAACCGGGATGAATCCTGGAGGACCGGGATGGATCCCGGAGGAGCCGGGATGGATCCCGGAGGATGCGGGAGGTGTTTCCATGGAGGTGCGAGGTGTGGCGGCTCCCGGCGTGGGAATGGGCGGGGATGCGCCGGGAAAACGGGATCCGGCCGGGATGGATCGCGCTGGGATGGAGAGGATGGGAAAGGGGAAAAGCGGGGGGGTTGCAGGGGGATGCGCAGCGCCGGAATTTGGGGCGGGGAGGATTAAAATCCGCTGTTTTTTTTGGGAAGGTGGAAGGGCAGAGTTGTTTGGGATTTATTTATTTCCCTTTTTTTAAATTTTTTTTCCCTTTTTTTTTAATCCTTCCTCTCCATCTCTTCCCTTTGCGCCGTTTCCCCTCTGGCTGCCAAAACTGCAGGATGGGAGTGGAGTTATTTATTTATTTCCTCATTTAAATTTTTTTTTTCCTCTCCCTTTATTTATTTCGTTATTTATTTATTAATTCGTGCCTTTATTTATTTATTTATTTATTTATTTATTTCCTTATGGTTTTATTCTCTTATCTTTTTATCCCCTTAGGTATTTATGTATTCCTTTATTTATTTATTTATTCCTTATTTATTTATTCCTTATTTATTTATTCCCTTTTTTTTATTCCTTATTTATTTATCCCTTATTTATTTATTCCTTATTTATTTATTCCCTTATTTATTTATTCCCTTATTTATTTATTCCTTTATTTATTTATCCCTTATTTATTTATCCCCTTATTTATTTATCCCTTATTTATTTATCCCTTATTTATTTATCCCCTTATTTATTTATTTTCTCGGGGACTTTTTTTTTATTTTTTTAAATATATATTTTATTTTCTCAATTTTTTTTTTATTCCCATCGTTTATTTTTTTTTTTATTCCCTCCTTTATCCGGCGATTTCCCCCAGTAATTCATGGAATTATTTTTAATATTCCATAATTATTCCCACTTTAATCAACCCCCATGGAGTGACCTCTACGGAGAACCCGCAGCTGCTCCGGAGCCTCACCTGGCACGGGCAGCTGGCTGGGATTAAGGAAGGGGTGGAAAAAAAAGGATAAAATTCCCAAAAAGCCACGTTTTCCATGGAAAAATGGACGGATTTGGGACTTTTGGATCTTTGCCCGAGCAGCAGGTGGCTCAGAAAGGGTTGGAATTTGGGGCTTTTTTGGGTGTTTCCATGTCCATCTGAGGGATTTGAGTTGTTTGGGCTCCTTTCCATGGAATTTTTGCCTGGATGGATCCCAAAAATTCCAGGGAGCCGGAGTTTGGAGCAGGAAAAGGGATGGTCCCGAGTGGGAAAGAGTGGCAGGGTTTGTTTTTTCTCAGGAATGTGGGACTTTTGGATTTTTGGTGCAATTTCGGGTTGGATTTTGGAGTTTTCCTGAGTGTTGCTCCGTGTGGATTTTGGGGGAGGAGGCGGGAGAGGGAGAGCTTGAGGAATTCTGAATTCCTGGAATGCCCTGAATTCCAAAATCCTGGAATGATTTGGTTTGGAAGAGGCCTTAAATCCCACTCGATCCCATGGGAAGGGATTTTTCCCACTATCCCAGGTTTTTCCAAGCCTTGTCCAACCCGGCCTGGAGTTGGAATTCTTGGGATCACTGACCAGGACCAATTCTAGGCCTAAAAAAAATCTAAATTTGGATGAATTTGACTCCAAAAATCGGAATTTGGGAGTTAAATTTCCGGAATTTGGCGTCTCCCAACTCATCCCAGCGGAAGCAGGGATGGATTTTTGGGATAATCCCAACCTTTAACCCCGATGGGAAAAAACATTTCGGTGCTTCCTTCAGGAGGTCCCCGTTTTCCAGGGAAATTTTTGCCTTTTCCCACCCAAATCCGCCTTTCCTGGAATTTTTTCCCTGCTGCAAATCCAGGCCATCCAGATTTCTTTGGGCTTCTCTTTTCCAGGGATGGATTGAAAGGGAATTTTTGGGAATGTGCCGTGGGATTGGCTGGTGGGAGCAGAGAGGGGTCAGGGATTTATGGAATGGTTTAGGCTGGGAAAAAAAGACCCTTAAAATCTTGGGAGCCCTAAAAGTTTGGGAGGCCCCCGAAGGTTTTCTAAATCCTGGCTCGGGTTGGGTTTTGTGCTGGATTTTCCATGCCCAAAAAATCTGCTGGATTTTTCATGTCCACGAAAATTTATCCGTTGGTTTATCCTGATTTTTTAAATTTATTTTATTCCTTGGCGCCGCCGTTTTCTTGGGATAAGGATCCACTTTTTACCCCCGGATGTGACCCCAAAGTATTTTTTTTAATGGATTTTCCAATCTTTTTAGGGTTTCCAGTCATTTCTGTGCTCGGATCATCCCAAATGATCCAAAATCCTTTAAAAAAAAAGGTTTTATGGGATTCCAGGCTGTTAAAAATGTGGGAATGCCGTGTTTGTGGCTGGTTGGACAACCTGAAAAATCTTGTTTTCACCAAATCCCTTGTTTTTTGTGGGAAGTTGGATCCTGTAGGTCCCCCCCTATGGAAAATCCTGATTTTCTCAGCTCCAGGAAAGGCATTCCCTCAACTTTGTGCTCCTTTCAAGCTTTTTTCCCCACTCCAATTCCCAGAAATTTTGGGTGAATCCATAACTCTGCACCCGGATTTGAAGGTGACCTCCTTAGGCCTTGATCCCAAAATTCCAGGTTTTCGGGAATTCCTCAAACCATTCCCAGGAAACCAAAGCCTGGAGGTGCCGTGGTTCCTTTCCTGAGAAATGATGGATTTTGGGGTTCAAACTCTGGGAATTTGGGGTATAAATTAAAACCCAACCGAATAACGACCCAAGAACAATTTTAAAAAATCCCAAATCCAAGCCATGAAATCCAGCTGGGAATTTTGCCAGATTCCAGAGTCAAATTGATGTGAAATCCCATAAAACCACAAGTTTCCTGATAGGGCAGAGCCGTGAAAGGGCCTGGATTTAGGGGAGGGGATCCCAAATTGTGGGATCTGGGATTTTTGTGGCTGTTTCCCGGAATTTTTATTCGGGGAATTTTTGCTCCAGGTGATAAAAACCAGTGGGAATTCCATTTTGATAATGAAGATTGGGTTAAGATGATCCCAAGTTGTTCCAGTGACCTCTTCCTTAAAAAAAAAAAAGACAAAAACCAATCTTTTAAATCCTCATTCCCTGCTCTTCCTCCACCCTCTCCCTCCCACGTTTTTGCTCCAGTGATTATTTCCTTACATGCTCTAAATAACGCATTGAACCCCGACCTTTCCTCTTCCTCCTCTGGCTCTTCCCAAAAAAAAAAATAAACATTCCAGCTGGAATTTTGATTTTTTTTTTTTCCCCCTCCCCCCCTTTTCCAGCTCATCCAGGCCGGTTATTTTTAATTCCAGCCAGCAGGAAGTGTTTGAGGGATAAATGTGCTCCAGGTGCTGAAAAAAGCAGAGCACTCCAGACCTCCCAGTGCCCTTGGGAATTTGTTGTTATCCCTGAAATTCCTCCCCAAATCCCTTTTTTTTTATATTTTTTTTTTTTTGGTTTTCCAGCTCCTGAAAGGATCATCTTATTCCAGCAGGGAATTTTTCATCCTTTACGGGTCCAGGGATCGGATTTATTTCCTTCCTCTCACTCCTGCCCTGTAAAAATTCCCACATCCAGCTCCACCGTCCTGATTTTCAGGGAATAAAACCCAACAATCCCGGTTTTTTTTTTGGGAGCTGAAACTTTCAGGAAGCTGGGATTCCCCATCTCCGCGTTCCCAGGAGGAAAATAAATCTTATTTCCATTTTTTTTTTTCACCCAATGAATGGGAAGAAGTGGGAAGAGGCACCAGGGAATCATTCCAAGACCAGGAACCGCTGTTCCCACAGGGAAAAATGTGGGAATTCCTGATTTTTGAGGAAAATCTCGTAAAACTTGGGGCGAATGAGGCCTGAAATGGATTCTCAGAGGGAGAAGGTTTTGCTGGTTGGATTTCATGGAAAAAGGGATCCTGGGAGGTTTTGCTGGTTGGATTTCATGGAAAACGGGATCCTGGGAGGTTTTGCTGGTTGGATTTCATGGAAAACGGGATCCTGGGAGGTTTTGCTCGTTGGATTTCATGGAAAATGGGATCCTGGGAGGTTTTGCTCCTGGCTGGAACGGGGGTTGGAATTTTGGATTCCAGGCAGAGCTTTTGGAATGGTTTGGGTGGGAAAGGACCTTCAAGGCCACCCACGGGCAGGGACACCTTCCAAGGTCCCAGGTTTTGGACAATTCCAGGGATGGAGCAGCCACAGCTTCTCCGGGAATTCCATCCCAGCTCCTCACCACGCAGAATTCTTTCCCAAAATCCCACCCAAATTCCCACTTTCCTACTGGGAAGCCATTCCCTGTGTCCTGCCCCTCCATTTCTTGCCCAAATTCCTTCTCCAGCTCTCCTGGAGCCCCTTCAGGCACCGGAAACATCTCCAAGGTCTCCTTGGATCCATCTCCAACGCCATTCCCGTTTTCCCAGGATTTCATCTCCAGGGCCATCACTGCCTTTCCCACTTTGTCCCTTTTTCCTTCACCACCAAAAACCATGGAAAAATCCCTGGATTTAAGCACAGCTCCTTCCTCACGGCGTTTTCCCTACGGATCCTGGGCCTCCTCTTCCCGAATTTCCAACATTTCCCCGTCCACCTCGTTGGGTTTTTATTGATCTCTGGAATGGGAATGAATTCCAAAGGGGTGGGAATGAATTCCAAGGGGGTGGGAATGAATTCCAAGGGGATGGGAATGAATTCCAAGGGGATGGGAATGAATTCCAAGGGGGTGGGAATGAATTCCAATGGGGGCCTCGTGTTTGGGAAAAGCCAAACGTTGTTTTGGAATTATGGGTTTTTTTATTAATCTTCTGCACGGCTGGGAGAGGTCAAGGAAAAATCATGGGAAAAGTGCAATTATGGGATGGGATCGGGGCGGTTTCCTGGCTGGAAGAGGGGGATGGACTCCCTTGGAAAAACGTGGGAATTCTCGGTTCCTTTGGAATTGTCCTGCCGGGGATGTTGGGGCTGCTGGAATTGAGGAGGGATGGGGTGGTTTGGGTTGGGTGAGGATGTGGAGATCACCCAATTCCACCTTCCTGGATCATTCCCATCCTCCCAGGTTATTCCAAACTGTCCGTGGACGCTTCTGGGGGGTGGGGGAGCCACGGAATTCTCTGGGAATTCCATTCCAGGGCCTCTCCACAATCCCAGGGAGAAATTTTTTCCCATTATCCCACCCAACCCTTCCCTTTTTCCTCCATTCCCCTGTCATTCCATGCCCTTTTTCCAAAACCCTCTCCCAGCTTTTTCTGGGATCTCTTTGGACTAAATCCTTCCACTGACACAAGGATTTTTTGGATCTGTCAACCCATCCTCAATTTTCTTGGGTTTTCTGGACCCACTGGTGGATTCCTGGATTTGGATTCCTGGGTGCTTCCCAAGTTTCTTTGCCCCCTTTAATCCAGAGGGTGCATCCATGGATCCGTGTCCCCAGAAACACGGGGAAAGGAGGAATTTCTTGAAAAGGCAAAATAACAGCACAAAAATCCTTGGCAAGATTTTAAGGTGGTTGGGAATATTTGAGAATATTTAGAAAAAGAGGGAAAAATGAATGGGGAAAAGGGGAAAGATTCCCTT
The DNA here is from genome assembly GCA_025920805.1 of Petroica traversi. Taxonomy (NCBI): domain Eukaryota; kingdom Metazoa; phylum Chordata; class Aves; order Passeriformes; family Petroicidae; genus Petroica; species Petroica traversi. Next base: position 4,518 of record JAHLSL010016965.1, on the reverse strand, counting down.
TGGAAAAAGAGGAATTGAGGGATTCATGCTCATGGATCCAGCTGGCTCTGGGTGGGGTGGGAATGGATTTTCTTCCCCAAAAAAATTGTGGGATTTGGGGCAGAGATTGTTGGGGGAGGCTGCTGGAATCAGAATTCTTCTTAATCATGGAATGGTGGAATGGGTTGGGTGAAAGATCATGGAATTCCAACACAATTCCATGGGCAGGGACACCTCCCAATATCCCAGGTATCCAACCTGGCCCTGGGCACTTCCAGGGATGGGGCAGCCACGGAATTCTCTGGGAATTCCGTCCCACCCTCATAGGAACAAATCCCATCCTCAAATCCAGTCAAAAAATTTGGGAATGTTGGCTTGGAGGCCTTGGCTTGCTGATTCCTGTGGGGATGGTGCCGGGATGGGATCAGCTTCCCTTGGGATTGCTGTATCCCTAATTAAGTGTGGATGGATTAAGCAGAGCAATCAGGCAACAAAAACGTGGAAAAGCCTTTTTGTTTTCCATTAATTCCGCATTAAATTGATTTTTGTCGCTCTCTCTGCCTCTTCCCAAGGAGCTGTTCCCTTCCCTATTCCCAATTTTTGCGCCGTTTCCAGATCTCTCAGAGCTCCTGGGAAGGGGAAAATTCCAAATGAAAAACAAAAACAAAAAATTCCTAAGGTAATCCAGAGATTTTTCTGTCTGGGAATTTTCTGTTTTAACAGGAAGTTCCTGAGTTTTGGTTTTGTTTTTTTTTTTCTTGAATTGAGGAAAATCTTGTGCCCAGAATTCCCCAAATCCCGATAAGTGAGCCCGGAATAATTCCCATTCTGTCACGTTCCAGCTCACCTGAGCAATTCCCACTTTTTTTCCCCTTGGTTGGGAGTGGCATGGAAAGGGATTTTTATCAGGATGGGAGTGGGAATAAAATCAAAGTACGGGTTGGGTTTTAATAAATAAATATATTATCATTATAATAAAATATAATAATAATAAAATCGATTATAAATATCTATAAATATAAATAAAAATATATTAAAAATATATATATACTAAAAATATATATTAAAAATAGATATTAAAAATTCCCAAACTTTTTCCATGAGCAGAGGCACCTCCAACTATCCCAGGTTGCTCCAAGCCCCATCCAAGCTGGCCTGGAGCAATTCCAGGGATTGGAGCAGCCACAACTTTCCTGGGAATTCCATCCCTCACCCCCTCATCGAAATTCTCGGCGCACAGAACGAGGTTGGGAAAATTTTTTGGTGGGAAAATCCATGGGAATAGGAAAAAAAAAAATCTTAATTTATCATCTCCAGGGTCCCCCAAAATGACTTTTGGGAAGCTCCAGACAGGAAACCAACTCAAAAACTTGGGAAAAGCCAAGCTGGGTGTGCAGGAGGTGCAGAACCCTCAGTTTCCCGATGTTTTTTCCAAGCAGGGAAATCCCAATCCAGGTTTTGAAGGTTGGATTTGCTTCATTGCACGTTTTCCTCAGTGATGGTGCCTTATCAGCTCATTAAGTGCCTTATCAGCTCATTAAGTGCCTTATCAGCCCATGGAGGGGTCTGTGGCCTTCGGAATTCCGAAGTGCCCGTCCTTTGGGATCGTAGGAAAATCGGGGTAATCCTGGCGTGTGCAAAAACTTTAAACTGTGGAAAAAGGGGCTTTTTTGGGGCGGGATAATTTTGTGGGAATTCCCGGATCAGGGAAGTGACATTCCCAATATCCTGAGGGACGTCAAATCCCGGGATTTTGGGGCCTTCGTGGCGAGAAGGACGTGGAAGGGCTGGAGAAGGTCCAGGGATGAGGGTGGATTTAGGGAAAGGTCTGGAACATCAGGAGGCTCATCCTGGAGAAAAGGAGGGATTTTTAGGGATAAATAAGCTGAGTTTAAGACTTGTGTCAAATCCTGGTGCAAAGCCGGGAATTGCGATTCCCGTTTTTCATTCCCTTTCCCCTGGAACATGGAAAAAACCTCAGCTGGGAAAATTCTTCCCTTCGAGGGGCTGGAATGGAATTCCCAGAGAATTCCATCCCTGGAAGTGTCCAAGGCCAGGCTTGGAGCAGCCTGGGATGGTGGGAAGTGGTCGGAACTGGATGGGCTTTGATCCAATCCCTTCCAACCCATTCCATGATTTTGGGAACTCAAAAGGTTTTGGTTTAGGAAGGATTGAAAGCCCGATGGAATTTTGGCTCCAGCAGGATTTGGAGTGGGAACGGAAAGGCACAAATGTCCAAGGAGGTGGAAAACTCCATTAAAAAAAAAAAAAACAGGGATTGGGGAAGGAAAAGATGAGAGGGGGATGAGGAATAAATTACTCGGGATCTGTGTAGGAAAAAAGTGGAATCATGGAATTTTTTAGGTTGGAGAGGAGCTTTAAGGTTGAGCTCCAGGACACCCCTGACCGTGTCCCCAAGTGCCATATCCAGGGATTTGGGATCCTTCCCAGGAGGAATTCTCCCAAAAATATCCCACAAAACCTTCTCCGGATTCCACTTGAGGCCACTTCCTCTTGTCCTGTCTCTTATTCCCTTGGGAGAAAATCCCGACGCTCACCCAGCTCCGACCTCGGAGCAGAAATGTGGGATGAATCCAAGTGTGGAATTAATCCAAAGGGACAGAAACTCGGGAGAAGAAAACTGGATGTGAAGGAGGCCGAGGGTGCTCCGGGCTACGCTCGGGAGTTGCGTGCACGGAGAGGGACAGGGAAAATCTTTGATCCTGATCAGGAATGAAGTGAAGGCTCAGGAAAAAAAAAATAAAAAAAAAAAAACATAAAACAGGGAATTTTGGAATGGTTGGGAGGAAAACGCGGGCGGTGCTTCAGTTCCTAAATCCCTGTTTTTGGGGGATGGGAAAATATTCCAGCCAAACTTAAATCCCGGGGAATAAAGGGAGATTTGGTGCTGCCTCTGTGGGTTGTTTTAGGAATTGTTCCTGGAAAGTCGTGGGATTAGGGAAGCTTTCGAGGTATTTGGGGTAGGAAGGGCAGGAATAAATGAGTTTATGGATTTGCCTGAAATTTTGGGAATTCGAGTGGACCAGAAGAAGCTTTTTCAGGGAGAGTCTTGTCTGGAATTTCGGGAGCAGTGGAAAAAAATATTTTCTGCAGTCGGATAAAGGCGTAAAAATCTTTTTTTTTTTTTATCAGGAAAATTTTACAGCAGGGATTGCTGGAGCAGGAACGGGAGAAACCTTGGAGTGAGTGATTTGATGATTTTGTGCCTCGCGCTTTGGCTCCTTCAGGGAACCAAAAATTCCAAGGGAAAACTCAGGATTGGGAGAGGTTTTGTTATTTATCCCAAACATCTGAGGGAGAAAGGAACGGGCAGGATGTGATGTCACAGAGATGGAGTTTTTTTTTTTTTGATCCTTCTCCATGAATGGACCTTTGTATTTTCGACAAAATTTGCCTGGAAATGTTTTTTTTTATCCCATCTTTTCCCCGCGAGATCCCGAAGGAGCAGGAGTGGGAAAGCAGGAAAATTTGGGATAAAAAAGGGACAAAAAGTGGCTGCAGCAGGAGTGACACTTGGAGAAATTCCAAGTAGAATTTGGGCACGAGGAGAACATTTGGGAAGATACTGGAGCTGGGTGAGGGTCGGGATCGGCTCCCAGGGAGCACAAGAGGAAACTCCAGCTGTGCCAGGGGAGGTTTAGGTTGGATTTTGGGAAAATTCCTCCTGGAAAGGACTTGGCACGGAGAGATTTGGGAATTTTTTTGGCTGGGAACGATAACAAGGCCTCAATGCAGAATCCAACTGAGGCAGGAGATCAGAACAATTCCAGTTAAAAATCCAATCTAGGAATGACAAAAGGTGTGGGATCTCTCCTTATCTTCTAAATCCAAGGGAGAAGCTCCAGCTGAGCTTCCAACCCTTCAATCCACCAAAATAAATTTCCAAGGAATGCCTTTTTTCCCCGTTCCTCAACTTAAATGGAAACTCTTCCAACCTGCTCCGTGTGTTGCACTCATTTCTTTTCCTGTTTTAGGTTTGTTTCCCCCTGAAAAATTTCCTTTTATCCCTAAAAACAGCTTCAAACTGCTCCAAAGGGCGAAAATATTCCGTGCAGATTTGGGTTTTTTTTTTCCCTCCACCATCTGACTCAGGAATTTTTCTGTCAGCCAGAGGAGGAAGAATAATTGAAAATATTCAACCCCTCAACGTTTCGGAGGAGAAAAAGGGAGGAGTGGGGGGGCACCCAAATTTGGGAGATGTCTTCTTCTTCTCCACCTCAAATCGGAGCTTTTTTATCCCAAATTTCTGTCACACCCTCGACTGGGTGAGACCTTTATCAGCCTGAGGAGAACAAATCATGAACACCCTAAAAAACCCCAAAACCCCCCCAAAAGAACCCAAACCCCAAAACAAACCCCAAAATCTTGACCTCCTCCCCACCTCAAATCGGAAGTTTTTTATCTCAAATTTCTGTCTCACCCTTGTCAGGCATTTATCAGATAGCCTGAGGAGAACAAATTATGAACACGCAAAAAAACCCCAAAACCCAAAACAAACCCCAAAATCTTGACCTCCTC
>JAHLSL010016913.1:16732-26987 GCA_025920805.1 Petroica traversi | reverse complement strand
CTGGCAGCAGCTCCTTCATGTGATGACTGGGAAATTCCACTTTTCTGTGGAGAAAATTCCTGGGATTTGGCTTTTCCTGGGAATTTTTGCAATCAAGGCCTTGCTGGCAGCATGTCCTTAAATAGAGGAGTGGCAATTCTTGAGGAATTAACTGGAAAACTCCAAATATTCTGGATTATTTCCAGAATTCTTCCCACGGGAATGGAGTTCAACTTTGTCAACTCTCATTCAACCCCTTGGCTTCATTTTCCATCTATTTTCCATAATTTTCCATGTCCAGGAGTTTTAGGGAATCATAAAAATACCCAGGAATAGGGATCTGCTCCTGAGTTTTGCTGTTTTTATCCCCAAATTCCCTATTTTCATCTGAAGGGATTTGCCTTGAGAAGATTCTCCACAGGAATTTTGCTCCTTACACACAAAATTTAAGAAAAATTCTTGGGAAGCAAAAAATATCCTTAAAATTTGTGAATTCCTTACTTAAATTCTGGTTTTAATGAATCAAATCTGTTATCAAGTTCATTATCAGATCCACGAACTCCAAGCTTTTCATGGGTCAATGATTATTATCCAGGAAATCCTGTGGAATTTGATGATATTTATATAAAATCTGATTTTTGGGATCAAAAAGAGCCTAAAATTCCTAATACTGGCCTAAATTAGGGGTGGTTTGAGTGGAATTTCCACCGTTTTGGGGTCGATTTAATGGAAAATCAAATTGCCATGATGATTCCCTTTTCCTCTCTTATTTTCCAGCTCTACAGTTTATTGGAAAGGATAAATCCCGACCACAACTTCCCAGTGAGGTGAGAATTCCAACAAATCCCAACACTCCGGGGTGGGAATGATGGATTTGCAGCAGCTTTTTAGACAAATTAAGGGATTAAAAAAAATCCAACTTAATTCCAAGGGGAAAGCTGGGGGCCTAAATGGAATATTTGGCTTGGAGGTTGGATTTTGGGGTGGGATTCCTGGGAATTTGGGTGGGATACTGAGGTATCCGTGGTTTTGGGGTGTTTTTTCCATAGTTCCCACTGTCTCCGGGCTGCAGCCTTTTACATCCGAGGGCTCTTCTCCTTCTTCCAGGGAAGATACAACGAGGCCAAGTGAGTCCTAAATCCTTTGGAACAGTGGGAAAAACGTGGGAAAAGCTAAATCTGGACTTTGTTTGGGGATTGAAATTGGAATGCCAGGGCTTTGCTTTCCATCCAGTTCCTATGGATTTATCCTGGATTAGCCCGGAGGGAAGAGCAGGGAAGTGGTGGGGGTTGAGTTCTTTGCATGGGAATCCTTGGGAATGTTATTCCCTGGAATCTTTGGGAATCTTGCTGCAGTCCCAAGGAATCCTTGGGGTTTTATTTCCTGCACTCCTTAGGAATCCTTGGGAATCTTGGGCACCTCATTCCCTTCCATCCCGAGGATCTGCACCTTCTCTGGCCCAATCCCCAGAGAAAATCCGGGAATTCCCTTTATTCATCCCAACTCCTGCCACTGAATTCCTCCAGCAGTTGATCCAGGGTATTCAGGGAGGTGTCAACCCTGATTTTTCCCATTTTTTTCCCTGTTTTTCCAGGAGATTTCTGCGGGAGACACTGAAGATGTCGAATGCTGAGGACCTGAACCGCCTGACCGCCTGCTCCCTGGTGCTGCTGGGCCACATCTTCTACGTGCTGGGGAACCACAGGGTAATTCCCAAAATCCCTCCCAATCCCTGGAATCCTGGGATTCACCCTCCCAAAAAAATCCTGCCAAAATCCCCCAAAAAAATCCCGCAGAAAATCGGGATAAAGGTGGAAATAACTGGATTTTTTAAGTGCTGGCGTATCAAAAATTGGGGTTTTCTTCCCTCTGGAACATCCTGGAATTTGTGTTTTGGTGGGATTTTAGGAATGGTGGGGTTTGGGATTTGTTCTGGAAGGATTCAGGCTGCAATTCCTGCAAAAGAAGAGCTGGAAAAGGGGGAAATGTCAGCGTTGGTTTGGATGGAATTGTGGCACAATTCCCATGGGAATTCCCATGGAGAACCTGTAAAGATGGGATTGTTCCAAATCCAGAATTTCCAGGATGGAGCTTTGGGATGTCCCAGCCAGCCCTTCCCTTTATTCCCTGCAGTGCCAGGGAATCTTTGGGAATTTTATTCCCTGCAGTCACCAAGAAATCATTGGGAATTTTGGGATCTTATTCCCTGGAATCCTAAGGAATCCTTGGGCCTCTTATTCCCTTCAATCCCAAGGAATCCTTGGGAATCTTGGGAATCTCAGGGAACCCTGGAACTTTGGGCACCTTATTCCCATCAGTCTTAAGGAAACCTTGGGAATATTGGGATTTTATTCTCTTCCATTCCAAGGAATCCTTGGGCCTCTTATTCCCTTCAATCCCAATAAATCCTTGGGGAGTTTTGGGGTCTTAGTCCCTCCAATCCTAAAAAATCCTTGGGAATTTTGGGAGCCTTTTACTCCTCTCCATCCCAAGCGCAAAAAAAAAAAAAAATCCAATTTCCCACTCGAAATTTTCCCACCTTCCTGAATAAATCCATGCTAGAAAAGGGGCAGGAAAAATCCCCAATTATCCCAACTTTTCCTTTCTCATTCCTGATTTTTTCCTAGGAAAGCAACAACATGGTGGTGCCAGCCATGCAGCTGGCCAGCAAGATCCCTGACATGTCTGTGCAGCTCTGGTCCTCAGCCCTGCTCCGGGGTAATCCGGGATCTGGGATCAGCCTGGGAAAGGGGAAAAGCCTCTGGGAGGGGGGAATGGTGGGGAAATGTGGAGGTCATCCAGGGAAAACGTGGGGATCATCCAGGGAAAACGTGGGGATCATCCAGGGAAAAACGTGGGGATCATCCAGGGAAAAACAGGGGGATCATCCAGGGAAGAACAGGGAGCTGATCCTGAGGGTGGGGTGGGATGGGAATGGGCAGCTCCAGGAAAATTTGGGATCTGAGATCAGCCTGGGAAATGGGAAAAGCCTGTGGAGGGTGAGAATGGTGGTGAAATGTGGAGATTATCCAGGGAAAACATGGGGATCATCCAGGGAAAAACAGGGGGATTATCCAGGGAAAAAACAGGGAGCTGATCCTGAGGGTGGAGTGGGATGGGAGAGCTGGGAATGGGCAGCTCTGGGGTAATTTGGGATCTGGGAGTATCCTGGAAAAATGGGAAAGAGCCTTTGGAGGGTGGGAATGATGGGGAAAATGTGGAGATTCATCCAGGGAAAACATGGGGATTATCCAGGGAAAAACAGGGAGCTGATCCTGAGGGTGGGGTGGGATGGGAATGGGCAGCTCCAGGGGTGATTTGGGGTCAGGGATTATCCTGGAAAAATGGGAAAGAGCCTCTGGGAGGGGGGAATGAAGGGGAAAATGTGAAGATTATCCAGGAATGCTGGTGAAAAAATGTGGAGCTGATCCTGAGGATGGGGTGGGCTGGGAATTTGCAGCTCCAGGAAGAGCTTGGAGCTGATTCCAGAGGGGGAAGGGACTCTGGGAGAGGATTTGGGATAAGGGATGGAATTCCAGGACACAGGGAATGGATAAAAACTGGGAAAAGGGAATTTGGGAAGGAATTCCTGGCTGGGGGGGAGGGGAGGGAATGGGCTGGGATCCCAAAACTTCCTTTGAAAAAATCTGGGATTTCCATGGAGTTTTTGGGGCAGATTTTGCCCCAGACTGAGGCAATTTTGGAAATCCAGGAAAGGTTTTTTGGGATGAGGGGGATTGAAAGGTCGGAATGGGACGAATCCCAGATTTTTTTTGGCTTCAGCCTCGCCAGCTGAGGCTGGAAATCCAAAAAAATCCCAATCAAAACAATTCCTGCGATTTCCAGGAGTTGGGAATCCCAAAAATCCCTTGGAAAAAGGTGGAAAAATTTGAGATTTTGACACTGTTGGGAGTTGGGAACGAGAGAGAAACTCATGGAGTTTTTGGGACAGATTTCTCCCCAGACCAATTTTACAAATCCAGGGATTTTTTTGGGGGATGAGGGGGAATTCAAAGGTTGGAATGAGCTGAATTCTGGATTTTTTCCCACTTTTCCAGACCTGAACAAGGCGTGTGGCAATGCCATGGATGCCCATGAGGCTGCCCAGATGCACCAGAACTTCTCCCAGCAGCTGCTCCAGGACCACATCGAGGCCTGCAGCCTCCCTGAGCACAACCTGATCACGGTGAGAGCCCCAGAATTCCCAAAATTCCTGCTTTTCCAACGGGAAAAATCACCCTTTCCTGAATTTCTGCAACTTGGGGTTGCTGGGTTTGGATTTTCCTTCTTTTTCCCACCTGGAGGTTGAAATTTTCCCACCTGGAGGTTGAAATTTTCCCACCTGAAAATTGAATATTTTTGTCATTTTTTACTACTGGATTTTGGGATTTTGAGGAAAATTCTGCCATTCTTGGGTTTAATTCCTGGGAATTCTGTGCTGGACATCCCTAAAAATGGAGTTTTTCCTCAGAATTCAGCATTCCCAAGTTTTTTTCCCCCCTCTAAACTCCGTAAATTTTTTCCCTAAATCTGAATTCCTTGATGGTTGCAGCAAATCCTTAAAGGGATTCCTTAAATCCCACCCAAAATTCCCACTTTTCCAACGGGAAAAGCAACCTTTTAATTCCCTTTTCCAACTTTAGGTTGCTGGATTTGGGTTTTCCTTCTTCAAGGTTTCTTTTTGCCCCCCAAAATTGAATTTTTGCATCAAATAATTTTGGTTTTTGAGGAAAACTCAACCATTCCCAGATTTTTTTTTCCCAATTTTTCCCACGATTTTGACACTGTTTTTTCCCTGTGATTTTGGCTTTGAAATTCCCCAAAAATAACCCTGGAAAACCAAATCCCATCGGGATTTTGGGGTGGAATGTGGGATTCCCTGGGGGCAGGGAGGGTTTTCCTGGGAATTCTGTGATCCCCAGGGAATTTTTCCTGGGATTCTGATCCCGTTTTTTCTCCCTTGCAGTGGACGGATGGACCCCCCCCAGTCCAATTCCAGGCCCAGAATGGCCCCACCACCAGCCTGGCCAGCCTGCTGTGAATCCCTGGAAAATTCCCAGAAAAACACCAGGAAAACTCCAGGAAAAAATTCCCAGAAAACCCCAGGATATCCAAGACAACATCCCGGAAAAAAACAAAAAAATAACGCCAAAAACTTGGGGGGAAAAAACAAAAAAACCAACAACAAAAAAATCCATGGAAAAGCTTCGGAGTTCCCGCTGGCAGCGAGAGGAAAAAGCAGGAATTTTCTGAGGAAAAAGCAGGAATTTTCCTGAGGAAAAAGCAGGAATTTTCCAGGAATTTCCTGAGCAGGAAGAGCCTCCGGAGCTGCTTTTCCAGGTGGGAATATCCAGGTGAATCCCAAGGTTTGAATTCCCAGGAGAGGGCTTGGAATTCCGGCGGGAAGCTCCGAATCCTTGGGGATCAGGAAATCATGGATTGGATTCCCAGCTGGAATTCCCAGAGGGAATTTTGGGAAGGAGGAATTCCAGGATTTCCTGGGATGTCCCTCTCACAACCACAGCTCTCCCCTGTGCTTTTGGCATTGGGAAAAACCGGGAATTTCCCGGCTGATCCCAAATTTTTCCAACCTGTGCCTTAAGGATTCCCAAATCCAGGGATAAATTTGGGAATAAATCCGGGATTTAATCCGGATCCAGAGGTTTGGGATGAAATTCCAGCCTTGCCCTCGGCACGTCATTCCCTTTTCCAACTTTTTCCAGGTTTTTTTCCAGGTTTTTCCAGGTTGAATTCCCTGTTTTAGCCCCATTTTTTGGGGAATTTTCCAGCTGAGTTCTCCCAGAAATCTGGGAATGCTGAATCCCAGAAAAAAAAAACAGAAGTTTTTCCCAGTTGGAGTTTCCTAGGAAAAGGAGAGGGGGAAAAAAACCTCTGGAATTTTTGGAGAGAGGAAAAATCAAACCCTTGAAACTTCCAGAGATTTTGGGGAATTTTTAATCCCAGCTGGAGTTGGAAAAAAAAACCCTTAAAATTCCCTCCAAGTTCCCATAAAATTCCCTCATTTTTCTTTCCCAAATCCCATTTTTTTTCCTAGACTTTCCCAGAAATCCCTGGGAATTTTTTCCACCCCAATCCCTGCATTTTTCCCTCTGGAATTAATTCCAGGGATGAGGGGTTTTTTTTATCCCATTCCCAAAAATTTGGATTTTCCTTTTTTTTTTTTTTTTTTCCCCATGGAAATTCCAGCTCCTAAATCTCCTGGTCAACTCCAAAGGACCTGGGAATTCCTGGAATTTTTTGGGATTGATGATTGGGAGTTTTCATTCTGGAATTTCTTGGGATTAAGGAAAACCCTTGGAGCTGTTGGAAGTGCAAAAACCAGCGGAAAATCATCCCCCAAAATTCCCAAATCCGGGGATTTTCCAGCCTCAATCCAGGGCTGGAATTCCCAGGGGAGCTTCCAGAGGCTCCCAAATTCCCTGGATCCCAGTTTGGGTTTTTTTGGATATTTGGGATCCCACTGGGCCAGGCCCATCGCAGGAATTTTGGGATGCTGGGATTTGGATCAGGAATGTTGATCCCTGTGGAGAATTGAGAGAGTTTTCCCATTTTTTGGAGTTTTTTGGGAAGCGAATTCCCAGTTTTTATTCCCTCTGGAGGCCCCTGGGATGCAGCAATTCCCAATTTTAAACCTTGGAGTGTTTTCCCTTGGAATTTTCCCAGCTTGGGAAAAGCTGAAATCCCCAAATCCCTCCCAGAAAATCCAAAATTTTCGCTTCCAACTCTGGAATATTCCAGAATTTTAGGCCCAACTGGGCTCTAGCTTGGAATTTTGGGATCAGATTCCCAAATTTTGGGCAGGAAAAACTTCGGGATGATTCCCAATCCCATGGGCAGGGACACTTCCACTAAACCAGGCTGCTCCCACCTGGATTTGGGCACTTCCAGGGCAGCCAAATCCCAAAAAATTTGGGAAAGACACGGAAAAATTTGGGAAAAATCCCAATTCTGGAGAGCTGTGGTCGGGGCTGAGCTGTGGGAATTCCCCAGGGATTTTTCCAGGGAATTCCCTGTGGGAAAAGAGCCTTTCCCACCCTCTGGAGGCGCCGAGGAAGGAGCAGAATTCCCAAAAAATTCCCCAAAATTCCCAATTTTCCATTTTCAATCTGTCCCAGCTTGAAGCAGGATCCAGAAAATTGGTGAAAAATCTGGAAAATCCCTTTGGAATTTTGTGTGGGGTGGGGGTTTGGAATTCTGAGCTGGATCCCAGCTCTGGGGGGGGCTCTTCCCACTGCTGGAATTCCCAAAATTCCCGAAATTCCGGCTGGAAATTCCCGTGTCCAATGTACAGAGCTTTTTACCATTGTATATTAAATTATTTAATAGCTTTTTTTGGCAGCTTTTCCTTCTTTTTTTTTTCGTGGATTAGAGCTGGGAAGGAGGAGCTGAAATTCCTTGGAATTTTCTTTAAAAAAAACTGGGAAAATCCAGGATTTTCTCAAAGCTCACTCTGGGGGTTGGTGGTATTGGGATTTTTCTGTGGAAAAATCGAGGAATTCTTGGGAGGAATGAGCAAGAAATCCATAAAAATAGGAATAATTTAGGGAATTGGAGACTTTTTCCCAGGGTTTTTCATGGAATAGCTGGGATTTTTCCCAAAAATTCCAATCCCTGTTGTAGATAGGGTAAAAAAAATGGGATTAAAAACTGGGATTTCTGTACAGAGCCCGAGGTCGTTTTCCCTCTGGATCCAGTTCCCCACAGTGGGAATCTCCCAGGAAGTTCCCTCAAAATTCCCAAAATATCACCCCAAAATTCCCAATAAATCCCTTCCCCAAATTCCCAAAAATCTCCCAAATAATCCCCAAAAAATTCTACAAAAATTCCCAAAATATCTGCCAAAAAAAAAGCCCCAAGAAATCCCCCCCCCCCAAAAAAACCAAAACCAACCCCAAAAATTCCCAAAATCCCCCAAAAACTCTCCCAAAAATTCCCCTGAAATTCCAAATAAATTCCCCCACATAAAAAAAAAATCTCCAAAATTCCAAAAATTTCTCCAAAAAAATCCCCTGAAATTCCCAAAAAAATCCCCTCAAAAGTCCCCAAGAATGAAAAAAAATCCCCCCAAATTTTTTAAAAACCCCCAAAAAAACCAAGAATCCCCCCCAAAATTTCCAAAAATCCCAATTTTCTCCCGCCCTCTCAGCAAAACTCAGCTGAGGACGAGCTGGGAATTCCCTGCTTTGATCCCAGAAGGAATTCCTGGAATTCCTGTGCTCCCCACCCCAATTTTCAGCAGGAATTGTGCAAAAATCCAGGATAATAAATCCAGGATAACCCCCTCCCTGTTATCCCAGAAATTCTTGCAATTCCCAACATTTTCCCAGCTTTTCCTGCTGTTCTTGGGCCCTGCTGGAAATCCAGGAACCCCTGGAATTCTCCAGGATTTTCCCGAGGTTCCTCTGCGTTTTCTACATTAGAAGGAATTTTAAATAAAGCAGAATTTTTGTTCTGCACCAGAATTCCTTCAGTTTTTCCTGGATTTTCCGCTTGGAATGGCTGCTTTGGAGCTGCCAGAAATCTGGGATAATTCAGGATTTTAGGGATGCATCAAACACCTGGAACTCAGGTTTTTATTCCCAGAAGAGAATTGTTTTCCATGGATTTGTCTCTGTTTAATTTCCATGGGAAATTCCTCCTCGTGCCTTTTATTCCTGGATTTTCCGGCAGCTTGTGTTCAGAATTCCCAGAAAATGGAATTCATTCACAGGGGAAAACTGGGAAAAATGGGAAATCTGAACCTGTGGGATGAAATCCATGTGGGAATGATCCCAGGGGTAAAATCCCTATGGGAATGTTCCCAAATCCCAATGGGAATGATCCCAAGAGTTAAATCCCAATAGGAATGATCCCAAGGGTTAAATCCCAATGGGAATAATCCCAAATCCCAATGGGAATTATCCCAAATACGACTGGGAATGATCCCAAGAGTTAAATCCCAATGGGAATGATCCCAAATCCCACAGGGAATGATCCCGAGGGTTAAATCCCAGTGGGAATGATCCCAAATTCCAACAGGAATGATCCCAAGAGTTAAATCCCAATGGGAATGGTCCCAAATCCCACCAGGAATGATCCCGAGGGTTAAATTGTAGGGTTAAATCCCTTTGGGAATGATCCTGAGGTTAAATCCCAAGGGTTAAATCCCTTTGGGAATGATCCCAGCAGGAGCAGCCGGACCGGCCCGGGCAGCCCTGACCCAGATCAGGCCCTGAGTCACCGACTGGGATCTGCCCGGGGCACCGGGACCTCATCCCTGTCCTGGCACCGGGATCTGCCCCGGGACTGGCACTGGGACCTCATCCCTGTCCCGGTACCGGGACCCACTCCAGGACCAGCACTGGGATCTCATCCCTGTCCTGGTACCAGGAACTGCCCCGGGACCGGCCCTGGGGGATGAGCCGGGATCTGCCTGGGACACTGGGACCTGCCCCCGGTACCGGGATCTGCCCCTGGCACGGGGACCTCATCCCTGTCCCAGTACCGGGATCTGCCCCAGGACCGGCACCGGGTCCTCGTCCCTGTCCCAGTACCGGGAACTGCCCTGGGACCAGCACTGGGACTTCATCCCTGTCCCCGGTACCGGGATCTGCTCCGGGACTGGGACCTCATCTGTCCCACAGTCTCGGCAGTTCCAACGGATCCGGGATCTGCCGCCGGTACCGGCACCGGGATCTCATCCCCTGCCCCGGGCACCGGGATCTGCCCCGGTACTGGGAACTGCCCCTGGTACCGGCACCGCTGTAGCTGCTGTGGGAGCCGGAGCTGCTCCCGGTACCGCCGGTGCTGCTGCTGGACCCGGAGCTGCTCCCGGTACCGCCGGTGCTGCTGCTGGACCCGGAGCTGCTCCCGGTACCGCCGGTGCTGCTGCTGGACCCGGAGCTGCTCCCGGTACCGCCGGTGCTGCTGCTGGACCCGGAGCTGCTCCCGGTACCGCCGGTGCTGCTGCGGGACTGGGCTCGGCATCAGCATCTCAGCCCTGGCTCCCGGTACCGGCTGGAGCTTCGGTCCGGGCCCTGTCCCTGCACCGGGACCTCATCCCCGGCTCCCGGTACCGGCTGCTCCCGCGGGACCGCACCGGGATCGGGACCGCACCGGGGTCGGGAGCAGCTCCTCCTTATTCCCGGCACCGGGAGCTGCTCCTGTGGGTCCCGGCCCTGCCGCCGGTACCGGCACCGGCTGGAGCTGCTCCGGGACCGGACCGGGACCTCATTCCCAGACCTCGGTACCGGCTGGAGCTGCGGGTCCGGGACCC
>JAHLSL010016909.1:16442-26702 GCA_025920805.1 Petroica traversi | reverse complement strand
CTGGCAGCAGCTCCTTCATGTGATGACTGGGAAATTCCACTTTTCTGTGGAGAAAATTCCTGGGATTTGGCTTTTCCTGGGAATTTTTGCAATCAAGGCCTTGCTGGCAGCATGTCCTTAAATAGAGGAGTGGCAATTCTTGAGGAATTAACTGGAAAACTCCAAATATTCTGGATTATTTCCAGAATTCTTCCCACGGGAATGGAGTTCAACTTTGTCAACTCTCATTCAACCCCTTGGCTTCATTTTCCATCTATTTTCCATAATTTTCCATGTCCAGGAGTTTTAGGGAATCATAAAAATACCCAGGAATAGGGATCTGCTCCTGAGTTTTGCTGTTTTTATCCCCAAATTCCCTATTTTCATCTGAAGGGATTTGCCTTGAGAAGATTCTCCACAGGAATTTTGCTCCTTACACACAAAATTTAAGAAAAATTCTTGGGAAGCAAAAAATATCCTTAAAATTTGTGAATTCCTTACTTAAATTCTGGTTTTAATGAATCAAATCTGTTATCAAGTTCATTATCAGATCCACGAACTCCAAGCTTTTCATGGGTCAATGATTATTATCCAGGAAATCCTGTGGAATTTGATGATATTTATATAAAATCTGATTTTTGGGATCAAAAAGAGCCTAAAATTCCTAATACTGGCCTAAATTAGGGGTGGTTTGAGTGGAATTTCCACCGTTTTGGGGTCGATTTAATGGAAAATCAAATTGCCATGATGATTCCCTTTTCCTCTCTTATTTTCCAGCTCTACAGTTTATTGGAAAGGATAAATCCCGACCACAACTTCCCAGTGAGGTGAGAATTCCAACAAATCCCAACACTCCGGGGTGGGACTGATGGATTTGCAGCAGCTTTTTAGACAAATTAAGGGATTAAAAAAAATCCAACTTAATTCCAAGGGGAAAGCTGGGGGCCTAAATGGAATATTTGGCTTGGAGGTTGGATTTTGGGGTGGGATTCCTGGGAATTTGGGTGGGATACTGAGGTATCCGTGGTTTTGGGGTGTTTTTTCCATAGTTCCCACTGTCTCCGGGCTGCAGCCTTTTACATCCGAGGGCTCTTCTCCTTCTTCCAGGGAAGATACAACGAGGCCAAGTGAGTCCTAAATCCTTTGGAACAGTGGGAAAAACGTGGGAAAAGCTAAATCTGGACTTTGTTTGGGGATTGAAATTGGAATGCCAGGGCTTTGCTTTCCATCCAGTTCCTATGGATTTATCCTGGATTAGCCCGGAGGGAAGAGCAGGGAAGTGGTGGGGGTTGAGTTCTTTGCATGGGAATCCTTGGGAATGTTATTCCCTGGAATCTTTGGGAATCTTGCTGCAGTCCCAAGGAATCCTTGGGGTTTTATTTCCTGCACTCCTTAGGAATCCTTGGGAATCTTGGGCACCTCATTCCCTTCCATCCCGAGGATCTGCACCTTCTCTGGCCCAATCCCCAGAGAAAATCCGGGAATTCCCTTTATTCATCCCAACTCCTGCCACTGAATTCCTCCAGCAGTTGATCCAGGGTATTCAGGGAGGTGTCAACCCTGATTTTTCCCATTTTTTTCCCTGTTTTTCCAGGAGATTTCTGCGGGAGACACTGAAGATGTCGAATGCTGAGGACCTGAACCGCCTGACCGCCTGCTCCCTGGTGCTGCTGGGCCACATCTTCTACGTGCTGGGGAACCACAGGGTAATTCCCAAAATCCCTCCCAATCCCTGGAATCCTGGGATTCACCCTCCCAAAAAAATCCTGCCAAAATCCCCCAAAAAAAATCCCGCAGAAAATCGGGATAAAGGTGGAAATAACTGGATTTTTTAAGTGCTGGCGTATCAAAAATTGGGGTTTTCTTCCCTCTGGAACATCCTGGAATTTGTGTTTTGGTGGGATTTTAGGAATGGTGGGGTTTGGGATTTGTTCTGGAAGGATTCAGGCTGCAATTCCTGCAAAAGAAGAGCTGGAAAAGGGGGAAATGTCAGCGTTGGTTTGGATGGAATTGTGGCACAATTCCCATGGGAATTCCCATGGAGAACCTGTAAAGATGGGATTGTTCCAAATCCAGAATTTCCAGGATGGAGCTTTGGGATGTCCCAGCCAGCCCTTCCCTTTATTCCCTGCAGTGCCAGGGAATCTTTGGGAATTTTATTCCCTGCAGTCACCAAGAAATCATTGGGAATTTTGGGATCTTATTCCCTGGAATCCTAAGGAATCCTTGGGCCTCTTATTCCCTTCAATCCCAAGGAATCCTTGGGAATCTTGGGAATCTCAGGGAACCCTGGAACTTTGGGCACCTTATTCCCATCAGTCTTAAGGAAACCTTGGGAATATTGGGATTTTATTCTCTTCCATTCCAAGGAATCCTTGGGCCTCTTATTCCCTTCAATCCCAATAAATCCTTGGGGAGTTTTGGGGTCTTAGTCCCTCCAATCCTAAAAAATCCTTGGGAATTTTGGGAGCCTTTTACTCCTCTCCATCCCAAGCGCAAAAAAAAAAAAAAAATCCAATTTCCCACTCGAAATTTTCCCACCTTCCTGAATAAATCCATGCTAGAAAAGGGGCAGGAAAAATCCCCAATTATCCCAACTTTTCCTTTCTCATTCCTGATTTTTTCCTAGGAAAGCAACAACATGGTGGTGCCAGCCATGCAGCTGGCCAGCAAGATCCCTGACATGTCTGTGCAGCTCTGGTCCTCAGCCCTGCTCCGGGGTAATCCGGGATCTGGGATCAGCCTGGGAAAGGGGAAAAGCCTCTGGGAGGGGGGAATGGTGGGGAAATGTGGAGGTCATCCAGGGAAAACGTGGGGATCATCCAGGGAAAACGTGGGGATCATCCAGGGAAAAACGTGGGGATCATCCAGGGAAAAACAGGGGGATCATCCAGGGAAGAACAGGGAGCTGATCCTGAGGGTGGGGTGGGATGGGAATGGGCAGCTCCAGGAAAATTTGGGATCTGAGATCAGCCTGGGAAATGGGAAAAGCCTGTGGAGGGTGAGAATGGTGGTGAAATGTGGAGATTATCCAGGGAAAACATGGGGATCATCCAGGGAAAAACAGGGGGATTATCCAGGGAAAAAACAGGGAGCTGATCCTGAGGGTGGAGTGGGATGGGAGAGCTGGGAATGGGCAGCTCTGGGGTAATTTGGGATCTGGGAGTATCCTGGAAAAATGGGAAAGAGCCTTTGGAGGGTGGGAATGATGGGGAAAATGTGGAGATTCATCCAGGGAAAACATGGGGATTATCCAGGGAAAAACAGGGAGCTGATCCTGAGGGTGGGGTGGGATGGGAATGGGCAGCTCCAGGGGTGATTTGGGGTCAGGGATTATCCTGGAAAAATGGGAAAGAGCCTCTGGGAGGGGGGACTGAAGGGGAAAATGTGAAGATTATCCAGGAATGCTGGTGAAAAAATGTGGAGCTGATCCTGAGGATGGGGTGGGCTGGGAATTTGCAGCTCCAGGAAGAGCTTGGAGCTGATTCCAGAGGGGGAAGGGACTCTGGGAGAGGATTTGGGATAAGGGATGGAATTCCAGGACACAGGGAATGGATAAAAACTGGGAAAAGGGAATTTGGGAAGGAATTCCTGGCTGGGGGGGAGGGGAGGGAATGGGCTGGGATCCCAAAACTTCCTTTGAAAAAATCTGGGATTTCCATGGAGTTTTTGGGGCAGATTTTGCCCCAGACTGAGGCAATTTTGGAAATCCAGGAAAGGTTTTTTGGGATGAGGGGGATTGAAAGGTCGGAATGGGACGAATCCCAGATTTTTTTTGGCTTCAGCCTCGCCAGCTGAGGCTGGAAATCCAAAAAAATCCCAATCAAAACAATTCCTGCGATTTCCAGGAGTTGGGAATCCCAAAAATCCCTTGGAAAAAGGTGGAAAAATTTGAGATTTTGACACTGTTGGGAGTTGGGAACGAGAGAGAAACTCATGGAGTTTTTGGGACAGATTTCTCCCCAGACCAATTTTACAAATCCAGGGATTTTTTTGGGGGATGAGGGGGAATTCAAAGGTTGGAATGAGCTGAATTCTGGATTTTTTCCCACTTTTCCAGACCTGAACAAGGCGTGTGGCAATGCCATGGATGCCCATGAGGCTGCCCAGATGCACCAGAACTTCTCCCAGCAGCTGCTCCAGGACCACATCGAGGCCTGCAGCCTCCCTGAGCACAACCTGATCACGGTGAGAGCCCCAGAATTCCCAAAATTCCTGCTTTTCCAACGGGAAAAATCACCCTTTCCTGAATTTCTGCAACTTGGGGTTGCTGGGTTTGGATTTTCCTTCTTTTTCCCACCTGGAGGTTGAAATTTTCCCACCTGGAGGTTGAAATTTTCCCACCTGAAAATTGAATATTTTTGTCATTTTTTACTACTGGATTTTGGGATTTTGAGGAAAATTCTGCCATTCTTGGGTTTAATTCCTGGGAATTCTGTGCTGGACATCCCTAAAAATGGAGTTTTTCCTCAGAATTCAGCATTCCCAAGTTTTTTTCCCCCCTCTAAACTCCGTAAATTTTTTCCCTAAATCTGAATTCCTTGATGGTTGCAGCAAATCCTTAAAGGGATTCCTTAAATCCCACCCAAAATTCCCACTTTTCCAACGGGAAAAGCAACCTTTTAATTCCCTTTTCCAACTTTAGGTTGCTGGATTTGGGTTTTCCTTCTTCAAGGTTTCTTTTTGCCCCCCAAAATTGAATTTTTGCATCAAATAATTTTGGTTTTTGAGGAAAACTCAACCATTCCCAGATTTTTTTTTCCCAATTTTTCCCACGATTTTGACACTGTTTTTTCCCTGTGATTTTGGCTTTGAAATTCCCCAAAAATAACCCTGGAAAACCAAATCCCATCGGGATTTTGGGGTGGAATGTGGGATTCCCTGGGGGCAGGGAGGGTTTTCCTGGGAATTCTGTGATCCCCAGGGAATTTTTCCTGGGATTCTGATCCCGTTTTTTCTCCCTTGCAGTGGACGGATGGACCCCCCCCCAGTCCAATTCCAGGCCCAGAATGGCCCCACCACCAGCCTGGCCAGCCTGCTGTGAATCCCTGGAAAATTCCCAGAAAAACACCAGGAAAACTCCAGGAAAAAATTCCCAGAAAACCCCAGGATATCCAAGACAACATCCCGGAAAAAAACAAAAAAATAACGCCAAAAACTTGGGGGGAAAAAACAAAAAAACCAACAACAAAAAAATCCATGGAAAAGCTTCGGAGTTCCCGCTGGCAGCGAGAGGAAAAAGCAGGAATTTTCTGAGGAAAAAGCAGGAATTTTCCTGAGGAAAAAGCAGGAATTTTCCAGGAATTTCCTGAGCAGGAAGAGCCTCCGGAGCTGCTTTTCCAGGTGGGAATATCCAGGTGAATCCCAAGGTTTGAATTCCCAGGAGAGGGCTTGGAATTCCGGCGGGAAGCTCCGAATCCTTGGGGATCAGGAAATCATGGATTGGATTCCCAGCTGGAATTCCCAGAGGGAATTTTGGGAAGGAGGAATTCCAGGATTTCCTGGGATGTCCCTCTCACAACCACAGCTCTCCCCTGTGCTTTTGGCATTGGGAAAAACCGGGAATTTCCCGGCTGATCCCAAATTTTTCCAACCTGTGCCTTAAGGATTCCCAAATCCAGGGATAAATTTGGGAATAAATCCGGGATTTAATCCGGATCCAGAGGTTTGGGATGAAATTCCAGCCTTGCCCTCGGCACGTCATTCCCTTTTCCAACTTTTTCCAGGTTTTTTTCCAGGTTTTTCCAGGTTGAATTCCCTGTTTTAGCCCCATTTTTTGGGGAATTTTCCAGCTGAGTTCTCCCAGAAATCTGGGAATGCTGAATCCCAGAAAAAAAAAAACAGAAGTTTTTCCCAGTTGGAGTTTCCTAGGAAAAGGAGAGGGGGAAAAAAACCTCTGGAATTTTTGGAGAGAGGAAAAATCAAACCCTTGAAACTTCCAGAGATTTTGGGGAATTTTTAATCCCAGCTGGAGTTGGAAAAAAAAACCCTTAAAATTCCCTCCAAGTTCCCATAAAATTCCCTCATTTTTCTTTCCCAAATCCCATTTTTTTTCCTAGACTTTCCCAGAAATCCCTGGGAATTTTTTCCACCCCAATCCCTGCATTTTTCCCTCTGGAATTAATTCCAGGGATGAGGGGTTTTTTTTATCCCATTCCCAAAAATTTGGATTTTCCTTTTTTTTTTTTTTTTTTCCCCATGGAAATTCCAGCTCCTAAATCTCCTGGTCAACTCCAAAGGACCTGGGAATTCCTGGAATTTTTTGGGATTGATGATTGGGAGTTTTCATTCTGGAATTTCTTGGGATTAAGGAAAACCCTTGGAGCTGTTGGAAGTGCAAAAACCAGCGGAAAATCATCCCCCAAAATTCCCAAATCCGGGGATTTTCCAGCCTCAATCCAGGGCTGGAATTCCCAGGGGAGCTTCCAGAGGCTCCCAAATTCCCTGGATCCCAGTTTGGGTTTTTTTGGATATTTGGGATCCCACTGGGCCAGGCCCATCGCAGGAATTTTGGGATGCTGGGATTTGGATCAGGAATGTTGATCCCTGTGGAGAATTGAGAGAGTTTTCCCATTTTTTGGAGTTTTTTGGGAAGCGAATTCCCAGTTTTTATTCCCTCTGGAGGCCCCTGGGATGCAGCAATTCCCAATTTTAAACCTTGGAGTGTTTTCCCTTGGAATTTTCCCAGCTTGGGAAAAGCTGAAATCCCCAAATCCCTCCCAGAAAATCCAAAATTTTCGCTTCCAACTCTGGAATATTCCAGAATTTTAGGCCCAACTGGGCTCTAGCTTGGAATTTTGGGATCAGATTCCCAAATTTTGGGCAGGAAAAACTTCGGGATGATTCCCAATCCCATGGGCAGGGACACTTCCACTAAACCAGGCTGCTCCCACCTGGATTTGGGCACTTCCAGGGCAGCCAAATCCCAAAAAATTTGGGAAAGACACGGAAAAATTTGGGAAAAATCCCAATTCTGGAGAGCTGTGGTCGGGGCTGAGCTGTGGGAATTCCCCAGGGATTTTTCCAGGGAATTCCCTGTGGGAAAAGAGCCTTTCCCACCCTCTGGAGGCGCCGAGGAAGGAGCAGAATTCCCAAAAAATTCCCCAAAATTCCCAATTTTCCATTTTCAATCTGTCCCAGCTTGAAGCAGGATCCAGAAAATTGGTGAAAAATCTGGAAAATCCCTTTGGAATTTTGTGTGGGGTGGGGGTTTGGAATTCTGAGCTGGATCCCAGCTCTGGGGGGGGGCTCTTCCCACTGCTGGAATTCCCAAAATTCCCGAAATTCCGGCTGGAAATTCCCGTGTCCAATGTACAGAGCTTTTTACCATTGTATATTAAATTATTTAATAGCTTTTTTTGGCAGCTTTTCCTTCTTTTTTTTTTCGTGGATTAGAGCTGGGAAGGAGGAGCTGAAATTCCTTGGAATTTTCTTTAAAAAAAACTGGGAAAATCCAGGATTTTCTCAAAGCTCACTCTGGGGGTTGGTGGTATTGGGATTTTTCTGTGGAAAAATCGAGGAATTCTTGGGAGGAATGAGCAAGAAATCCATAAAAATAGGAATAATTTAGGGAATTGGAGACTTTTTCCCAGGGTTTTTCATGGAATAGCTGGGATTTTTCCCAAAAATTCCAATCCCTGTTGTAGATAGGGTAAAAAAAATGGGATTAAAAACTGGGATTTCTGTACAGAGCCCGAGGTCGTTTTCCCTCTGGATCCAGGTCCCCACAGTGGGAATCTCCCAGGAAGTTCCCTCAAAATTCCCAAAATATCACCCCAAAATTCCCAATAAATCCCTTCCCCAAATTCCCAAAAATCTCCCAAATAATCCCCAAAAAATTCTACAAAAATTCCCAAAATATCTGCCAAAAAAAAAGCCCCAAGAAATCCCCCCCCCCCAAAAAAACCAAAACCAACCCCAAAAATTCCCAAAATCCCCCAAAAACTCTCCCAAAAATTCCCCTGAAATTCCAAATAAATTCCCCCACATAAAAAAAAAATCTCCAAAATTCCAAAAATTTCTCCAAAAAAATCCCCTGAAATTCCCAAAAAAATCCCCTCAAAAGTCCCCAAGAATGAAAAAAAATGCCCCCAAATTTTTTAAAAACCCCCAAAAAAACCAAGAATCCCCCCCAAAATTTCCAAAAATCCCAATTTTCTCCCGCCCTCTCAGCAAAACTCAGCTGAGGACGAGCTGGGAATTCCCTGCTTTGATCCCAGAAGGAATTCCTGGAATTCCTGTGCTCCCCACCCCAATTTTCAGCAGGAATTGTGCAAAAATCCAGGATAATAAATCCAGGATAACCCCCTCCCTGTTATCCCAGAAATTCTTGCAATTCCCAACATTTTCCCAGCTTTTCCTGCTGTTCTTGGGCCCTGCTGGAAATCCAGGAACCCCTGGAATTCTCCAGGATTTTCCCGAGGTTCCTCTGCGTTTTCTACATTAGAAGGAATTTTAAATAAAGCAGAATTTTTGTTCTGCACCAGAATTCCTTCAGTTTTTCCTGGATTTTCCGCTTGGAATGGCTGCTTTGGAGCTGCCAGAAATCTGGGATAATTCAGGATTTTAGGGATGCATCAAACACCTGGAACTCAGGTTTTTATTCCCAGAAGAGAATTGTTTTCCATGGATTTGTCTCTGTTTAATTTCCATGGGAAATTCCTCCTCGTGCCTTTTATTCCTGGATTTTCCGGCAGCTTGTGTTCAGAATTCCCAGAAAATGGAATTCATTCACAGGGGAAAACTGGGAAAAATGGGAAATCTGAACCTGTGGGATGAAATCCATGTGGGAATGATCCCAGGGGTAAAATCCCTATGGGAATGTTCCCAAATCCCAATGGGAATGATCCCAAGAGTTAAATCCCAATAGGAATGATCCCAAGGGTTAAATCCCAATGGGAATAATCCCAAATCCCAATGGGAATTATCCCAAATACGACTGGGAATGATCCCAAGAGTTAAATCCCAATGGGAATGATCCCAAATCCCACAGGGAATGATCCCGAGGGTTAAATCCCAGTGGGAATGATCCCAAATTCCAACAGGAATGATCCCAAGAGTTAAATCCCAATGGGAATGGTCCCAAATCCCACCAGGAATGATCCCGAGGGTTAAATTGTAGGGTTAAATCCCTTTGGGAATGATCCTGAGGTTAAATCCCAAGGGTTAAATCCCTTTGGGAATGATCCCAGCAGGAGCAGCCGGACCGGCCCGGGCAGCCCTGACCCAGATCAGGCCCTGAGTCACCGACTGGGATCTGCCCGGGGCACCGGGACCTCATCCCTGTCCTGGCACCGGGATCTGCCCCGGGACTGGCACTGGGACCTCATCCCTGTCCCGGTACCGGGACCCACTCCAGGACCAGCACTGGGATCTCATCCCTGTCCTGGTACCAGGAACTGCCCCGGGACCGGCCCTGGGGGATGAGCCGGGATCTGCCTGGGACACTGGGACCTGCCCCCGGTACCGGGATCTGCCCCTGGCACGGGGACCTCATCCCTGTCCCAGTACCGGGATCTGCCCCAGGACCGGCACCGGGTCCTCGTCCCTGTCCCAGTACCGGGAACTGCCCTGGGACCAGCACTGGGACTTCATCCCTGTCCCCGGTACCGGGATCTGCTCCGGGACTGGGACCTCATCTGTCCCACAGTCTCGGCAGTTCCAACGGATCCGGGATCTGCCGCCGGTACCGGCACCGGGATCTCATCCCCTGCCCCGGGCACCGGGATCTGCCCCGGTACTGGGAACTGCCCCTGGTACCGGCACCGCTGTAGCTGCTGTGGGAGCCGGAGCTGCTCCCGGTACCGCCGGTGCTGCTGCTGGACCCGGAGCTGCTCCCGGTACCGCCGGTGCTGCTGCTGGACCCGGAGCTGCTCCCGGTACCGCCGGTGCTGCTGCTGGACCCGGAGCTGCTCCCGGTACCGCCGGTGCTGCTGCTGGACCCGGAGCTGCTCCCGGTACCGCCGGTGCTGCTGCGGGACTGGGCTCGGCATCAGCATCTCAGCCCTGGCTCCCGGTACCGGCTGGAGCTTCGGTCCGGGCCCTGTCCCTGCACCGGGACCTCATCCCCGGCTCCCGGTACCGGCTGCTCCCGCGGGACCGCACCGGGATCGGGACCGCACCGGGGTCGGGAGCAGCTCCTCCTTATTCCCGGCACCGGGAGCTGCTCCTGTGGGTCCCGGCCCTGCCGCCGGTACCGGCACCGGCTGGAGCTGCTCCGGGACCGGACCGGGACCTCATTCCCAGACCTCGGTACCGGCTGGAGCTGCGGGTCCGGGACCC
>JAHLSL010016886.1:0-13781 GCA_025920805.1 Petroica traversi | reverse complement strand
CTGCCAGCCCGTCCCGAGCCACCTGCCCTTCTGCGGCGTGCTGGGCACCAGCCACGTGCGATTGCCGAATTACCTCCGGCACGGCGGCGAGGAGGAGATTCGGGCGGCTTTGCATGAGTGGGAGGGGCTGCTTGAGTCGCGGTGCCACCGCTACCTGGAGTGGTTCCTCTGCTTGCTGCTGCTGCCCGGCTGTAGCCCCTCGGTGCCCGTAACCCCCCCGCCGTGCCAGGGCTTCTGCGAGGCCGTCAGAGACCTGTGCTGGACCCGCTTGGCCGGCGGGCGCCTGCCCCTGCCTTGCCATGCCCTCCCCGAGGAGGATGGAGGGGTTTCTTGTGTCTTTATTAACGCTTCTGCAGGTAACGTGGCTGGGTGATGTCCCTGCTGGGTGTGTCCCCTGCCCAGGCTCCCCCCCGGGCGCTGGGGGAGGCTTCTGCCTCCTCCAGAATCGCTTTCCCATCCAGCCCTGGCTTTTCCAAGCACGACCAGCGAGTTCGGGCTCCCTCCTCATCGCAGTGGCCGGCACAGGGGATGCTCCCCAGGCGCATCGTGCTGGGCTCGGGGCCGGTTCTCGGGTGCCGCGGGGTTTGGGGTGTCCATCCCGGGATCTGGCGGCTCCCCGCGCAGCAGGGCAAGGCTCCGGCCGCCGTGGCCACCCAGCCACGGCACCGTGGCGGCGAGGAGCTTTCAAGGTGACCCTGAGCCGTGCCCGCAGCTCCCCTCTGCCCGAGCAGCCCTCGGGGTTAATGATTCACCCGGCGGCAGCTAATGTTTGATCCCTGCTGCTTGGAGAGGCGGCAGAGGTTCCTCGGCCCCCAGCTCCATCATTCGGTGGCCGTGACCTCGCTGTGTGTCAGCCAGGGAGCCAGACGGGGCAGGGGGTGAGGGACGCAGCGGGGGTGACTGCTGCACGGAGAAATGCGGTTGGGATGAAAGCTGGAGCTCCCGTCCCGCCCGGGCTCTGAATGAGGCTGTGTTCCCGACCCCTCGGGGGATGGCCGGGAGATGCCGAGGAGGAATGTGGGGACGGGGGCTGGCAAAGCAGGGTCGCACACAGGGTCCCCTCGGTGTCAAAGAGGCTCTGTTTGTGGGGGATGCTCTGGGGTCGGGGGGATGCTGGCAGAGGAGGGGCCTTGCCCTCAGTGGTTCCTTGGATAGGAATGACTGGGGAATGTGGGGGCTGTGGTGGGTCCCCTGCACCCCACACTGGGCTCAGGCCAGCCAGGAAGGCCATGATAGAGCGGGAAGGTGGCTTGGAGCACCCTGGGGATGTTTCCAGTGGCAGAGACATCCCCATGGCCATCCCATGCCAGCACCAAACCACTGCAGCACCTGCCAGCTCTCCATGTTCCATAGTGGGTGCTGCCGGTTTGGGATGATATTTGGCCTCTGGATGCCCTTTGGGCAAAGCTGAGTGGCCTGAAAGGTTTGGGGACGAGAAGGGGCGCTTGGCTTTTGTAGGGGAGCAGTTTGAAGGGGTCTCCCCTTGTCCCTCTGCTCCCCAGTCCCCATCCAGCCTCTGCCACCCAGAAAAATGTCCCTTTGCTTTGGGAAGTGCTGGCACCCAGCTCCCACCCCACTCTTGGGGGCGAGTGGCATGTTTGAGGAGGAGGAGGGAGACTCCCAGAGCTGGCCGCAGCTCCGAGGGGAGGATGGTTGAAAATTGCCCTGCTAACAAAAGCCTCTTTCTGTGTCACCCTGAGCCCCGGGGGGGGGACACACACAATGGCTTGTCTGGCTGCAGGAATTGCAGCGCTGGCTCTTACACCCGTGTGGACCCCTGGCAGGAAGCTCTGGTTTCCTTTCCCCTCGAAGCTGCTGCGAATTTGCCAGATAAGCCCAATCCCTGCATCCTGGCATTTGTGGGGTGCTGAGCATGGGGTGACTCAAGGGTGGGTGACAGACTGAGAGTCTGGGGGAGCCCCGCTCGCTCACCCCATCAGTTTTGGTGTGGGGCTGTGCACATCTGGGGGTGAAAGGTGCTGGACTCCAGGATCCAGAGGCTCTCCTCTGAGCAGACTGGGGATGCCCCATGATCCCAGTGCAGGGCAGATGAAAGGGCTAGAACTGGTGGAAGACCAGGAGGGAAATTTTTCTCCCAGCCAGGCGCTCAGTTTTGGGGTGCCAAGGTTGAGGGCTTGGGGAGCAGGGTGGGCACGGAGCAGCTTCAGAGACAGAGTTTCAGAGGATCAGTAGCTCAGAGCAAAAACTTGGCCCCGCCTTTAGCTGGTGGCACTTGCAATGTCCCCACTGCTGGGTCCCTGTCATGGGGCTGGCGCTGGCATTGTGGCTTGGCAGTGGAGGGAGCCTGGGAATGCTCCACATCCCCCAGGCTTTGGAAGAGGCACCTAGGTTTTCATCACCTTCCCAAGAGACGTGTTTTACTTTTGGGCTGGACAAGGCTGGGCCAATTCCTTCTTTTTTCTTTTCATTTTTTTTTCTTTTTTTAAGAGCTCTGGAGGACAATGCCTGGCTGCAGAGCTGGGTGGAGGTTCCCAGCTGATCCTCCTGGGTTCAGCCCAGGATACCTCAGGATACACCTTCGCTTTCCCCCACTGCCCATTGCTCGCACGGGAACCGGGGATGGAGCTGGGGACACTGAAAGCTCCTGGCTTGGGATGGCGCTGAGCGTCCACTCCCAGAGCGGATCCCTCAGCAGTTTCACAGCCGGGGATGGTGGTTTTCCTGCCTCCCGGGAAAGGAGGGGTTAAAAAGCACCGGGCGTGCTCGCTCCCATGGAGCTGGCAGCCGCCCCGAGCGTTTGACATAGGAGAGGAGGAATCCAGCGCCCGGTGTGTGGGCGATGAGGATGTGCTGGCTGCCAGAACAACGGGAGCTGGCGGACGCAGCGCCGGCTCGCCCCGGCCAGATGTGCAGCTGCGCCGGGCAGGGGAGGCGCTCTCCAGCAGAACTTCCCCAATTCCCTAATGCTCAGTAGGAGTTGGGAAAGGAGGCGACCTCCAAATCGAGAGCATCTGGGAAGCTGAGCTGGCCTGAGCCGCGTTCCCAGGGTGTTGCGAGGGGACGGCTCTGATTTATTCCCGGCTGGGGTGACCGTAGGATCCTGTCCCGGGATGACGCGAGGGGTCACTGTGATCCCGGAACGAGTGTGGATGTGACACACCCGCCCTGGGCTCCATGGTGCTGCAGCATCCTGGTGCTCCAGCAGCATCCCCCTGCCATGGGCATGACCCCTGTGGTTTCATCCCATGCCGGGGAATCCGAGCAGCCTGGTCCAGGGGCTTGTGTCCTTCTCACAAGGGGGATGGAACGAGGTGGCTCTTTAGGGTCCCTTCCCACCCAAGTCATGCTGTGATTCTGTGATGTCCCAGCTGTGCTTGGAGGGCCAGCAGCTGGCAACGGGGGGCGTTTTGGGGGACACATCCGAGTGTGGTGGGAGCAGCTCAGGGCCACTTGGGGAGGGCGAGCGAAGGGAGCCACTGAAGGACAGGAAGCACGGCCAGGGGTGTCCTTGCTGAGTGACCATCCTTGCCCAGCTGTGGCCATCTCCTGAGGATCATCAGCCCCCGAGACCATCCCCTGCCCTTCCTCCCCGCAGAGAACCTGAGCGCCGAGGTCAGCCTGCTGGAGCTCATCGGGGACCCCCCGACAGAGGAGATCCACCGGATTTATGGCCCCGACAACAACCCCGGCTACGTCTTCGGCCCCAACGCCAACACGGGCCAGGTGGCCCGGTACCACCTGCCCAGCCCTTTCTACCGGGACTTCTCGCTGCTGTTCCACATCCAGCCCACCACGCCCCGTGCTGGTGTGCTCTTCGCCGTCACCGACTCCTCGCAGAGCATCATCTACGTGGGGGTCAAGCTCTCGGAGCTGCGGGCGGGCCAGCAGCACATCATCTTCTACTACACCGAGCCGGGCTCGCCCAGCTCCTACGTGGCCGCCACCTTCACCGTGCCCACCCTGCTCAACCAGTGGACGCGCTTCGCCATCAGCGTGGAGGAGGAGGAGGTGGTTCTCTACCTGGACTGTGAGGAGCACGAGCGCGTCCGCTTCGAGCGCTCCCCCGACGAGATGGAGCTGGAGGAGGGCTCCGGGCTCTTTGTTGCCCAGGCTGGAGGGGCTGACCCGGATAAATACCAGGTAAGAGATGAGAGTGTCTCCCGGAAGCCTGGAGGGGTGTGGCTCCACTCATGCCCCAGAGAACACCTGAGGTGGAGGGGAAGGTGGCTTGAGACGCCACCGATTTGTTGTCTTGGGGCTCACCAAGCTCTCAGGCTGAGCTGGCAGGAGGACGTGGGGTTGCCATGCTGGTGGCACCATTGCCTTTTCCCAGCAAACGCATGGAGCCTCTTCAGATGTCCCCACTGCTAAAAATACCCAGCCCCTTTGGTGGAAAATGTCTCTCTTAGATGGAAAAAATGCCTGGGCTGGAGCATATCTTTGCTGGCTGATGCTGGGCGGTATCTCCAGGAAGACTTTGGAGGGTGAGGAAGGATGTGATAGCTCAGCCCGTGCTTTGAGCAGGACTCGTGTTCCAGATAAGGGGGCTGTGGAAAGTGTGGGGAAAATGCCCAGCTGACATGGAAATCCCCTGCAGGACTCGAGGAGAGGAATGTCCAGGTTTATCCTGGGCTGAGCAGGATTTGCCCAGCAACAGAGGCTCTGCTGAGGGGGAGAGATGGTTTTTTTCCTGTGGAATTCTGCAAAGCACGTTTCCCAGCTTAAACATCACCCCGACTGTACTGCCACATTCCCCCTGGAATGGCTTCGGGCAGGGAAAGCTCCCCCAGGAAGGGGTTAATCATTGATGGGCTGCTAACTGGCTTGCACTGGGGTCTCTCGAAGAGCAGCTCACAGATTCTTTGCTCTTGGACGTAGCTGTGGAGGAGCTCCTGTCCCCAGCTGGCGGGGTTTGGCACCATGAGGAAGGCAGGGCAGCAGCCCGGAGCAGAGCAGACCCTTCCAGCAGGTGATGCTCCCAGGCCTGCCAAGCCCCGATCCCACTGCCCGCCCCCGGCTTTCCCGTGGGGAATAGCTGGCCCCGGAGGGCCGGGCGGGAGGGGAGGGATATCTGCCTGCCGCCTGGTGGGGGATTCCATCGCTGCCCAGCCCTGCCTGGCGCTAGCTGGAGCTAACACGGGGAATCGAGTGCATTAAAAGCTGGCCCTGGCTCAAGCCTCAGGCTGGGCTGGCTGGGAGGCAGCTGCAGGGGTGGCCTGGCACCTCTGCTCCTTCCTGAGCTGCTGCTGTGGCCGTGGCAGGAGAGCTGGAGGGGCAGGTGACAGGGAAGGCCCTGGGACAGCAGCTCGCAAGGGGACAGATGGGGCCTCAGCTGGGGTCTGGCAGGAGGGTTTGTTTGGTGTGGCACCTGGGGACATAGCAGTGGTTGGTGGTTGGACTGGATGGTCCTAGAGGGCTTTTCCAGCCATAAGGATTTTCTGTGGATTCACTGTGAGACCTTTGGTGCTGCTGCCCTCTTTGTCTGCACAGAGAGGCTGCAAAGGGGCCCTGTAACCATCCCTGTGGGGCTCGCTCCAGGGCTTGGAAGTGGCTTGTTTGCCGTGCCTCTGGACAGCCCCAGGTTTCCACCTTGCAGCCACCTGCACAGCTCCACAAAGCCCTGTGCCAGAGCTGGCAGCACGCAGGCTGAGCAGAGGCGGCGGCCAGGACCCGGCCAGACACCCAGCAGAGCTTTTACAGGGATCTTTTGGCTGTGCTCCTTGTTTTTCCTCTCCCCGAGGGCTCCCTGGCCACAGCCGACTGCCCTGCCCCACGCAAGGACAGCTGGCAGGCCCTGCAGCCCACGTGTTTGTACTTCCTGGGATAATCTGCACTTCCTCACTATTTATTTGTGTTTTGCAAGCACCGTGTGTGTCCGGGCCACTTGTTTATATGAGAAGCCACCACAAATCCCTTCCTAAGGCGCACACCCCCGTAGCATCCCGGCCTCAGCAGGAGAGGGGCTGTGGGTGCCAGCCTGAACCCCACAGCTCCCAAACAAGCGGGATCACCCAGCACATCCCCAAGCCCAGGCTGGGTCCTGGCTGCATGGTGGGATGCAGGGATGCTGTTGGGATGGGAGCGTGCCAAGCTGGGATGCTGCCCATCCGTCTGATCCCAGTGGGGAGGAGCAGGGTACCATGCTGGGAAGCAGGCTCAGACACAGGAGATACCTCCCCCTCGGTGTCTCTCCTTTGGGCAGGACACCTAAAATAATATTTGGGCTGGCCTGAAAGCGCAGTGCGCCACGTCCGGGCGAGGAAACGCCGCAGGCTTGGGAAAACAAGGCTCAGGGGCAGTCGCAGTTCAGGGGGGCTGGCTGAGACATGAGATGAATGAATTACAGCTAGACTGAGTTATATAATAAATATATTATAAATAAGCAGTTTATGTATAATTTATCAGTTGTACCCATTTCTGTGGTGAGCTAATGCCCCCCAGCCAGGCGGTGACCAGCTTTCAATCAGCTCGCAGATCTCACTCCTCCTTTCTGCCCCACCTGAGCAGCACAGCAGGTCACAGCAGGGCAGGGTGGCCTGTCCGTGTCCCCCACCCGGCCGTGCTCTCCTTGCAGGGGGTGATTGCAGACCTGAGACTGCGGGGGGACCCGCGGGCGGCCGAGCGCCAGTGCGAGGAGGAGGAGGATGATGCTGAGGTGAGCACTGCGCTTGGGGGGGTCCTCACCCCACCCCCAGCTCGGCCCTCACCCCTTCTCCTTGGCAAACTCAGGTGTCCGGGGATTTTGGCAGCGGCATGGACGGCGGGCAGCGGCCCTCGGGCAAGGCTGAGGTGAGTTGCTGCCCTCAGGGTGACACCTCAAAGTTCTAGTGGTGGGGAATGCCCTGCATGGCTGAGCACCGTGTGTCCCAGTACCTGTCCCCAGCTGAGCCCTGGTGTCCACTGTTGGCGCAGGGTGTCCCAGGGCTGGTGGATGCTGTCCCCGTGACGTCCCCTCCTGTGGCGGGGGGCAGCGGCTCCAGGAGCACCGGGGGATCACCACAGCAGGCTGAGAGGACCAGGGTTGAGGAGACCCTGAGGGTCTCCACAGGAGGTAATTCCAGCAGCTGTCCCCTTCACTGGGGCGCACAAGTGGGGACGTGGTGGCCTGGCTGTCCCCACTTTCCAGCTCCTTTTCCTTTCCTTCAGGCACCGGCCGGAAAGGTGAAAAGGGAGAGAAGGGGGAACGTGGCTTGAAAGGGGACTCGGGGACCGGTGGCATTGTGGGGCCAGGCAGTGTCAAGGGTCAGAAGGTGGGTGAGATCTGGGCCCTGGGGTCTCAAGGGTTGCAGTGACACATCTGTGTTTGACACCTGCTCCTCTCTGTTTCTGATCCTCAGGGGGAGAAAGGAGACCTGGGCGTCAAGGTGAGCATGGCTGGGGGAGCTGGCACAGAGCTGTGCCCCACCTGGGTGCCACCTCATCCCCATCCCCATCTCCCTCCCTCCCCAGGGCAGCGCTGGGTTTGGCTACCCTGGCTCTAAGGGCCAAAAAGGAGAACCAGGTGACCCCGGACCCCCCGGGTCCCTCTCTCGGCACGCCGATGGCTCGGTGGTGGAGCAGCTCACTGGCCCAGCAGGGCCACCGGGCAAGGACGGATCCCCTGGCAGGGATGGCGAGCCCGTGAGTCAATTCCCCTCCTCCAGGTGTCCCCTGCCCCCCACCCCACCCGGCTGCACGCTGACCTGTCACCTCTCTGCTATCCCTAGGGAGATCCCGGCGAGGATGGCAAACCCGTAAGTGGGGTGAGGGTGGGTGATGGGGGCAGGCCAGCCCCTCACCCTGCTGCCTGCTGACCCCACACTGCTCCCCTTTGCAGGGTGAAATGGGGCCCCCGGGGTTCCCCGGGATGCCGGGGGAGCCGGGGCTGAAGGGGGAGAAGGTGAGTGCTGGTGTTGGGGGGCAGAACGTGCCCCTCACCCCTTCCTCTCACCCCGCTCTTGGCTGTACCCCCAAACTGCGCTCTCTCCTCTGTGCAAGGGTGACCCCGGCGTGGGGCCAAGGGGACCCCCTGGACCACCCGGCCCTCCAGGACCACCGGGACCCTCCTTCAAGAACGACAAGCTGGTGGGTGCCTCCTGGGACACAGGGGTTTGAGGGATGGGGTGTCCATCAAGCCCTAGGGGTGCGGCGTGCTGCCAGCAGCCCCCGGGCGAGCCCCAGTGCCTGATGTCACCCTGATGTCAAATTCTCCCCCAGACCTTCATCGACATGGAGGGCTCTGGCTTCGGCGGTGACCTGGAGAGCCTGCGGGTGAGTGAGGCTGAGTGCCCGTCCTGCCAGCTGAGAGCAGGGGGACACCCTCAGCCACGGCCACCCACGTCTCTTCCAGGGTCCACGAGGGCCACCCGGCCCCCCAGGGCCACCTGGCGTGCCTGGTTTGCCGGGGGAGCCGGGACGCTTTGGGATGAACCGCACGGAGCTGCCAGGCCCGCCGGGGCTGCCGGGCAGGGACGGGACCCCTGGGCCCCCGGGGCCACTGGTAGGTCCATGGGGTGGCCAAGGAGCCCCAGCCCAGGTCCACCTTGTGGTGGTGGCAGTGGGGGCTCGGTGCCCACCAGCCCCATGGGGTTTCTCCTGTGCTGGAACCAAGTCCTGGGATCTTCCAGGGTCCTCCAGGAAGGGACGGGGAGGCCGGGCAGCCAGGGCCCAAAGGAGAGCAGGTGAGTGTCCCCTGCCCCACGTGCCCCAGGAGCACCTCACAGCTGTCCCACGGGGCAGCTGGCACCCCTGGCATGTCTCTGGGATGTTCTGCTCCTGCCTGGAGCTGGGCAGCTTCTTCACAGCCTCTTCTCCCTCCTTCTCCTTCCCAGGGCGACGTGGGTGACCTGGGCCTCCCTGGCCTGCCAGGACCCAAGGTACTGTGCCTGGCCTGGGCTTTTTGGCTTCTCCATGGCAGACTGGAGGCAGGGATGTGGCCTGGGGGGACCATCCTGCACAGGAATGGGGAGGGGGATGCTCCCAGGCTCACCGAGTTCCTGCCGACACCAGGAAATGGGCACGAAAGCCAAGAGTTTGCTCGGGGGCTGCCCACACCCCGCTGGAAAACACCCCAACTTCTGTGCATCACTGGCTCCTGCCTGCTTGCTCCAGCTTCTTTCCAGCCTGCATCCCGAGGGTGGAAGTTAAGCCTTGCTGGGAACCCCTTAGAGCTGGGATGCTGCCTCTTGGGATGTCCATCCACAGCAGCCTATGCTGGGGGCAAAAATCCTCAAAAATCAAGGTTTCTTAACCTTGACTGTAACCTCCTGCACTTCTGCAGCACCCAGAGGGCAGGTGGGGTAGCAGCAGATGTAAGGTCCAATCCCGTTGCTTCCATTGCCATTCCAGAGCGGGCATCCCTTCAGGGCCCCGAGTTCTGCTGCTGCCGCCGAGCCAGCCCTGCTGGAATGTGCAAAAGAACATTCCCATTTATGGATCTAGACGAGCCTCTGGTGGCCGCTGCGGACATTACACGGGGAGCTGGTGGCTTGGAGGGCGGCCGGGCTTGGCAGTGTCCCCTCCCACAAAGCCCCAAGGCAGGGCAGCATCAGGGAGAGCAGAAATTTGGGAGGGGATGCACTGCCACCTCCCATCTGTCCCCTTTGCAGGGCAACAAAGGAGAAACGGGACCAGCAGGACCCCCAGGAGAGATGGGCTTGGCTGGCCTTCCCGGGCCCATCGGACCCCGAGGACAGCCAGGGCCCCCTGGCCCCCCGGGACCACCAGGGCCGGGCTACGAGGCCGGATTTGTGAGTGGCCACTGCAGCGACGGGGTGGGACGGGGCTGGGGACAGACACAGCTCAGCCCCTTCTCCCCTGCATTTAGGGTGACATGGAGGGCTCGGGGCTGTCGTTCACCCCTGGACCACCTGGGCCTGAGGGACCACAGGTAGGGCCATTCCTGCCCCTTCCCTCCTGCCCATCCTGGAGAATTCCCTGCCTTGGTGTGCTCACCCTCCCCTTGTTGCCCGCAGGGTGTGCCAGGACTGCCGGGCCCGAAGGTGAGGAACCTTTCCAACCCTTCCCACGTGCTCCTGACTCCATCCATGTAGGATGCCTGCAGGGATGGCCCTGACACCTCTTTCCTTGCAGGGAGAGGTTGGCAGCCCCGGACAGCCTGGCTTGCCAGGACCAAAGGTAGGAGCACGGGGAGGTCGGGGTGGCTTTGTGGAAGCCCCTGTGTTCCCCCAGCTGGGGCTGCCACCCTGCCCTTTCCCCCTCCCCGTTGCAGGGAGATGCTGGCCTGCCCGGCGTGGATGGCCGCCCTGGCCTGGAGGGCTTCCCTGGGCCACAGGTAGGAGCCTCAGCCCCCCAGTTCCATCTGCTGCAGCCAAAATTCCCCCTCCTTGCCATGGGATCTGGCTTTCCGCCTGCTGGGGTGCCCACACTCCTTAGGATCCCCCCACCTTGGCACCTCCCTGGCCACCAGCTGCACCCAAAATCATCACAGCCTGGCTCGTTGCCTGGAGCTGGAGGCAGAGTGGGGTTGCCTGAAGGAATTTTTTCAGCTGGAGGTGGGAGGGGGTCTCCACTTGTGAGCCAGAGTCTGGCTCCGTGGGATGCTCACTCCCTCCTGCTCCTCTCTCCAGGGACCCAAAGGTGACAAAGGCAGCACTGGTGAGAAGGTAGGTGCCACCAAGCTGGGGATGGGGACCAGCCTGTGGTGGCCCTGGGCTGATGGCTTGTGTCTTCCAGGGAGAGCGAGGCCAAGATGGTGTGGGGCTGCCCGGCCCCCCCGGCCCACCTGGTCCCCCTGGACAGGTCATCACTGTGTCCAGTGAAGATGTGAGTGGTGGCACCTGGCTTCAGCATGGGGCAGGGGGAGGGCTATTCTCAGAGCCAAGATCAGGGGGAAAAAACCTCATTTTGTCTCTTTTTGCAGAAGTCCTTGGTGGCTTTTCCTGGTCCAGAGGTAGGTGCCCTCCTGCCACCTGTGCCCACCCCTCAGCAGTGCCAGGATGGAACCCTTTTTTTGGGAAGAGGGGGTTTGCTCTTAAGGAACACCTCTGGTTTTCCTTGCAGGGCAGACCAGGCCATGCTGGCTTCCCGGTGAGTCGGTGACACATCTGGGGACTACGGGGTGGCCCTGGTGACAGCTGTGTTTGCTGGTGGTGGTGATGGAGGAGGGGTTTGGGGCCTGCCTTGGGTGGGCTGGGGATGACATGGACTCTGTGTCCTTCCTGCAGGGTCCGGTGGGACCAAAAGGAGACCAGGGGTCAACTGGTCCCCAGGGCGCCCCAGGGCTGAAGGTAACAGCTCCAGGCCACCTCCACCCCATGAGGTGGTCCCCCATTCTACCTGGCCTGCAGGCGACACCAGCCCTGTCACGGGAGGCAGCCTGGTCCCTCCGTGTCCCCTCTCACTCCTCTTCTCTTGCAGGGGGAGAAGGGGGAGCCTGGCGTCATCATCAGCCCCGATGGGACTGTGGTCACAGCCAAGGTGAAAGGAGAAAAGGTGGGTGCCTGGCAGGAATGGGGGCACATCCCCTTGGGACAGGTGCCAGGGGTCCCAG
This sequence comes from Petroica traversi, assembly GCA_025920805.1. Lineage (NCBI taxonomy): Eukaryota > Metazoa > Chordata > Aves > Passeriformes > Petroicidae > Petroica > Petroica traversi. The sequence goes on along the minus strand of JAHLSL010016886.1, from coordinate 2,329 downwards.
TGGTGATGCCTTTTCCTCTTGGCTGTTGGCAGGGGGAGCCGGGGCTGCGGGGCCCGATGGGACCATCGGTAAGTCACCTTCACCATCCTCCTCCTCGGGAAGGGATGGCAGTGATCCCAGGCTGAGGGGCTGCCCCTGTGCCCAGCACCCTCATCCTCGTCTCCTCTCCCTCTCAGGGTCCCCCAGGACGAGCAGGGATGAAGGGAGAGATCGGCTTTCCGGGCAGACCCGTAAGAGCTGCTCCCGGTTTGTTTGTGTCCTCGGTGGCCATCACTGTGTGCCCCTCCCCGTGTGCGCGTCCTGCACCCGCCGGTCCCCAAACCCTGCCCTGTCCCTGAGGGATGGGGCGCTGCCGGGTTGCTGGAGGTGACTCTGGAGCACCAGATGTGGCCCCCGGGACAGGGACGAGGCTCACGGCGCTGCTCATCCGCAGGGACGTCCCGGCATGAACGGGCTGAAGGGCGAGAAGGGCGACCCCGCGGACGTGCTGGGCCTGAGGGTGAGCCCTGCTGTCACCCCCCAGCTGCTGGCCCTGCAGGGTGGGGCACACCCCCCCCCGAGGGTCTCCCCGAGGACCCCAATCCCTTTGGCAAAGGGCACAAGTCTCCCTCACTCCATGAGTTGCCACTCCATGGATGGGACCTGGCTCCGGTGTCCCCTTCCATGGTGGGGACTGTCCCCTTTGCAGGACCTTGACAAATCTTCTCGCCCCCCACAGGGTCCCCCAGGCCCCCCAGGACCCCCTGGGCCCCCCGGGCCACCTGGCAGCATAGTCTACAACAATGACAATGTGAGTATCACCACGGTCACCATGCTGCTGACTGGGCTCCCAGTGTCCCCTGCCTGCCTGGAGGGCCCTGAGGATGGTCTGGTGACATCCTGGCTGGGGCTGGCACATGGGGACTGTCACCAGCATCAGGGGGGCTCCCCGAGGATGCTGCTGTCACTGCAGCCACTTCCCTTGCATCTCCACAGACCTTCAGTGACTCCAGCCATCCGGCGTTCCCTGGTAAGGGCCTGTGCCTCCGGGCAGTTTTGGGGGACTTCGGCAAAGCAGGGCTGGGGGAAAACCCCTCCCTCCCTTAGAGCTGCAGCTCTGAGGTGGCATCTCTGCTGCTCCCACAGGCTTCCACCAGTTCCCAGGACAAAAGGGAGAGAAAGGTGACACTGGACCCCCAGGACCCCCAGGTAGGTGACTGGTCCCTGCTGGCAGAGGCAGGCAGGGGGTGGCTCATGTCCATTCCCAGCTCCTCTCCCCTGCTCTCCCTCTCTCCACAGGCCACTTCCCCTATGACCCGAGTCACTTTGGTGCCAACCTGCGGGTAAGCCCACGCTGGCAGCTGGAGCCCAGCATGATTTGGGGAACCCAGTGTGCCCCTAAGGCTGTGCCATCCCACAGGGTGACAAGGGGGACGCTGGCCCCAAGGGTGAGAAGGGCGAGCCGGGCAGCACCCCACTCTACGGCCCTGGAGTCTCTGGGCTTCCAGGGCCTCCAGGGCCCCAGGGATACCCCGGGCTGCCGGTGAGTACGCTGTGGGGTGAGGGGTGAGGGGGGCACGGCATCCCTGGGGGCTTTGCTCCTACAGATGTTCTCTCACACTGCCCAGGGTCCCAAAGGGGACGGTATTGTCGGCCCACCGGGGCCTCCAGGACCTCAGGGTCCCCCTGGTATCGGGTACGAGGGGCGGCAGGGCCCCCCCGGCCCCCCTGGCCCCCCTGGTCCGCCCGGGCCACCCTCCTTCCCAGGTCCCCACAGACAAGGTGAGTACTGCACCCCTCCTTGTACCCCACAGCCCTGCTCGTACCCCACGCCTCCCTCCCCATCTCACCCTCCTTCCCCCACAGCTGTCAGCATCCCTGGACCCCCGGGACCCCCAGGACCCCCTGGACCACCGGGCACCAGCGGGACATCCGTGGGGGTGAGTCGGGGCTCTGGCAGGGGCTGCCCCATGGCACAGGCAGCTGATCCCTGAGCCCCTCCTCGGGCTGTGCCGCAGCTCCGGGCCGTGCCCACCTACCAGGCCATGCTGAGCGCCGCGCATGAGCTGCCCGAGGGCAGCCTGGTCTTCCTGAGCGACCGGCAGGAGCTCTTCGTCCGCCTGCGCGGGGGCTTCCGCAGGGTGCTGGTGAGTCTGGGGGGGCCCGGGGGGACAGCACCGCCCCGGGGGCTCAGTGGGGACCCTCGGTGACGCGAGGAAGAGGAGAGGGGGGCAGCCGGGATCTGATGTGCCATGCCCTTGCAGCTGGAGGAGCACAACCTGATCCCCAGTTCAGCTCTGGTGAGTCCTCTGTTCATCCTCATCCCTATTCTCCTTCCCCATCCTTTTGC
>JAHLSL010016883.1:0-13781 GCA_025920805.1 Petroica traversi | reverse complement strand
CTGCCAGCCCGTCCCGAGCCACCTGCCCTTCTGCGGCGTGCTGGGCACCAGCCACGTGCGATTGCCGAATTACCTCCGGCACGGCGGCGAGGAGGAGATTCGGGCGGCTTTGCATGAGTGGGAGGGGCTGCTTGAGTCGCGGTGCCACCGCTACCTGGAGTGGTTCCTCTGCTTGCTGCTGCTGCCCGGCTGTAGCCCCTCGGTGCCCGTAACCCCCCCGCCGTGCCAGGGCTTCTGCGAGGCCGTCAGAGACCTGTGCTGGACCCGCTTGGCCGGCGGGCGCCTGCCCCTGCCTTGCCATGCCCTCCCCGAGGAGGATGGAGGGGTTTCTTGTGTCTTTATTAACGCTTCTGCAGGTAACGTGGCTGGGTGATGTCCCTGCTGGGTGTGTCCCCTGCCCAGGCTCCCCCCCGGGCGCTGGGGGAGGCTTCTGCCTCCTCCAGAATCGCTTTCCCATCCAGCCCTGGCTTTTCCAAGCACGACCAGCGAGTTCGGGCTCCCTCCTCATCGCAGTGGCCGGCACAGGGGATGCTCCCCAGGCGCATCGTGCTGGGCTCGGGGCCGGTTCTCGGGTGCCGCGGGGTTTGGGGTGTCCATCCCGGGATCTGGCGGCTCCCCGCGCAGCAGGGCAAGGCTCCGGCCGCCGTGGCCACCCAGCCACGGCACCGTGGCGGCGAGGAGCTTTCAAGGTGACCCTGAGCCGTGCCCGCAGCTCCCCTCTGCCCGAGCAGCCCTCGGGGTTAATGATTCACCCGGCGGCAGCTAATGTTTGATCCCTGCTGCTTGGAGAGGCGGCAGAGGTTCCTCGGCCCCCAGCTCCATCATTCGGTGGCCGTGACCTCGCTGTGTGTCAGCCAGGGAGCCAGACGGGGCAGGGGGTGAGGGACGCAGCGGGGGTGACTGCTGCACGGAGAAATGCGGTTGGGATGAAAGCTGGAGCTCCCGTCCCGCCCGGGCTCTGAATGAGGCTGTGTTCCCGACCCCTCGGGGGATGGCCGGGAGATGCCGAGGAGGAATGTGGGGACGGGGGCTGGCAAAGCAGGGTCGCACACAGGGTCCCCTCGGTGTCAAAGAGGCTCTGTTTGTGGGGGATGCTCTGGGATCGGGGGGATGCTGGCAGAGGAGGGGCCTTGCCCTCAGTGGTTCCTTGGATAGGAATGACTGGGGAATGTGGGGGCTGTGGTGGGTCCCCTGCACCCCACACTGGGCTCAGGCCAGCCAGGAAGGCCATGACAGAGCGGGAAGGTGGCTTGGAGCACCCTGGGGATGTTTCCAGTGGCAGAGACATCCCCATGGCCATCCCATGCCAGCACCAAACCACTGCAGCACCTGCCAGCTCTCCATGTTCCATAGTGGGTGCTGCCGGTTTGGGATGATATTTGGCCTCTGGATGCCCTTTGGGCAAAGCTGAGTGGCCTGAAAGGTTTGGGGACGAGAAGGGGCGCTTGGCTTTTGTAGGGGAGCAGTTTGAAGGGGTCTCCCCTTGTCCCTCTGCTCCCCAGTCCTCATCCAGCCTCTGCCACCCAGAAAAATGTCCCTTTGCTTTGGGAAGTGCTGGCACCCAGCTCCCACCCCACTCCTGGGGGCGAGTGGCATGTTTGAGGAGGAGGAGGGAGACTCCCAGAGCTGGCCGCAGCTCCGAGGGGAGGATGGTTGAAAATTGCCCTGCTAACAAAAGCCTCTTTCTGTGTCACCCTGAGCCCCGGGGGGGGGACACACACAATGGCTTGTCTGGCTGCAGGAATTGCAGCGCTGGCTCTTACACCCGTGTGGACCCCTGGCAGGAAGCTCTGGTTTCCTTTCCCCTCGAAGCTGCTGCGAATTTGCCAGATAAGCCCAATCCCTGCATCCTGGCATTTGTGGGGTGCTGAGCATGGGGTGACTCAAGGGTGGGTGACAGACTGAGAGTCTGGGGGAGCCCCGCTCGCTCACCCCATCAGTTTTGGTGTGGGGCTGTGCACATCTGGGGGTGAAAGGTGCTGGACTCCAGGATCCAGAGGCTCTCCTCTGAGCAGACTGGGGATGCCCCATGATCCCAGTGCAGGGCAGATGAAAGGGCTAGAACTGGTGGAAGACCAGGAGGCAGATTTTTCTCCCAGCCAGGCGCTCAGTTTTGGGGTGCCAAGGTTGAGGGCTTGGGGAGCAGGGTGGGCATGGAGCAGCTTCAGAGACAGAGTTTCAGAGGATCAGTAGCTCAGAGCAAAAACTTGGCCCCGCCTTTAGCTGGTGGCACTTGCAATGTCCCCACTGCTGGGTCCCTGTCATGGGGCTGGCGCTGGCATTGTGGCTTGGCAGTGGAGGGAGCCTGGGAATGCTCCACATCCCCCAGGCTTTGGAAGAGGCACCCAGGTTTTCATCACCTTCCCAAGAGACGTGTTTTACTTTTGGGCTGGGCAAGGCTGGGCCAATTCCTTCTTTTTTCTTTTCATTTTTTTTTCTTTTTTTAAGAGCTCTGGAGGACAATGCCTGGCTGCAGAGCTGGGTGGAGGTTCCCAGCTGATCCTCCTGGGTTCAGCCCAGGATACCTCAGGATACACCTTCGCTTTCCCCCACTGCCCATTGCTCGCACGGGAACCGGGGATGGAGCTGGGGACACTGAAAGCTCCTGGCTTGGGATGGCGCTGAGCGTCCACTCCCAGAGCGGATCCCTCAGCAGTTTCACAGCCGGGGATGGTGGTTTTCCTGCCTCCCGGGAAAGGAGGGGTTAAAAAGCACCGGGCGTGCTCGCTCCCATGGAGCTGGCAGCCGCCCCGAGCGTTTGACATAGGAGAGGAGGAATCCAGCGCCCGGTGTGTGGGCGATGAGGATGTGCTGGCTGCCAGAACAACGGGAGCTGGCGGACGCAGCGCCGGCTCGCCCCGGCCAGATGTGCAGCTGCGCCGGGCAGGGGAGGCGCTCTCCAGCAGAACTTCCCCAATTCCCTAATGCTCAGTAGGAGTTGGGAAAGGAGGCGACCTCCAAATCGAGAGCATCTGGGAAGCTGAGCTGGCCTGAGCCGCGTTCCCAGGGTGTTGCGAGGGGACGGCTCTGATTTATTCCCGGCTGGGGTGACCGTAGGATCCTGTCCCGGGATGACGCGAGGGGTCACTGTGATCCCGGAACGAGTGTGGATGTGACACACCCGCCCTGGGCTCCATGGTGCTGCAGCATCCTGGTGCTCCAGCAGCATCCCCCTGCCATGGGCATGACCCCTGTGGTTTCATCCCATCTCGGGGAATCCGAGCAGCCTGGTCCAGGGGATTGTGTCCTTCTCACAAGGGGGATGGAACGAGGTGGTTCTTTAGGGTCCCTTCCCACCCAAGTCATGCTGTGATTCTGTGATGTCCCAGCTGTGCTTGGAGGGCCAGCAGCTGGCAACGGGGGGCGTTTTGGGGGACACATCCGAGTGTGGTGGGAGCAGCTCAGGGCCACTTGGGGAGGGCGAGCGAAGGGAGCCACTGAAGGACAGGAAGCACGGCCAGGGGTGTCCTTGCTGAGTGACCATCCTTGCCCAGCTGTGGCCATCTCCTGAGGATCATCAGCCCCCGAGACCATCCCCTGCCCTTCCTCCCCGCAGAGAACCTGAGCGCCGAGGTCAGCCTGCTGGAGCTCATCGGGGACCCCCCGACAGAGGAGATCCACCGGATTTATGGCCCCGACAACAACCCCGGCTACGTCTTCGGCCCCAACGCCAACACGGGCCAGGTGGCCCGGTACCACCTGCCCAGCCCTTTCTACCGGGACTTCTCGCTGCTGTTCCACATCCAGCCCACCACGCCCCGTGCTGGTGTGCTCTTCGCCGTCACCGACTCCTCGCAGAGCATCATCTACGTGGGGGTCAAGCTCTCGGAGCTGCGGGCGGGCCAGCAGCACATCATCTTCTACTACACGGAGCCGGGCTCGCCCAGCTCCTACGTGGCCGCCACCTTCACCGTGCCCACCCTGCTCAACCAGTGGACGCGCTTCGCCATCAGCGTGGAGGAGGAGGAGGTGGTTCTCTACCTGGACTGTGAGGAGCACGAGCGCGTCCGCTTCGAGCGCTCCCCCGACGAGATGGAGCTGGAGGAGGGCTCCGGGCTCTTTGTTGCCCAGGCTGGAGGGGCTGACCCGGATAAATACCAGGTAAGAGATGAGAGTGTCTCCCGGAAGCCTGGAGGGGTGTGGCTCCACTCATGCCCCAGAGAACACCTGAGGTGGAGGGGAAGGTGGCTTGAGACGCCACCGATTTGTTGTCTTGGGGCTCACCAAGCTCTCAGGCTGAGCTGGCAGGAGGACGTGGGGTTGCCATGCTGGTGGCACCATTGCCTTTTCCCAGCAAACGCATGGAGCCTCTTCAGATGTCCCCACTGCTAAAAATACCCAGCCCCTTTGGTGGAAAATGTCTCTCTTAGATGGAAAAAATGCCTGGGCTGGAGCATATCTTTGCTGGCTGATGCTGGGCGGTATCTCCAGGAAGACTTTGGAGGGTGAGGAAGGATGTGATAGCTCAGCCCGTGCTTTGAGCAGGACTCGTGTTCCAGATAAGGGGGCTGTGGAAAGTGTGGGGAAAATGCCCAGCTGACATGGAAATCCCCTGCAGGACTCGAGGAGAGGAATGTCCAGGTTTATCCTGGGCTGAGCAGGATTTGCCCAGCAACAGAGGCTCTGCTGAGGGGGAGAGATGTTTTTTTTCCTGTGGAATTCTGCAAAGCACGTTTCCCAGCTTAAACATCACCCCGACTGTACTGCCACATTCCCCCTGGAATGGCTTCGGGCAGGGAAAGCTCCCCCAGGAAGGGGTTAATCATTGATGGGCTGCTAACTGGCTTGCACTGGGGTCTCTCGAAGAGCAGCTCACAGATTCTTTGCTCTTGGACGTAGCTGTGGAGGAGCTCCTGTCCCCAGCTGGCGGGGTTTGGCACCATGAGGAAGGCAGGGCAGCAGCCCGGAGCAGAGCAGACCCTTCCAGCAGGTGATGCTCCCAGGCCTGCCAAGCCCCGATCCCACTGCCCGCCCCCGGCTTTCCCGTGGGGAATAGCTGGCCCCGGAGGGCCGGGCGGGAGGGGAGGGATATCTGCCTGCCGCCTGGTGGGGGATTCCATCGCTGCCCAGCCCTGCCTGGCGCTAGCTGGAGCTAACACGGGGAATCGAGTGCATTAAAAGCTGGCCCTGGCTCAAGCCTCAGGCTGGGCTGGCTGGGAGGCAGCTGCAGGGGTGGCCTGGCACCTCTGCTCCTTCCTGAGCTGCTGCTGTGGCCGTGGCAGGAGAGCTGGAGGGGCAGGTGACAGGGAAGGCCCTGGGACAGCAGCTCACAAGGGGACAGATGGGGCCTCAGCTGGGGTCTGGCAGGAGGGTTTGTTTGGTGTGGCACCTGGGGACATAGCAGTGGTTGGTGGTTGGACTGGATGGTCCTAGAGGGCTTTTCCAGCCATAAGGATTTTCTGTGGATTCACTGTGAGACCTTTGGTGCTGCTGCCCTCTTTGTCTGCACAGAGAGGCTGCAAAGGGGCCCTGTAACCATCCCTGTGGGGCTCGCTCCAGGGCTTGGAAGTGGCTTGTTTGCCGTGCCTCTGGACAGCCCCAGGTTTCCACCTTGCAGCCACCTGCACAGCTCCACAAAGCCCTGTGCCAGAGCTGGCAGCACGCAGGCTGAGCAGAGGCGGCGGCCAGGACCCGGCCAGACACCCAGCAGAGCTTTTACAGGGATCTTTTGGCTGTGCTCCTTGTTTTTCCTCTCCCCGAGGGCTCCCTGGCCACAGCCGACTGCCCTGCCCCACGCAAGGACAGCTGGCAGGCCCTGCAGCCCACGTGTTTGTACTTCCTGGGATAATCTGCACTTCCTCACTATTTATTTGTGTTTTGCAAGCACCGTGTGTGTCCGGGCCACTTGTTTATATGAGAAGCCACCACAAATCCCTTCCTAAGGCGCACACCCCCGTAGCATCCCGGCCTCAGCAGGAGAGGGGCTGTGGGTGCCAGCCTGAACCCCACAGCTCCCAAACAAGCGGGATCACCCAGCACATCCCCAAGCCCAGGCTGGGTCCTGGCTGCATGGTGGGATGCAGGGATGCTGTTGGGATGGGAGCGTGCCAAGCTGGGATGCTGCCCATCCGTCTGATCCCAGTGGGGAGGAGCAGGGTACCATGCTGGGAAGCAGGCTCAGACACAGGAGATACCTCCCCCTCGGTGTCTCTCCTTTGGGCAGGACACCTAAAATAATATTTGGGCTGGCCTGAAAGCGCAGTGCGCCACGTCCGGGCGAGGAAACGCCACAGGCTTGGGAAAACAAGGCTCAGGGGCAGTCGCAGTTCAGGGGGGCTGGCTGAGACATGAGATGAATGAATTACAGCTAGACTGAGTTATATAATAAATATATTATAAATAAGCAGTTTATGTATAATTTATCAGTTGTACCCATTTCTGTGGTGAGCTAATGCCCCCCAGCCAGGCGGTGACCAGCTTTCAATCAGCTCGCAGATCTCACTCCTCCTTTCTGCCCCACCTGAGCAGCACAGCAGGTCACAGCAGGGCAGGGTGGCCTGTCCGTGTCCCCCACCCGGCCGTGCTCTCCTTGCAGGGGGTGATTGCAGACCTGAGGCTGCGGGGGGACCCGCGGGCGGCCGAGCGCCAGTGCGAGGAGGAGGAGGATGATGCTGAGGTGAGCACTGGGCTTGGGGGGGTCCTCACCCCACCCCCAGCTCGGCCCTCACCCCTTCTCCTTGGCAAACTCAGGTGTCCGGGGATTTTGGCAGCGGCATGGACGGCGGGCAGCGGCCCTCGGGCAAGGCTGAGGTGAGTTGCTGCCCTCAGGGTGACACCTCAAAGTTCTAGTGGTGGGGAATGCCCTGCATGGCTGAGCACCGTGTGTCCCAGTACCTGTCCCCAGCTGAGCCCTGGTGTCCACTGTTGGCGCAGGGTGTCCCAGGGCTGGTGGATGCTGTCCCCGTGACGTCCCCTCCTGTGGCGGGGGGCAGCGGCTCCAGGAGCACCGGGGGATCACCACAGCAGGCTGAGAGGACCAGGGTTGAGGAGACCCTGAGGGTCTCCACAGGAGGTAATTCCAGCAGCTGTCCCCTTCACTGGGGCGCACAAGTGGGGACGTGGTGGCCTGGCTGTCCCCACTTTCCAGCTCCTTTTCCTTTCCTTCAGGCACCGGCCGGAAAGGTGAAAAGGGAGAGAAGGGGGAACGTGGCTTGAAAGGGGACTCGGGGACCGGTGGCATTGTGGGGCCAGGCAGTGTCAAGGGTCAGAAGGTGGGTGAGATCTGGGCCCTGGGGTCTCAAGGGTTGCAGTGACACATCTGTGTTTGACACCTGCTCCTCTCTGTTTCTGATCCTCAGGGGGAGAAAGGAGACCTGGGCGTCAAGGTGAGCATGGCTGGGGGAGCTGGCACAGAGCTGTGCCCCACCTGGGTGCCACCTCATCCCCATCCCCATCTCCCTCCCTCCCCAGGGCAGCGCTGGGTTTGGCTACCCTGGCTCTAAGGGCCAAAAAGGAGAACCAGGTGACCCCGGACCCCCCGGGTCCCTCTCTCGGCACGCCGATGGCTCGGTGGTGGAGCAGCTCACTGGCCCAGCAGGGCCACCGGGCAAGGACGGATCCCCTGGCAGGGATGGCGAGCCCGTGAGTCAATTCCCCTCCTCCAGGTGTCCCCTGCCCCCCACCCCACCCGGCTGCACGCTGACCTGTCACCTCTCTGCTATCCCTAGGGAGATCCCGGCGAGGATGGCAAACCCGTAAGTGGGGTGAGGGTGGGTGATGGGGGCAGGCCAGCCCCTCACCCTGCTGCCTGCTGACCCCACACTGCTCCCCTTTGCAGGGTGAAATGGGGCCCCCGGGGTTCCCCGGGATGCCGGGGGAGCCGGGGCTGAAGGGGGAGAAGGTGAGTGCTGGTGTTGGGGGGCAGAACGTGCCCCTCACCCCTTCCTCTCACCCCGCTCTTGGCTGTACCCCCAAACTGCGCTCTCTCCTCTGTGCAAGGGTGACCCCGGCGTGGGGCCAAGGGGACCCCCTGGACCACCCGGCCCTCCAGGACCACCGGGACCCTCCTTCAAGAACGACAAGCTGGTGGGTGCCTCCTGGGACACAGGGGTTTGAGGGATGGGGTGTCCATCAAGCCCTAGGGGTGCGGCGTGCTGCCAGCAGCCCCCGGGCGAGCCCCAGTGCCTGATGTCACCCTGATGTCAAATTCTCCCCCAGACCTTCATCGACATGGAGGGCTCTGGCTTCGGCGGTGACCTGGAGAGCCTGCGGGTGAGTGAGGCTGAGTGCCCGTCCTGCCAGCTGAGAGCAGGGGGACACCCTCAGCCACGGCCACCCACGTCTCTTCCAGGGTCCACGAGGGCCACCCGGCCCCCCAGGGCCACCTGGCGTGCCTGGTTTGCCGGGGGAGCCGGGACGCTTTGGGATGAACCGCACGGAGCTGCCAGGCCCGCCGGGGCTGCCGGGCAGGGACGGGACCCCTGGGCCCCCGGGGCCACTGGTAGGTCCATGGGGTGGCCAAGGAGCCCCAGCCCAGGTCCACCTTGTGGTGGTGGCAGTGGGGGCTCGGTGCCCACCAGCCCCATGGGGTTTCTCCTGTGCTGGAACCAAGTCCTGGGATCTTCCAGGGTCCTCCAGGAAGGGACGGGGAGGCCGGGCAGCCAGGGCCCAAAGGAGAGCAGGTGAGTGTCCCCTGCCCCACGTGCCCCAGGAGCACCTCACAGCTGTCCCACGGGGCAGCTGGCACCCCTGGCATGTCTCTGGGATGTTCTGCTCCTGCCTGGAGCTGGGCAGCTTCTTCACAGCCTCTTCTCCCTCCTTCTCCTTCCCAGGGCGACGTGGGTGACCTGGGCCTCCCTGGCCTGCCAGGACCCAAGGTACTGTGCCTGGCCTGGGCTTTTTGGCTTCTCCATGGCAGACTGGAGGCAGGGATGTGGCCTGGGGGGACCATCCTGCACAGGAATGGGGAGGGGGATGCTCCCAGGCTCACCGAGTTCCTGCCGACACCAGGAAATGGGCACGAAAGCCAAGAGTTTGCTCGGGGGCTGCCCACACCCCGCTGGAAAACACCCCAACTTCTGTGCATCACTGGCTCCTGCCTGCTTGCTCCAGCTTCTTTCCAGCCTGCATCCCGAGGGTGGAAGTTAAGCCTTGCTGGGAACCCCTTAGAGCTGGGATGCTGCCTCTTGGGATGTCCATCCACAGCAGCCTATGCTGGGGGCAAAAATCCTCAAAAATCAAGGTTTCTTAACCTTGACTGTAACCTCCTGCACTTCTGCAGCACCCAGAGGGCAGGTGGGGTAGCAGCAGATGTAAGGTCCAATCCCGTTGCTTCCATTGCCATTCCAGAGCGGGCATCCCTTCAGGGCCCCGAGTTCTGCTGCTGCCGCCGAGCCAGCCCTGCTGGAATGTGCAAAAGAACATTCCCATTTATGGATCTAGACGAGCCTCTGGTGGCCGCTGCGGACATTACACGGGGAGCTGGTGGCTTGGAGGGCGGCCGGGCTTGGCAGTGTCCCCTCCCACAAAGCCCCAAGGCAGGGCAGCATCAGGGAGAGCAGAAATTTGGGAGGGGATGCACTGCCACCTCCCATCTGTCCCCTTTGCAGGGCAACAAAGGAGAAACGGGACCAGCAGGACCCCCAGGAGAGATGGGCTTGGCTGGCCTTCCCGGGCCCATCGGACCCCGAGGACAGCCAGGGCCCCCTGGCCCCCCGGGACCACCAGGGCCGGGCTACGAGGCCGGATTTGTGAGTGGCCACTGCAGCGACGGGGTGGGACGGGGCTGGGGACAGACACAGCTCAGCCCCTTCTCCCCTGCATTTAGGGTGACATGGAGGGCTCGGGGCTGTCGTTCACCCCTGGACCACCTGGGCCTGAGGGACCACAGGTAGGGCCATTCCTGCCCCTTCCCTCCTGCCCATCCTGGAGAATTCCCTGCCTTGGTGTGCTCACCCTCCCCTTGTTGCCCGCAGGGTGTGCCAGGACTGCCGGGCCCGAAGGTGAGGAACCTTTCCAACCCTTCCCACGTGCTCCTGACTCCATCCATGTAGGATGCCTGCAGGGATGGCCCTGACACCTCTTTCCTTGCAGGGAGAGGTTGGCAGCCCCGGACAGCCTGGCTTGCCAGGACCAAAGGTAGGAGCACGGGGAGGTCGGGGTGGCTTTGTGGAAGCCCCTGTGTTCCCCCAGCTGGGGCTGCCACCCTGCCCTTTCCCCCTCCCCGTTGCAGGGAGATGCTGGCCTGCCCGGCGTGGATGGCCGCCCTGGCCTGGAGGGCTTCCCTGGGCCACAGGTAGGAGCCTCAGCCCCCCAGTTCCATCTGCTGCAGCCAAAATTCCCCCTCCTTGCCATGGGATCTGGCTTTCCGCCTGCTGGGGTGCCCACACTCCTTAGGATCCCCCCACCTTGGCACCTCCCTGGCCACCAGCTGCACCCAAAATCATCACAGCCTGGCTCGTTGCCTGGAGCTGGAGGCAGAGTGGGGTTGCCTGAAGGAATTTTTTCAGCTGGAGGTGGGAGGGGGTCTCCACTTGTGAGCCAGAGTCTGGCTCCGTGGGATGCTCACTCCCTCCTGCTCCTCTCTCCAGGGACCCAAAGGTGACAAAGGCAGCACTGGTGAGAAGGTAGGTGCCACCAAGCTGGGGATGGGGACCAGCCTGTGGTGGCCCTGGGCTGATGGCTTGTGTCTTCCAGGGAGAGCGAGGCCAAGATGGTGTGGGGCTGCCCGGCCCCCCCGGCCCACCTGGTCCCCCTGGACAGGTCATCACTGTGTCCAGTGAAGATGTGAGTGGTGGCACCTGGCTTCAGCATGGGGCAGGGGGAGGGCTATTCTCAGAGCCAAGATCAGGGGGAAAAAACCTCATTTTGTCTCTTTTTGCAGAAGTCCTTGGTGGCTTTTCCTGGTCCAGAGGTAGGTGCCCTCCTGCCACCTGTGCCCACCCCTCAGCAGTGCCAGGATGGAACCCTTTTTTTGGGAAGAGGGGGTTTGCTCTTAAGGAACACCTCTGGTTTTCCTTGCAGGGCAGACCAGGCCATGCTGGCTTCCCGGTGAGTCGGTGACACATCTGGGGACTACGGGGTGGCCCTGGTGACAGCTGTGTTTGCTGGTGGTGGTGATGGAGGAGGGGTTTGGGGCCTGCCTTGGGTGGGCTGGGGATGACATGGACTCTGTGTCCTTCCTGCAGGGTCCGGTGGGACCAAAAGGAGACCAGGGGTCAACTGGTCCCCAGGGCGCCCCAGGGCTGAAGGTAACAGCTCCAGGCCACCTCCACCCCATGAGGTGGTCCCCCATTCTACCTGGCCTGCAGGCGACACCAGCCCTGTCACGGGAGGCAGCCTGGTCCCTCCGTGTCCCCTCTCACTCCTCTTCTCTTGCAGGGGGAGAAGGGGGAGCCTGGCGTCATCATCAGCCCCGATGGGACTGTGGTCACAGCCAAGGTGAAAGGAGAAAAGGTGGGTGCCTGGCAGGAATGGGGGCACATCCCCTTGGGACAGGTGCCAGGGGTCCCAGTGGTGATGCCTTTTCCTCTTGGCTGTTGGCAGGGGGAGCCGGGGCTGCGGGGCCCGATGGGACCATCGGTAAGTCACCTTCACCATCCTCCTCCTCGGGAAGGGATGGCAGTGATCCCAGGCTGAGGGGCTGCCCCTGTGCCCAGCACCCTCATCCTCGTCTCCTCTCCCTCTCAGGGTCCCCCAGGACGAGCAGGGATGAAGGGAGAGATCGGCTTTCCGGGCAGACCCGTAAGAGCTGCTCCCGGTTTGTTTGTGTCCTCGGTGGCCATCACTGTGTGCCCCTCCCCGTGTGCGCGTCCTGCACCCGCCGGTCCCCAAACCCTGCCCTGTCCCTGAGGGATGGGGCGCTGCCGGGTTGCTGGAGGTGACTCTGGAGCACCAGATGTGGCCCCCGGGACAGGGACGAGGCTCACGGCGCTGCTCATCCGCAGGGACGTCCCGGCATGAACGGGCTGAAGGGCGAGAAGGGCGACCCCGCGGACGTGCTGGGCCTGAGGGTGAGCCCTGCTGTCACCCCCCAGCTGCTGGCCCTGCAGGGTGGGGCACACCCCCCCCCGAGGGTCTCCCCGAGGACCCCAATCCCTTTGGCAAAGGGCACAAGTCTCCCTCACTCCATGAGTTGCCACTCCATGGATGGGACCTGGCTCCGGTGTCCCCTTCCATGGTGGGGACTGTCCCCTTTGCAGGACCTTGACAAATCTTCTCGCCCCCCACAGGGTCCCCCAGGCCCCCCAGGACCCCCTGGGCCCCCCGGGCCACCTGGCAGCATAGTCTACAACAATGACAATGTGAGTATCACCACGGTCACCATGCTGCTGACTGGGCTCCCAGTGTCCCCTGCCTGCCTGGAGGGCCCTGAGGATGGTCTGGTGACATCCTGGCTGGGGCTGGCACATGGGGACTGTCACCAGCATCAGGGGGGCTCCCCGAGGATGCTGCTGTCACTGCAGCCACTTCCCTTGCATCTCCACAGACCTTCAGTGACTCCAGCCATCCGGCGTTCCCTGGTAAGGGCCTGTGCCTCCGGGCAGTTTTGGGGGACTTCGGCAAAGCAGGGCTGGGGGAAAACCCCTCCCTCCCTTAGAGCTGCAGCTCTGAGGTGGCATCTCTGCTGCTCCCACAGGCTTCCACCAGTTCCCAGGACAAAAGGGAGAGAAAGGTGACACTGGACCCCCAGGACCCCCAGGTAGGTGACTGGTCCCTGCTGGCAGAGGCAGGCAGGGGGTGGCTCATGTCCATTCCCAGCTCCTCTCCCCTGCTCTCCCTCTCTCCACAGGCCACTTCCCCTATGACCCGAGTCACTTTGGTGCCAACCTGCGGGTAAGCCCACGCTGGCAGCTGGAGCCCAGCATGATTTGGGGAACCCAGTGTGCCCCTAAGGCTGTGCCATCCCACAGGGTGACAAGGGGGACGCTGGCCCCAAGGGTGAGAAGGGCGAGCCGGGCAGCACCCCACTCTACGGCCCTGGAGTCTCTGGGCTTCCAGGGCCTCCAGGGCCCCAGGGATACCCCGGGCTGCCGGTGAGTACGCTGTGGGGTGAGGGGTGAGGGGGGCACGGCATCCCTGGGGGCTTTGCTCCTACAGATGTTCTCTCACACTGCCCAGGGTCCCAAAGGGGACGGTATTGTCGGCCCACCGGGGCCTCCAGGACCTCAGGGTCCCCCTGGTATCGGGTACGAGGGGCGGCAGGGCCCCCCCGGCCCCCCTGGCCCCCCTGGTCCGCCCGGGCCACCCTCCTTCCCAGGTCCCCACAGACAAGGTGAGTACTGCACCCCTCCTTGTACCCCACAGCCCTGCTCGTACCCCACGCCTCCCTCCCCATCTCACCCTCCTTCCCCCACAGCTGTCAGCATCCCTGGACCCCCAGGACCCCCAGGACCCCCCGGACCACCGGGCACCAGCGGGACATCCGTGGGGGTGAGTCGGGGCTCTGGCAGGGGCTGCCCCATGGCACAGGCAGCTGATCCCTGAGCCCCTCCTCGGGCTGTGCCGCAGCTCCGGGCCGTGCCCACCTACCAGGCCATGCTGAGCGCCGCGCATGAGCTGCCCGAGGGCAGCCTGGTCTTCCTGAGCGACCGGCAGGAGCTCTTCGTCCGCCTGCGCGGGGGCTTCCGCAGGGTGCTGGTGAGTCTGGGGGGGCCCGGGGGGACAGCACCGCCCCGGGGGCTCAGTGGGGACCCTCGGTGACGCGAGGAAGAGGAGAGGGGGGCAGCCGGGATCTGATGTGCCATGCCCTTGCAGCTGGAGGAGCACAACCTGATCCCCAGTTCAGCTCTGGTAAGTCCTCTGTTCATCCTCATCCCTATTCTCCTTCCCCATCCTTTTGC
>JAHLSL010016834.1:0-16894 GCA_025920805.1 Petroica traversi | reverse complement strand
GAAACTTGTTTCCTCTTCAGGTCTTCAGTTTCCAAAAATCATTGTTATCAGCAATAGCAAGAAGCAATCAAGGATCTGGAAAACACAGGGGGGATAATCTGCATATAATCTGCATACTGATGAGAATATTTTGGTTGAGAGTGATCCCACAGTGTGGGAGAAAGTGTATTTTACCCCTCCAAACACTGAACAGCAACTGCTCATGAGTTAATTAACTTACTTCCCTGTTTACTCTGCTTAGCAAATGATGTAACAGTAGTGTCACAGCTCTTCATCTCACATTGCACAAAGCACCATCTCTTTGCCAGGAAGACACAAAACCAAAATGTGTGTGGAATAAAGAATAAACTCTTCATTCAACGAGGAGCCAAACAATTTAGTAAGGGGAGACAAAAGAGAAATTGAGTTCAAATTTCTCTATCTGTAATCTATTCCATGATAACCTATTTAGGCCAAATATAAAAATATTAGAATTCAAATCACCACCAGTGCAAATAAAGCTGTGACCTGTAATCTTCTTATGGGAAGCAGGGGGAATGCTAAGGTGGTAATATCCTAGGTTTTTGCCAATAAAATATCATATTCTAGTTAAATTGTCTACAGTAGGAGTCTGAATATCAAGTAGCTCACTAAAACATTACTTTTCCTGGCGTTTTTTTTATACTTCCAAAAGACAAAATTTATGCTTTTATGATAACTATTCAGCATATTTAAGTGGAGTGAATTAATTGGCAGTATTTGTGGAAAATTACATAATCTTTTTCAAGATGAAACAAAAGAAAAGCCAGAGGAAGCCAGAGAGGGTATTCTGATTTTTGATTCCAGAAAGAGCATCAGGGCCTGAGATGCTGCACAGGCTATCAACACAGGAGGTAATGATTGCAATAAATATGTTGAATAGTTGTTAGTAGGTTTTACACGGACCTCCACACACTTTTTCTTGATACAGTCAGCGCTATGTAGTAAAAAAATGCAAAAGAGTAAAAACAATGAAAAAGAATAAAAGCCAAACAAAAAGACTTTTTTCACAACTTTCAAGAATTTTTTTTCACTTTTATTAAAATGTTAAAGAAAGAATTCTCTTTCTTCTTTTTTTTTTTCCCCTTTCCTTAGTTTTCTAGCTTATTGTTTTTAAAGCATTCTTAATTTCTTTTTGGCATTGCATAGAAATTTTTTGGTTTCTATAATTAAATCTACAGAACATCATTTTCCTTTGTCTTATATTCTGAACCAACTTATCCACCTTAAATTCTTTGTTCTCCTTTGAACTTCTTAACTCAGACTTTCCTGCCCTGTATCTCTTGGTGTATTTCCCCTGTATTTGTTAATTCCCTGTCTTTAGGGCTCTTTCTTTCTTGGTATATGGCACTCAGTTTTAATATAAGTGTTAAATTTGGTTGTCTGGAGTATGATTCACCTTTTTTTTAGAACTCAAAAATAAGAGCTATGAAGAGGGAGAGAACAGAACGGATTTTAAGGCCATAGAAATTACAGAAAAGTAAACTTTTTTGGTGAAGTCTCATGATTTGGTGGAGAGTGTCTTGAGAGTAGAGCAACAACCAACAGGTACTGCAGTCAACTATTTTTCTCTTCTAGAAAAATTTTTCAGTTCTATTGAAAAAAGAGGGGTCAATTTATCTGAAGGAAAACTAAGGATTAAAAAATTAAAATATGATGAGAACATCAGGGAAGAAGAATACATTATGCAATTGGCAGTTTTTGAGAAAGTCAAGGACACAATTTCAAGTGGGCTGATGGCCTGGAGTTTATCTTTTATGAGCAGCTAACAACAATCATTTTATTCCTTTATAGTAGTCTGGTTTATATAAACAGATTTAAAGTAAGATTCATTATACCAAGGACTCGAAAATTAAATTTTAATTGAAATCTGGTAACATCATTAGAAATATGAAGGGGACAAAAAGAAGTTGGATAGTCATACATACAGAAATAAAACTACTCATAATCTTCCAAGTGTACATTAAAACAAATTGTGTCCTCAAAATTGGTTAAATGGAACATTCTCTTCTGAGGATAATTTTATTTTTTCTTTTTTTTTATGATTGTTCTTGTATTTTAGCACAGCAATTTGTTGTGACATTTTTAATGAATCATAAACTGAAAACGTCTCTCAGAAAAGAGAAAGTAGAGAATAAGAATTAGAATCTGGATGTGAGAAAAGCTTAATTTTCATTACACTGATGGATCATATGTGCATTATTGAGAGAAACAGAGGATCTCTCTTGGGTTTTAAATTGCTCATTTTATTGAAAGTGTGAATATTGAATATTTCAGACAGGTTTTTTTAAAAAACAAGCCACACCTGCTAAAACTTTAGAAACCAGATGAAACTGTACATATTTTTTCTGTGTATTTACAAAAATCTTATTGGGATATTAACACATTTCAATTTTGCACACCAGTACTTTCCAAGTTTCATAAAACATTTTCCAAATTCTGAAAGCCAAAAAAACAGACCCATTGGAAAGATTTTTAGGAAACTGTAGCACAGATAGCTTACATAAAACAGCCTCTAAATTTGCACCTGAAAAACTAAATAAAAAATCAGAGCAGGGTTAAAAATACTGTAGTAACTCACTTACACATAATTACAGCAAAATTAATTGCAAAATTAAAACTAGTGATCACGTGATTTTTTTGTTATTCACCGGTTTTAAATTCATCCTGATATTTCTGTTTGCATCTGGTGGTACACCTGTGTGTCTTTACCATTATGACCATTATTTTAGGGCAGTTTCTACCTTTTTTCCTCCTCCAAGCTTTTGTCTCATATGTACAAAGACTACCTTTACACTTTTGTATGTAAAAGTAACTTCCTCTGAAATATGATAAAATTTGTTGGTCTTTCAGGTAAGTTTTTCTTGAAATAAAAAGAATATGACCTGTGTATTGTATCTATTTTCAGTAAAGCCTTTCCCTGAAACTGAAAAGTGAAAAAGTCATGACAACTTATATGTTTGTGCTTGATCTTCTGTCCTGTATTTATTATGGAAAATTACTGGAATATACTTTTATTGTGTCTCTTCTTATGTTCTCTTTAAAATAAATCCATGTCTTCTCAATCTCTCTTCAGAGAAGAGTTTTATGTATTAAGTTGTTCTAATCATCTTCCCCTGAATGACTTACACTCTTTCTGTTGTATGTTTTCAGATCTGGAATATACAAAATGATATCCCAGATGCTGGGGAGCCACTTATAATGTGTCATTATGTTTTCTGCTCTTTTCCCCACCCTGTTCCTTACACATCATTACATTTTGCTAATTTCCTTTTGCTATTGCTGCACACTGCCTAGAGAATGGTGCCAAATGAGGAACATTGGATAGTTCCTCTCACAACACCATAATCACCTTTCTATTTCTTCTTGGCATTCCTTCAGGGATATATTTCACTTTTTTCCTGGCGATTGCGGTTGTTTTGTCCCTTCCTGTCTCCCTAACAATGCAGGGTTAAGAATATAATTTTATTAAATTGTTTGATAAAACTAGTGCCTCTTTACATACTTATTTTTAATCAGTTGCATACAAACAAATATCAAAGCAACACCTTCATTTTTCTTTCTTCTGAATTCTTATTTGGGTTTGTATGTCATCATGCTTATGGGCCTAATAATTGCAAACTATACGTTGTCCTAAAAGTTGTATTTTCAAAACAATGTACCCTAGAAGTTTATTTTCCATTTTTATGCCTGGCATAAACCTTTCACAAGCAGCAAAAAAGGAAAAGCTGCAGAACTTTCCCACCACTTGCCAATGGGTTTTCAATATTAACTCCTGGCTGATGACCTGGACTTAAAAGATAATTGATCATTAGCTCATGTCCCAAAGCAGAGGAGTCCATCTGGGCCGTGCACTGCAGTCAAGACACTGGAATGACTGTTCTGTTCTGAAACAACCAGATTAGATTGTCCCTTCCATTTCAGCATGCACAGCAGAGAACCAGGCAGAGGCAATTCCTTCCCAGTCTGAAATGAAGTCTGCAAATAGAGCGAGTTGTCTGCAATTCACGTAAGAAATATTACCCCATCAAGGATAATGGCAAAACTTAGGTGTCATGATTTTGCAAGAAACTTCCTTTATGAAAGCTGCACTGGCATAAATTTGAAAGCAGGGGAGAAAAAAAATCAACTAAAAACCCCAAATCCTTGTTTGAAGAGTAGCACATTTCCAAATAGTAACTTTATTTTATACAGAAACAGCTGTGCAAAGCTCAATTGTTTTGTTTTGGTTTTTTTTCTTTCCTCTCCTCTTTTCCTAAATCTCTCTTCTGAACGTCTCCTCCTGGAGCTGGAGACTTTCTCCTTGATGGGCTCCTTTCTTGCCACCCCACTGTGAAAATCTGGTTGTCTCACATTGGTTTGACAGTGGAACTAAATTAAATTAAAGAACAACCCAACCACTGAGGCATAGATGCCTGCCTTGTGTCTGCCATCCCTTGGCAGCACCTCAGGACAGACAAAATAAAAGACCTTGACTCTTCCCCTTTGGCTGCAGAGGTGCCTGACACTGCTGTCACTGTCACCATCCAATTTTACAGAGAAGAGGTGCCAAAACCACGAGGATTTTTTGGCAAACCAAAGGGGTGTTTTGCGTATCTGCACTCTGCTCGTCACAGTGACAGCTGCTCGGGCAGATTTCTGAGTCTTTTTTGCCACTGCTGTTCTGCGTATTTCAGTCCTTGGCAATCCTTTCAAGAGGAGGAAATGCCAGCTGTTACTCCTGGACACCCGAGCAGCAGCAGCAGCCTTCTCTTCTCATCGCCTCTAAATAAATGGCTGAGCCAGACACTGAAATCTAGGCTCAGGAATGAGCTCCAGGCCTAAATCAGACTGATGAAATGGTATTAATTCAACACAGCTCCAGCAGCAGTAAAACCCAAAAGGATGAAAATGGAAACCAAAAAGGATGAAAATGGGTATTACTGGGGATTTGGTGTTCTGTGTTGCTTCTCAAAATACTTTTAGCAGACAGCCAATATGGAATTTTTTATCCTTCCAGTTGTATATGCTTTATATATTTTATATACTCTATATACTTTACAGACTCATATAAATCACTGGTGCAATGATATCCCATATCTGTAGAAGAGATAAAAATATATAGTTATGCAGAGAGTTCATTGTACATCCCAAACCTTGCAGTTTCAAAAATTTGAAAAGATATGTGTCCTCTCAGATAGAATTTGCTTTCCCACCCTTAATTTTCAGTTCTCAGGTTATACCTTTAGGCTACACCTTTGCACATCACCTGCAAATTAAATGTACAAAGTGTATTTGAATAAAATGTAAAAAAGACCCCTTACAAAGTGAGTCACAGCCATAAATGGAGGCAAAAGAGTTAATTTCCTGTAGACAGCTGATCAAGAAAATTAAGTGGGCATAGCCAAAACTTATATATTTTATTTCCTCCTTGAAGTATTTGTTATCACACCAGTGTCTTCACAGAAGACACTGTTCAGTCAATACCTGTACTGATTCCAGTTTCCCTACAGGGAAGATATTAATCCTGCTAAGATATTAAATAGATTGTGGGTATAGCAGGCAAAATTAGTTAGAGTACATTTTGTTCAGTTAAGTTAGCTGCTAACAGCAGTTTTTAAAGTAAGAAAAAAGGAATCACCAGAACCCCACCTATGCTGCAGTGGTAACAAATGTGTCTTCCAAAGACTCGGAGTGACAGTTTCTTAATTTTAGACCTATCTGCTATTCTTGTAACTCAAAAGAAAAAAATTAGAATCTCATTATACACACCAGCTGGGCAGCAGGCCTTCTTCAGCTTGCAGTTTTGCAGTTCTGGTTTTAGAAACTGGCCCTGAAAATAGAGTGTGTGAGAAAGCTGAGCTACCATAACCCCTTCAGACATGAATAAAAAGTTCTCCACTTTATTCACCTCCTTCCCTCTAAGCATTCTGGCATTCAGGTCTTGGTGATGTCTCCTGGCACTGTACCCTTCACAGGTTGCAGTGTTAATGTATTGAATGTTCAAATTGCCACTGTTTGCTAAATCAATTTTTTTTTCTGCATTTCCTGTCCTCCAGAAAAAGCTCATTCACTCAAAATTTTTGGGTTGCAGCAGGTGATTTTACATGCTTTTGCTGCTGACAATAGAGACGGGAGTGTAGCTACCAAAACACACTGAAGGCACACATTCACAGTGTTCCCTCAGTGATATCTGCCTTTGTGAGCATCCTGTTGTGTCTTTGGATGTCCGATAATTTAGCTCTGAGAAGATCTGAGACATTGCTAAATGTCTTACCTCTTATCTGCCGCACAATGCGCATTCCTGTACTGTAGGATTAAGCAGGCTTCAAAAATGAGCCATTTTTTCTCATTATTGGAGGCAAGGGATGGCTTTATATCATTTCCAGATGCAAGGAGACAGAAAACTACCAAAAACTGAGAGTAATCTGCAGAAATAAATTCTGATTTAAACTATGTGCACCATGTCTGCTTTAGCAAATACAGAATGCTACTGTTGGGAGAAAACAGACATGAAAAAAAAAAGTAATTTTAGAAAGAGACATGACACATTTTCATCCATTGTAAGTGTCTTCTTCTGGCATTGTTTGGAAATACATATTCCCATGTTTCAATTTCACTTCTCTGTAAGACCTTATTGTAAAGCAGAAATATCTCTCAGACCTTGGAGCATAAATATGGAACATAAATTCAGGATCTAGCTCCCAATTTGTCTGCCGTGAGTCCCACCATACATATGGCCTTTCCTCTCAGGGGGTGAGCTCCCCTCACAGGGGTATTAATAAGAAACTTGGAGGAAGTTTCAGGGTTTCATTATGCCTATCTGTCTCCTGATGCACAAGCTAGCAGCAATCTGGAGTTAAAGCATGACGAATGCCAGGTGGCTGACGTGCTCTGTCAGTGCAAGCCATGACCAGGAGGCTGAATTTGAGGGAGAAAGGGAGCAGCAAATCTTGCAGATAATGTCCTCTCCCAGCTGAGTGGGTGATTTAGTTAGAATTCAATAACTCAGGCACCTGGCAATGAAAGGATGAAGTAGGATAACCAGGAGTTGTGCTGATGGAATCGAGCTGTTTATCTTGAGTAAAGCACAGAGTTGAGGAGAAGGAGGAAGGCCTGAAGGTGACCAAGAAATTTGATTCTTGAATTCCATGAAACCACAAGAGTTCTTCCAAAGGATGTGGCAAACACTTAAACTTTGACACTTAATATGTCAAAAAAAAATTCTCTTTATTATTCACTTTTATTTCTATTCACTGTATTATATTTTTGGACAACCAGTTAATTCACTCAGATTGGGGAAGAATTTGGGCTGTATTGATACAACCTTTGGGGATGTCCTCACCTTGGTTGTTGGGCCTTGGCTCAGGAAGAAGTACAGATTTAGATCTGATAGAGACAAATTTGCCTCACCACAGCTTGATGGTAACCACAAAGGCTAAAAGCCACTCCCGCCAGGATGTATTTTGCATTGTCTATTTTGTATTATAAATTTTGCATTATCTATTTGTACATGTCTATGATACTACAGGCGGCAGGGATGATTCCTAAAAGTAAACTGAAGGCTTTGCAGGGTTATTTTAACACTCCACAAAGAGTGCATTTACCAAATGCACAACTTGTACCAGGGTGAGAAGAGCTGGTTTTATTTATTACTAAGTTTAACACTTTCGGGCTTTTTGATTAAAGCCTCATCTGAGTTTGATTTAATTTCTCTGCATCAGGAATTTGCACAGGCTCCTGCAGTTGCTGTAATGACCCAGATTTTGATACATCACAGTGAAGTTCATTCTAGAAATGCAGAGTCAATTTGAAACTAAACTGGGAGCCAGATAAAGACAGACTAAACAGAACTGATTTCCCCTGAAAAAATGAAGAAAGATTCAGAGATTCGGGGGGGCCCCCCGGGGGGAGGGGGGAGGAAGAGAAAGTAGAAAGAAAAAGAATGTGATAATATAAATGTAAATTTGAATATTTATCTTTCTTACATTTACCACCAGATCTATGAAATTATTTTCAAAACTTTGTAATCAAACGGCTTTTTCACATCTTTAAAGCATGTTGGGTAATCTTTAATACTGAGCAGTAAGTTTGGAAACAAAAAACCTAAATACCATTGGCTTCATCTGTTGCAACAACCTTTCAGATCATGAAACATCTCTGAAGTTTCTGCAGTTGGCAGTGCTGCTGAAACACCAGGCATAGAATTATTCAATGTTCTAAACCTGCAGCTCTTTAAAATATTTGAGTCATAAACTGCATATATTGTATATGTGTGGGAAAAATCATACAGGAAATATTTTAATAGAAAGACCTTCCTCTAGTTTTTCTCCTAAACTTGTGGTCCCTCTAAACCTCAACTATTTGACAAGATTTAGCTGATGAAACATTAAAAATGCATTTCTTTATTTTTAATCACTTTGAATGTGGACACTAGTCCTGCAAGTGTTTTGATTTTTTCTTCCTTTTAGTTTCTCTCTTTTTTTTTTTTATAATCATCTGTAAACACATTTAAGATTACTTCAAAAACTAGAACTGTGAGGTTTATAGCAGTCTTAGCTGGTGAGCTCTCACTTCTTGACAGAAAATAAAAAGTTGGCCAGGAGCAATTAAGCTTAAGGGGAGGAGGCTTAATTAGTTGGTGCAACACCTGTGATGTTAGAAAGTAGAAAAGGAAACAAAGAAAAAGCAAAACAGAAATAAAAAAGCAAAGCTTTTTTTTTTTGGCACACTAAAATTCAGTATTTTTTTTATTTGGCACAGTGCAGTATTTCATTGTTTGTTTCTCCTCTTTTGCCTCTCTGCAGTGTTTGGGATGAAATGGACAATTTTTGAGTCTCATCTGTGCAAGAGCAGAGGTGCTTTGTGGCATTCTGAGTTTGCTGTAAGCTGTGACAAACTTCTCACTGGCCTCTCCTTGTCTGGGCAGGAGGAACCTGTTCCCAAACTTTGGCACTTCTCACTTGTATTCCTCACACTGATCCTTGCAGGAAAAAACAGATCTCTCCAGACAGGTTAAACTTTTATTGGCTGCCAAATGTTGTGCAGAATCACGAGGTCTACCCTGAGCCTCCTTTTCTCCAGGCTGAGCTCCTTTCCCAGATCCCTCAGCCCCTCCTGGGGCTCCAGACCCTTTTCCCACTCCGTTCCCTGCCCTGGACTCGTCCCATAAATATCAGTTACAATCCGGAAGTACAGAAAATAAGCAATTTTTTTTATCCTTATAAATGCATTAAAATTTATTTCCCCATTCCTAAATATTGTCTAGTTTTTGATGTGCTGAGCTATGAGCCTCAGAAGTGTAAAGACATTTAACTTGTCTGTTTTAGGTTGTGCATGCCATTTGATAAAATTCTTCCATGAATTATGCTTCTGCCTCCAGATAACACAAGCAAGGACTACTCAGTAGTAAATTAGTGGACATTTCAGAAACAAGTTGTTACTCAACAAATAGGAGAAGGCAAAAACCCAAACAAAACTGAACACACAAACACAGAGAAACAACAAAATCCCCCAGCCAAACAAGCAAATAAGCTAAACTAAAAATGAACACACAAACAAACTTAAACATGTCCCCTGAAAAAAATCAAAAACCCAAACATGACTGAGTTTGAATGCCTTTTTATTAACAAAATAATAGATAACTTCCCATTGCCTGCCTGTCTTTCTACAGGCTCCGCTCACCTGTCTTAGACCTTCAGATGCGTTCCCTGACAGATTTATAAATGTCTATATTTATGTTACATATCTATATTTATAATTTGAAAGTATAAATATATCATTATATATTACACATTCTTTATAATTTATTTGGTTTATGTATACTGTAAAATATTACATATAATTTAAATATATCTATAATTATACATAGTTTTATATATATGTAAATATATCATTATTGTATATATTATTATATTTATTATATTATGTATAATAATATATATGATTGTATTTATATATGTACATATATTTGGTTATAAATATATATTAATGTATTTTATATGCAAATATACGTATAAATACATATAAAATACATAAAATTATACATATAAATATATAATACATTTAAATATATAAATACATGTAAATATATAAATAAATATAAAAATTCAAATATTAATAAAAATATACATATAAATATAAATTTACATATAAATATATGTTATATTCCTAATATAACTTAAATAGCTATAAATTCATAGTAATGGAATTTTGACATTCCTAACTTTGCACAGAGGACAATATTCAAGGGGGGCTGGAAAGAGGAGACTCTTTTACTTCTAAGCCCTTGGAGTTAAACACACATCTGAGCTATGGCACATTGGCAGACAGGATGTCACTTTATGATTGGGTTTTTTTCCAGCTAATTCACTGCCAAGGAACACAAGTTTTTGTGATGTTTGCACAGAAATTACAGGGCATCTTTGCAGAACATCTGGGAGCAACAGACCAGCAGATTACAGCTAATGATGGAGAGGTACATCTGTATTAATCAGCGTGTGCATTGAACAAAATGTTATCAGTATTTCCCAGGCCAGGAGCGTGTATTCCTCAGCAGGGCTGTGACTGAGTGCAAGAAGTTAGAAAAGACTGGTTTTGGCATCCCTTCTTCTAATCAGAGAAGGCCTCAAGTATGAGGGAACTAAAAGAGGAACGCAGTAAAAATGTTCCTCCTCTGCCCTCCACAGAATTTTTCGGTATATTTTGTACCTATGAATCAGGTAAAAATATCAAGAAATCTCATTTTTTTTATCAGACATTTGGTAGGAAAAAAGAAGGGACATGAATTTGAAACTGAAAATTTATAACAAGTTGTTATCTTACTTGGAAGAGCCACATCCTTTTCCTTTTATACAGCCAGCTTATAGAGGGGCTTTCTAGAGGAAAAAAAGGGATCTAGGACTTAAAGGTGTGAATGTCTGTCTGGAGAACACCTCCACTTGGAAAACTTTCTCATCTCCTCTGAAAACACCAAGCAAACCAAGAAAAGTGAATTACACAGTTTGTATTAGAAGGGATGTTCATCCAGACTTTAGAAAATCTCAGGTAACATTATTCCTGACATCACTAGAAATGCTTGTGAGACCAGAATCAGAACAAAATTTTATTAACAATTGCTAATTAATATTGTTACTTATTTGCATTATAACTCAGCACTGTCCAGACAGGGAATGAAAAGATAATTGTGATCTTGGTTACTTAGCTCTCATTGAGTAGGTAGTCTAATTAATTAATGTCTTGTTCTTCCAGGGTGTGCCCTCAATAGAATTACTTTTTAATCTGTGCTTTCACATCCATTTCAGCCAGGGATCCTGTCATGCCTCAAATTTCTGAATTTCTGTTAATCCTAGGGAAGAAAGGGAAGGAAAGGGGGACTGAGGAATTTATTACCATGGCAAAATAAAGATGAGAAAAAAATCTCATATATGTATGCTTAGAATTTACAGCATTTATTGTCACACAATGCCAGAATTCCAGAATCCAGAAGGTGCCCAGCTGGGGCTGGGATGGCTCCAGACAGGGACACTCCAGGCCCTCCCTGGGCAGCTGTTGCAGGGCTCTGCCCCTCCATGGACACAAGTTCTTCCTCCTGCTGGGCCGCAGCTCGCTGGGGTTTCTTTTCTGGCCAGCGCTCCTGGTGCTGTCCCTGGCAGCCCTGAGCAGAGCCCGGCCCCATCCCGTGGCAGCCCTGGGAGATGTTTGTAGGGATCCCCTCTGGCCATTCCCTAGATGATTTGAAAACAATTTGTTTGCAATGAAATGGAGGTATGTAGATTTTTTTTTCTTGGTTATTATTATCTATTAAGGTGAAGCAATAAAAATATATGAAAAACCCCTTAAGATACAAAGAAAAGGAAGAAAGAGAAAGCACAAATAAGAGCAGATAGTGGAGAGGAAACATCTCACCACCCTTGGATATGAAAGGGAGACTAGATTTTTGCAGTTTTGATATCTGTGGTCTAAGTGATTGCCTCAGCTGTGATCTGTCAAAGGTGGGGGGCAGCCCATGAAACAAAGAGCTCCATGGGCTAACACAAGCTTACGTTTGGGTGGGAATGTCCAGGCACCTACTCTGGATAAGAATTTTTAACATCTGTGGACCATGACAAATCCTCTGGTGGAAGATCCCTGAAATTAATCTGGGGGTGCTTCAGTCCTCATCAGTGGTGGCTGACGCTGGTCCCATACCTCGGGGTGCTGTGTACGAGCATTTCTTCCCTTTCCCACAGCTTGCCACAGTGGCAATTTTTGTCTGGATGCAGGAACCAGAATGTGCTGAACAAATCCCACCTCCACCAGGAACCAGTGTTTCCCTGTCATAAATTCCTCCCTCCTGTGCTCATCTCAAGCTGCCACTCTGGTGGCTTTTCTTATGAAAAGTTCCTTCTGTGGTCTTGACAGGAAACTCTGCTCTGAATATCCTTCCAAAGAGCAGGATCACCTCACCTGCTGATCAAAATTCGCCAGGATCCCATTAGATCCCATACTGGGGAAAACACAACAGCTCAAAGGTGTTTAGGTATTAAAGAGGTGAATAATTTTACTTTTGTTGAGAGCTTTGAGGTCAAAGAGCTCCATGCTGTGACAACAACACATCTGGAGATCTTAGGCATGCAAGTGATGTTTGGCAGGGCTTGGATGTCTGATAAAAACCTTGACACTGCTGCAGGTTAAAAAGAAACAAAAATCAAGTACCTGTTTGATAACACAGTAAGACCAACTGAGCTGTGAGGCTGGACATGATGGATGGTGACAGAGTTGATCTTGCAGCTGGAAGCACAAGGTTGTGGTGTGGAGTGAATCGTTTGTCCTCAAAACTTACCCAAATCATTCCAGGTGCTGAATGGTAAAAACTGAGTGCAATAGTTCTGTTCTGTCACTTTGCTGGTGTACAACCCCAAATTCAAGCCAACACAGCTTCTTCTCAGTCAAGCAACTCAGTAACCATCTGTTAAGTACTCTGTTATAAAGAGAATGAATGCAAATGATGATGAAAGTAATGTATATCGAGCTCCTTCTTTGCAAGTGTTACCTTCCCCATTGTTTGGGCACAACCTTGCTCAGAATATTTATTCATTGATCTATTTTTTTATGTTCCTATAATATATTTTCCTCCAATTGATTCACATTCACTTCACTCTGCTCCTTATGGAGCCTCCTTTAAGGGGAAAATTCTGCTTCCAACTGCTTCTGACCCAGCAGATGAATCCAGATTTCAGAAAAGGAGTTTTAAATTCCTGCAAAGAACTTGAGGCAGCAAACTATGAGAACTATTCATAGCTAAATCAAATACACCTGTAAGTATAAATAAATATAATATTTTGGACTCCTGCAGCCATTGTAGAGTTGTGAGGCCTTTCCATCCTATTTTTGAAATGTATTTTGCTGAAGGGATTTAGCAGGCCGGGAATCAAAGGTTATGGCTTTTGATTCAAATAAAGATTTTTCAAAATCTTAGACATCAGAAAATATCTTCACAATCTCATGGTCCCATGGGAAAAAAAAAGTGAAATTGTGTTAAAATGTATTGAATTGTATTGATGTGAATGAGGGATTTGGTTTTGTTTTGTTTTCTAAAAATGTAATTAAATTGGAGTTATTGCAAAAGTATCTGCTGGAAACAGAACAAGTTTGATCTGAACTTGACTCTCAGGTATAGATGCTTGCATAATTTGGGAAACCAAAATTAACTGTGTTTTTTTTAGAGGAACCATTTGTACTTTTTGACAGATAAGAGTATTAAAACATGCAAAAGTGGTGATACTAGAGATCACATAGACGCAACAGCAAAAAATAAGAGTTAATGAACTGAAAATGATTTTCTGATCTGGCAAGAAATCTTCCTTTTTTATATTGAATAAACTTTTTGATACAGGCCTAGTAGTTGCTCAACTGGAAACATAAAGAGAATAAAAATTAAAGTTTTATGAAAAACAAAACAAAACAAAACAAAAAGACAGTACTGAAGAAAATTTTAGAACACTCTGTCCAGGTTGATAGAACTGCAGGGCAATGATCCATCTTGCTCCGGACACTGTTTAACATGTTGGTCTCTCAAAGACAGCTCTCTTATCACAGAGCATGGACTCTGTAAGGAATGAAAGGATCATCTGTGATTTTGTTTGTGTCAGGCAGGAAATGCTTTTTCTTGGTCAGATCGATATCAAGGTCAGCAGCTGTTCCAAGGGATTTCTGAAACCAAATCATCTCCCTCGAGGTCAGAGAGACAGCATGACAAATTCAGGCTTCTGGATTATGGTGACTGGGAGAAGAAAAGCCTGCTGCCCTCAAGGGATTTAATGGCATGTGACCTCAGTGACAGAAGAGATATTGGAAGACAGAATTGATCAAAAATTTATATAAATATAAGCAGCAACACTGTCCATTACAATCATCCCTGGTGCAGGGTTAGGCCAGGCAGGTGCAATCATCTCACAGAAAGTTTTCAAAGGAGATTTTCTTCGTGTGAGAAATTCTCAGGATGAATTATCTGCCTTGAAACACCAGGGGGTTTGGTGGTCTTATACAGGTTAATTCCTTTCTGCCCAGCATATGCTCAAGAAGGTTTTGCTGTCCACGCAAGTGAAGGGCAGAGAGAACAAGGTCCAGCTGATGCCAGCGGAGGGAAATGAGATGCACAGCAGATGATATGCATAATCCCCAGCACATTTGTGCTGGTGACAGGCAATCTCAGGTGTGGAAACACTCAACACCACCCCATCTGAAGAAAGCCCTTTCCTGCCAGGAGGGGAGCTGGGAAGTAAACAGGCCTTCAGCTTCCAGCCCAGCTCTACACTGTCACTTTCATCACAGGATATTTTCTTTCCATTTGCAGAAATGGGCAAAGGTTTGATATGGAGCAGGACAAAATCACACAGACAGAGACTCAGAGCATCTCAAGATGCTAATTCTCTCTGACAGAGGGTCCTGTACACTTAATTCTTTGCAAATTCCACCTCCCCCTGCCATGGCAGGGACACCTCCCACTGTCCCAGGTTGCTCCAAGCCCCAATGTCCAGCCTGGCCTGGGACACTACCAGGGATCCAGGGGCAGCCACAGCTTCTCTGGGCACCCTGTGCCAGGGCCTGCCCACCCTCCCAGGGAGCAATTTAAGCAGAATATACTTTTTTCTATCCAAAAAAAAACCCTCATAAAATATGATAATATTGTGTTTGTCCTCTGTCCAATAATTTTAGATTCTAACTGCTAATTTTCCATTACTGTTCTGTGCTCTATAATGGATATATAATATATACAATCTTCTTCTGGACACTTAAATATGGCTATTTTAATCTATTTTTCCTCTTTTGGACAAAGACTTGACTTCAAACTTTTGCTAGATGGGAGTGTTGATGGGTCTCGGAGCAACCTGGGATAGTGGAAGGTGTCCCTGCCCATGGGAGGAGGACTGGAACCAGATGAGATCTGAGAACTCAAAAAAGCTAAGCCTTAACTGAATGTATTTTATGAGTTTTTTATTTCCAGGAATAGTTGAACAGCAATGAATATGTTTTTAGTAACAAACTCAGAGTTGAAAATTTGCTAATCCAGTGAATCTTTTCTTGTAAATTTAGTTTCTATTATAGAATCTGGTCCATGATCACAGCTAAATTTCTAGTGACAGCAGTCATGTTCTGCAGCCTAAACATCACCCTGTTTTCAACGAAATTTCTTCTTTCAGGTCTTTGAATAATACTGGAAATCTAAAATGAAAATAAACTATGTGGGAAATCCAGCAATTTCAAATGCACACCTACTCCTAATTAGTGTTTTTATCTCTCTACCAAATGTCAGGCTAGAAGAATAGGGAAGAAAATGCGTATTAAGAGCCATGAAAAACATTACTTTGCTATTTTTAAATGCATCAGCAAGGTTCTGCCTTTTCAAACATTCACAGTACTCTTATTTCATCTTCTCTTAAAGATATGTTTCTACAATTCTTTTTTGCCATTTTCTCAAAGGTATTTCAGGGGTTTTGTGAGAGAGCAATGGGATATCATTTCATATTTGTGTTTTTATGAAAAGAAGCACTAACAGGAGATATATTATTTATAAGCACCCATAAGAAAACTATCCATATTCAAAATTAAAAGTGTCATGAGTTAAATTTGGAGAATGAGAGGCAAACATCTTTTAAGTACCTGAGATGCAATTGTTTTACAATTTTGAGCTTGGCTGGAATTCTGTCATATCTGGGAAAAAAGCCCATCTTTCATCCCCTGTAACCCAGACTTTAAACATAAACAGTCTTTTCTCTCCCATTTGTCTCATGCCCCTCCTGCACATGAATAAAGCAGGAGTCCTAGGAAACAAAAATATGTCACCAAGTAAGAGAAGGCTGTATGCCAAGCTGGATTTAAAATGACAAGTGAGTTTCATTTCAACCCCTGAGGTCCTGCTGGTAAACAGGAATCATGAACTGTGGCAAATTAACACCAATGTCTAATGTATTCCTTGTCCCTGAAAGTGCAAGCTTTCTTTTGGGCATAAGCAAAATTTTACCAGATTTTACTTTACCTGACAATCATGATTATCTATGAAATTTCAATCTCCAGATCTCATTGTAGGTGGAAATATATAGAAATAAAACAGTGTGATTACATTTTCTGACAGGAAAAAATGCAAAACTCTTGATGCTTGTGATACAAACAATCTCTATGAATTTGAACTTAAATCCTAAAGTATCCTTTTAAAACTTGTGATTGTACCCTGAAACAAATTTAAATGTCAGTTATCTGGAGTCAGATCATTATGGAGTTTTTTCTGTAGACCTTTTTGTTTGTTCATATTTTTTCAGAAATGTCTAAATGCTGTTTACCTAGGGAAAATAAAATAAAATAATAAAATGAAATAAAATGAAATAAAATGAAATAAAATGAAATGAAATGAAATGAA
>JAHLSL010016833.1:0-29862 GCA_025920805.1 Petroica traversi | reverse complement strand
AAAACAAAACAAAACAAAACAAAACAAAACAAAACAAAACAAAACAAGACCAAAAAAATTTAAACAAAAGAACAAAGCCAAAACCCCAAACCAATAACCAAAACCAACTAAACAAAAAATAACCCCAAAAAACACAAACCAACCCCAAAACATGGCACAGTGAAATTTCAAGAGGCTAAAAGCAAGACTCTTGAAAGAGTCACAGCATGAAACAGGTTCAATCTGAACTCAGTTCAAGCTTTAATCATTAACTTCTATCAAAATAGCATTACAGCTGCTTTTACTGTCGATTTTGACAACACTGTCACAATGAGAAACCTGAAAATCCACTTTCTCTGCTGGGAGGGAACAGAAGTAAAACTACTATAATGTAACTTAGAACATTTCTGAAGAGTTACTGTGCTTTTAGTATGATCAGAACATTTATGCAAGCATGACTCCATAAATTCTCTAAGCTTATGAATATAGGATATAAACTTACAGGTTTAAATAATGCCCTTGATGATGGCACCTGGATATTTAAGAACTGGACTGTAACAAGCATGAAAAAGTGGGCTTCTTTTAGCATATTCTTGAAGACATGCAACCAGGCTGAAGTATTTATAATTAGAAGTGCCTTACATGTTATTATTAGAGTAAAGAGGTGCGGGGATCAGAAATGCCTCACACTAGGCATGAATTAAACAGAATTTTGAATACGAAATTATCAAAGGCATGCTCAAACCTAGAAAAAAATAATGAAACAATTCAGATATTTTGAGGTGTCTCTTAAATCTCTTAAGGTCCTAAGTATTATTTGGTTTTATTTATTTTTTTTAAACTAACTTACGTTTCAAAAGATTTGGACTTGTAAGTAAACCACCCAGGTTTTGAAAGGGTGTAGCAGCAAGACAAAACCGTTCTGGATAGGAGACCCTTAGCTGCCAGATTTACAGCTCCTTTGTGCTGTGAAAGAGCCAATGTATGAGATTGATACTATTACAAATATTTACTCGTGTGCTTCTTACCAACACTTAAAACTTACGATGTGCTTGCAGGAAAATATACTGAAGCTGTGTGCACTGGGCAATCCTGAAATGCAAATGTTTATGCACAGAATATTAAACACGGCAATGATTCCCTACAGTCAAAAACTGCCCTTTCCCTCTTTCTTCAGAGGTCTGCTGCTTTCTAGAGTACAATCACCTCACTTTAAAGATTTCTGGTTTTAATCTTAACCTCTCTGGGAATTCTCCTTTCTGGTTGCCTCTACTGCTTGGTTTTTGTGGTGGTTTTTTTTGGTGTTGTTTTTTTTTTTTCTGGTGGTGTTATTCTTTCCTACTCTTTACTTCACACTGCAATTTATTGCATTATTTCTTATTATATGAATTATATATTCTTATTATAAGAATTCTCTGCTTCCTGAGGGCATTTTGAGGCTAAATTCATTAATATGTATGAGTGGCTCAAACTATAGAAACAAGCACCACTGGGGTTGTATGAATGCGTGTTTATATATCTCTGCAGAAACACATATCTGCACACATATATATTAAAACTGATGTATTTTATTGCTAACTGGCACATGCAACCATTACATTAATGAACAAATGCTCTGTATTTCCTCTACTTTTTTTTCTCTCACTGCCTGATCAATCAGATATCTTTGTTACTATATTATTCTGCATTGTGTTTATTATTGTTAACGTTATTGTTAACATTATTGTTAACAATATTGTTAATTACTGCCGAATGCTGTGACTATGCAAACATGTGAGAGCTCTATTTAATGTGACTCAGACTTTATTCTTGAGACATTTCCACTAGCAGTAGTGCCAGAATGTTTCATGGCTCTCTTCAGCCTTCCCACCAACATGCAGTTTTCGGGTTTTGTGGTTTTGAGGTTTTTCTCTCTATATTCACAAAGATGCCTGTCTAAAGCTTGTTTCAGTATCGAAGGTATTTTCTAGAACCAAAATTAAAGTCTCCAAAACCCCTAAGTACATATAGCCTTTTGTACTTCCCAGGAAAATTTGGTCCTCATTTTCCTAATAATTAAGCAAATATAAAAATCAGAGCACCTTCACAGTTCAAACAGGAAGCACAAAATATGAAGTATATCTGGGCTTATTGTTTCTCTTCACAGACTTGAATCTATATTTTAGACAGGGGGATTCTACAGATATTAATTTTATATATTCACTGTCTTTTAGGCTCACTTACTACTCTTTAGATATCCAGCATGACCCAGGGTGTCCAGGGCATGTTGTAGTCTCAGTTTGAGCTGAAATACTCTGCTTTCCAAGGTCTGTACCTGCCTGAAGTTCATCCCCCTGAGACCCCACTGTTTGTCACCATCACATGGCGGAGAACATTCAGAATAGAAGATCTTGGAGCTGACACCAACTTGCATCTTGTAGTTATTCTAGGCCTAACTTAAATACTGATTTCCAGCCCAATTCTACAGAAAACCTGAACAAGCTGAGCAGAGAAGAAAATACTAGCATTTAGGTGCTGTCAGGATTTGCACAAAAGACATCCTTGGCTTGTCATAGCCCACCCACCTCACCTGTTTCCTTCATGCACCTTAATAAAGATGGAAATTTAAGCTTTTGACACTTGTTTAGGGCTGAAATAGAGAATAATTGTAATGCTGCATTTTAAGGGGAACTCTGGGCATTTTAATCCTTGTTTTATAGCACTATATTTTATGGTAATGGAGGGAAAAAACAGTCTGTATGATAACACTGCAAAGAATTATCATAAGATAATCAAATCAGAAATGTACCATTTGATTTTAATAAACTTACAACTAATGCACTGTGCTTTTCAAGGTTAAAGTCTCTTTTCAAATGATTTTTTTTTTAATTATAGTTATAAACTGAGGGCAGTTTATCAAGTAACTTGCTTTTAACATTACATTTATACACATAATGCATGTAGTCAGTATATTACCCATCAAAATTATCTTTTAAGTTGCTGACTCATTAGTAAAATTAAATTCCATTGCACTACTTGTAGGTGAATTAAGTATCCATACCTTTACTTGTATCATGTAGACATGAATCACTTAAAAGAGACACCCTGCTTCTGAAGTAGGCAATATTTATCACCCGAAAAAATATTCAGAGCTTTCATCAAGTTTTTTCTTTTTCTTAATTTCTTTTTTTTTCCCTCCCTAGAGATTTCCTGTGATAATTATTTGTGCTTCTAGAGAATTTATGCAAAAAGAAATGTGTCCAAGCTCTAACCTGGCCTTTTCACAGTCATCCTACTGTGTGCCATATAAAATAAGTAGATGTTTTACAAATAGTATATTTTTAGAAAAAAATACATTCACCTTGGAAGCCACTGAAATATAATTGATGGTAGCTGTAAGACAAAAGCACTGTATTTCACATGACAAAATTCTTGGAGTGAATAATTTAAGCAAATATGGTCACAAACAATTTAGTCGTATGGTTAAAATTTTAGAGTTTTTCCAAGCAGTGCCATTTTCACTGAAGAAAGCAACCTGGAAAAAATATTCTTATGTAGTTTTTGCACTTTGGGGATTTTTGCTAGAAATCACATGGTTGTTTGTTTTACTGTTCCTAATAGTCCTTCATTGTGTGGGAAAACACCTCTTGTTGACATCCAAGTATGTGATAAATACAGTCATTTTACTTCCTGTTGCTAAATACCATCCCACTTTATGTCCCCTGTCCCAAAATCATTAAAATCTGTCTGTATAACTTTGTAATTTTTCCTGCATGGATAGTTCCTCCCAATTTCATGCCTCTACACAGCTTAATTATAAAAACTCCAGTTTGTGTGCCAGACTCTAAACGAAAAAGGAAAATTCTGTCCTTTGGAGTTAAAGTTCTTGTGAATTTTTTTGTGATGTCCTCAAACACTCTTTTCAACACACCCAGTTGCCAGCCCTACTTTAGTTTCTTCTCTAGTTTGCTATTTCTGTAGTGACAGTTCTTTTACTCATCCTCTCTTCTTCAATAGGTAATTATCCAAGTGGTTTGCAAATGTTTTAAAAGTTTAAATTTCTCATAAGGCTTAACTGGCTTCATTGTCTGTTAATATTAAGGCTATTAGATCAAAACCTGGAGAATTAGATTTGTATGTCGCTGAGCAGAAACTCTCCCACAATTCTGACTCAAAGAGTTTTGACCCAAAATTTTAACTTTTGAATCACATTTACTCAACTCATTAATTTATGAGGTGTATCATCATCTTTACCAGGATGTTCTACATATATTTCAAACCTAATTGATATTTCAATATTTCTCTGTTATCTTTTCTCATTCCTTCTCCCAGGAACAAAATTATATTAATGTAGTTTTCCAGCTCCACATGAATATCAGGGGAAGAGGTGTGAAACTGGTCTTACTCCAGCCAAAATTCCCATCCACATTTATGGTAACTGTTTTTATGGGTGCTGCAGAAAAGAAAGGGAAGAAGGAGAAGGCTACACCTTCATCTGCTCGGACAAGTGCAGAGAGTGGGGACTTTGGTAAAATAAAAATTAGACAAATTCATGGATTCACAGATAAATACATGTGTATCATTGTAAAAAAAAAAATGTATAAAGTCTATCAGAATGTCTCCTTTAACAAATATGTATAACTGGACATATGTTTGAGGAAATTTGCAGACAAATTCCACAGATGTATGCGCTGAAAATAGGTTGGCTTCTGTTTTTGGTTGTCGTTGTTGCTTTGTTGGTTTGAGTTTTTTCCTTTTAATTTTTAATTTTAACAAAATTCCTGGTAGATCATAGGGTCAGTCTTCATTCCAGTGTCAGGCAGGCATATGGAGACATTCCTGCTACCAAAGTTAATTTCTAAAACTGAAGATTAAGATTGAAAATAATACCCAAGTCAAGTTCTGGAAGCAACAAACCTATTTTAGGACTAGAATTTGCACTAAAAGTTTTGCAAGTACATCATTCTTGCTGAATTTTTCATGGCAGCAAATGACTGTTATATAGAAATAAACTCTTTACTTGTAAAGAGGAGAATTACTGACCTTTGATGTTAGGCTAGACAGCCTCTAGACTCTAACAGTCATCTCCAAGTAAACCAAGTATGATTTTATGAATTCTGAATTTTGAATTCTTCACTGCCCTGGGTGTTTGAAAACTCTAGGAAAAAAAAAAAAACCAGCAAATTCCCCTTCTGTACAGTTCCGAAGTATGAGAAATAATGGCATGCAATGAAAGAAAAGGATTTTTTCCTCTTGTTGAAAAATGAATTTTTTTATCAAATATGCAATTTAACTCAAGCTGAGTAAAATTCTTTGATGTTTGGTTTAATTTTCCATTTTTCTTTTCATTGCTGGTTTAAAGTTTTAGTTTGGCAAGGCAACTTAAGGCTACACATACAGGACCTGTGTATTTATTTATAAATACTGAATGCTCTTTTAGTATCATTTCCATCAGCCAGAAAAAATACATATAATTTCCAGTTTCTTGTGCTCCAGCACGGTTGTCTATTGATTGAAAACTTATTGATATCATATGGAATAGAGGCTGAAGACCCTGTTCTCTGCAGGAGCCTGTACAAATGACCTTACCCAAAATCTTGGACACTGGGAGACAAGGAGAAGACAGATGCTTTCCTTCATCACATTCATCCATCAGGACTTTTAGTTCAGAGATAGTCAAGACCTAAAGCTCTCACACAAAGTTATTTATCAAGAAGGTTGCAGAAATTTCCATTTTCCTGAAGAGAACTTCTAAACAGTAGGAAGGGATAACAAAGTCTCCAAATGAGTTTCAGTTATTAGGAATTACTGAGTGGAAAATATTAACTCTCTGAAAGCATATTATGCATTAAAAAAAAAAAATTAGCAAAAATTTTAATCAGAAAGACTACCATTATAAGCAATTCCTGAGGTATTTGAGTTCAGAAAGCAGCCAGTTCCACACAAGCTTCTCTGATTTCCCAGTCACACCCACCAAGCACCATTAATATTTAATAGCTCTGGGAGGAACATTCAGCTCTGTGAGGCCAAGAAGGGGCTCTACCACTCCTGCCTTGGCAATTTGAACTGCAGTGACACAAAATCCTGTCCTTTATCTTAGCACTACCCATTCCTTTAACATGGATTAGCGCCTGATGTGTTGGACACGGTCTATGAGATGTGGGTTTTGAATATTTCACGCAGGAAAGGAAATAGTATGTGTCTGACCCAGGAAGTGGAGGGCTGCTCTCACCCCTGCAGTGCTACCTAGAAAGATGCTGATTGTTTCTGCTGACCTTTGGGAAAATGGGTGGATCTTCCTCTCTATTCTAAAATAAAAGAACACTTAAGAAAAGTTTCAAGCTCACCCATCTCAAGCAGGAAGGATAACTCAAACTTTGGAGGCAACCAGGGTTTTAAATTATTCATTCCCTCTGCAGTTTTTATATTTTAGTTTTACTGACTAGGGCAGTTCTGTGTTGCAGCTTGGTTTTTATGATATCCACTTTGAAGCATCTACCTCCCCTATATGCTGTGGAGGAAAAAAATGCCTAAACCCTTACCCTCAAATTCCATCGAAGACCTGATTATTGATCAGTTTGCTCAATATCACAAGCTGTGATAGGATCAGGGAGCTCAGGCAAGATCTCCAAACACTGTGCTAGCACTTGGCCCACTCTCCCTTTATCTGGTTCATGCTCAGCAGAAATTTTATTCACCCCAGCCATGTGTGTGCATAATATTTCATCTCTGCCATCACCTGATGCAAAAATTCCATATAGGGGATGAGGAGAAGGAAGTATCCCAGCCTTCCAATGCTACTTCCTGCTGCATAGCCTCATTCTTCCTTGAGGTGGCTTTTTTCCCTTGCGCTGTGAAAAAGAAATTAACCATGTAATCTTTCAGAAAAGTATGGTAAAAATGTTTTATTTTAATGGAAGTAAACTTTCATTTATTGCAGAATTCTAACTGCAGATTTTTCCAGGTTGTGCAGTGTGTTAGGTCTGTACAGTGACACAGGTAACTGGGCCCATGTGGACTCTGATCTTCCACCTGAGAACCAGGGTTTGCAGCTTTTAAAAAAATGAGAATTAGTGTAGGTTGAAGAATATTCCCTGATATTATAGAATACTGGAATCATTAAGGTTCAAAGATCCTTTTTAAAGTCATAAAGGCCCTCAGCCCTACCAAATCCATCACTAAACTATCTCTCCAAGCAATATGTCTGGAGATCTTCTAAATATCTCCGGAGATATTTAGACTCAACCACTTCCTTGGGCACCCTTTCAGTGAAGAATTTTTCCTTGATATCCAATTTAAACCTCACCTGGCACATCCTGAGGTCATTTCCTATTGTCCTGTCCCCTTGTTCCTTGGGAGTAGAGCGTGACCTCCTGTCAGGGAGTTGTGCAGAGCCAGAAGGTCCCCCTGCACCTCTTTTTCTCCAGGCTGAGCCCTCCCATCTCCCTCAGCTGCTCCTCATCAGATTTTTGCTCCATTGTGGGTTTGTGGCCATATTCTGCATACCTTTCCTTCCCAAATCAGGTGAACTCTCTCTTCAATTACAAGGATTGTTTTTCCTTGATTTTCCTTTTGGAGAGATGGAGCTTTGAAACTGAATTGCAATACCCCTTTTTTTTCTTTTCTTTCCTTTTCTTTTTTTTTCCCCCATAACTGCAGTTCTTGTCTCTTTTCTGTTTCAGTGCTTTTATATAAAACCATGATTTTGGCTCTCATGTATGGGAACTGTGTAAGTAGTTACAACAGATGTTTGATTTTTCCGTCAGAATGTTGCCACTGGAATGCAGAACACTAAACTCAACTTAGAATTAAATCTTGCTGCCTCAAAAAAAACAAAGAAACCAAAACTGCCTAGTTTGCATATACACTTTCAGGTGATAAAAAAAATAAAAATACATGTATCAGGACATGCTATGATTACTAAACCATGCTTTAGAATAAATTTATAATAACCCCCTGATCTCCCATATAACTAGGCCTAATTAATTACTCTTGATTACTATATGAAGTAGGACATCTTTACACCAGTTGTTTTTCTAGTAACAAAATGGATATTTTAATTCACACAGTTCTTGTGAGTTTGGGAGCCAGTGCCT
Source organism: Petroica traversi (assembly GCA_025920805.1). Classification (NCBI taxonomy): domain Eukaryota; kingdom Metazoa; phylum Chordata; class Aves; order Passeriformes; family Petroicidae; genus Petroica; species Petroica traversi. The sequence continues at coordinate 21,808 of JAHLSL010016833.1, read as the reverse complement.
TTTCCCAAAATTACACTAGCACTGCAGCTCTGTGTCTCAACTGAAACCTCATCTTGTTGTCTGTTTCTGCTGCTGATAAACAGAAGTAGAATTGATAGACAAAGGCATTTCAGATTATTACTTTAGAATCTGTGTATGATTTGAAATTGGTTATAGAAAATGATAGCCTTGAAGGTAAAAGGAATGTACCCATGCCCATGTGAAGAGAAACAATATCATAGAAAGGAGTGTCTCTGGAAAGACTCAGGTCATGGCAAGCAACATAAAAGGGTCCTTCTTTTTCCTGCTGGCATTAATTAATATTTTCATTAAAAGGCACTTTTTTTTCTGTTTTTGGATATCTGATAACTGTCATAAGCCTCTCATTCTGGAACTTAAATCAGTGCAAGGAACACTGATTGATGAGTGATAATTTAGTAACCACCATCATTAGCCAAAAAAATAATCTTAAAATTTTCTTACCAAAATTATTATAAGCATGGATGTTCTAGGATTCATACTCAAAGGTTGCATAAAATGGCTGCTGTTCTCCTCAGTATTCAAAGAAGATAATTCATGTATGACCCATCCCTGCCGTGTCCAAGGCCAGGCTGGATGGGGCTTGGGACAGTGGGAGGTGTCCCTGCTCATGGCAGGGGTGGCATTGGATGGGCTTTAAGGTCCCTTATAACTGAAACCATTCTGTGATTATGTGAATCTGATTATGTTATTCTGTGATTGTGGGATTCCATTTTATTTGGGTTCTTCGTAACTCCTGTGAAGCCCAGCTTCAGAAAGACAATAGGCCTGTTTTGTCATCCACTTTCTAAAATTACCTCTAAATACCCTGAACTCTGACAATAACTAAACGAAAAATTCAGAATATAATTTATTTCCTAAATAGAGGGGAAGGAAGCAATGCTTTGGACAGAAAATCAAGATGTAGTTTTATGTCATTTTGCAATCAGTTCTAGATGTGCCCTGCTTATAAATTGGTATTTACTGAATTACAACAATTTTTTTTTTAGTACAGTAGTCATAGTTAGACATCTACAATTCCATTTGCAAGAGGATTTTGTTATTTTCCAGCTTGATTTTACTTGGAATCAAATTATTTTCAGAATTCACCTTAAATAACAGCCTAAAATTTCAGCTTTAATTCAATTCTTTCAATGCATGAAAAACTTAGTGATGTGATTGGATAAAGAGGAATTAATGGTATCATGGACAAGAGGCAACATGCACAAATGGAAATATAAGAATTTCTACTTAAGTACAAGAAATTTACTTGTTCAAATGTGTTCAAATACAGAAGTTTGTAGAGTTTGGAGACTCCATACTTGGAGACCAGAGTCATGGACAATCTGCTCTAGCTGACTCTTTTTTTAGTTGAATTAAACATCTGGAGACATCTCCTCTATCAGTAATTCTGTGATTTAAAGAATTAACCAATTGACTCTGGCAAATAATTTGAGTTGTGTAGGTATCTTTGTACACACAAAATATGAGCATACATGCAGAATAAAGTCATAAATGACAAAATATTCTGCAGGAAAATGGTACCAATTAGTGACCCAATCTCTGCTGGATTTTGAATTCTCATCCTTTTCAAGGTAATCTGTCTTGTATGTCAATCCCACTTCCCCGAAATGCTTTAATACCTGGAATGAGAAGACATTATTTCACTAAAATGTAGGAAGTTTCAGCTTTTCCACACCTAACACACACCACAATTAAAGACTTTTATTTCCTGTAAAATGGAGAGGCATATAGGCAATGCTCCTGCATCCAAACATCTCATTGACTATATTTTAAATTTCTTCACACAGACATTATACAATATTGTTTGAGAATGTTGATTCACTTTTTCCTATGCTACACTTTTATTTTTAAAGCTCATTATAAACTTAGAAATTTAATTGTCTGAGTTCTATTACTGTACAGAAATGAGAGATAAATTAAAGATTGCTCTATTTAGGTCAGTACTGTGCTTTAACCTCTGGAGAGATCCTAATGGTGCTTATAAAAGCCCTCAATTTCTTTTGAGTTAATGTAGAAATATCAATCAACCAGTAGAGGAAGAATTTATAAAGTCCAGGTGGGGCTTTCTTTTAAGGAAAAAACACATCTTGAATTCCATAAACAACATCTTAAAAAATCCAGGATAAATCATAAATTATTTTTGCAAGACTGAAAGACTACAAAATGGGAAAACAAAAAACCCCAAAACCAAAGAAGCCAAACTCAAACAAACAAAAAAGACCAACAAACCAAAACAACCAACCAACCAATCAACCAACCAACCAAAAATCTCCAAATCGCGTAGTTTTGACTGATGAAAATCACCATCACTATAACTCAGGTCAGAAAAACTTCAGCTCAGCTCAACTTCAGGAGAACAAACATCTGTACACAGCAGCTGATAAATTGGCACTGCTGACTACATTATTTTATTTCCTTGTCTCATGTGACATCTCATTAAATATTATTGTCCTCTTCTGGCACTTAACTGTGATAACATGAAAGAAATATAGATAAGAAATTCATTTGTTAAGGATGAGGGATTCACCTAATTGGAAAGGAATATTCCAAAGAACAATGTTTTGTTGACGTAGGTTTAATACCTGACTGGTTTGATAAGGTAAATAGGCTCAGAACAATTCAAACTGCCAAAATGTAGGCTTCACAAAGGATGTGGTTGAATTCAGCTGAAGTTTGTGAAGCTCCACTTTTAATTTAAGGGAAAAATAATGCCATTACTCTTTAGCACATCAGATGTAATTGGCTGTAATCCACTCAAATGAGTAAGTATTGCTATGATATCAAGTGTATTTGCCATCATGCATAATTCTCTTGGCCTGAAAAATTTTTGCTGTGTTCTTAAAATATGCTGCTGCATTAATAGTCAAATGGAATATGTCAAATCAAAGAAATAGAACTTATACTTTTTATTAAATATTTCTTGAGTTTTGACTCAAAAATTAAAAACAAAACTGTAAAAAGCTATTGATCAAAAGTAACATTTTCTGAGCTAAGAGCTATATATTTCTTCCTATTTTCCCATAATTATCCCACCATAACTGTAGTGAAAGAAAAAAAAAACAACAAAACAAAAAACGAAGAGAAACAATAACTGATTTTAAAAAATGGTAGAATTTTTTATGCTCTACAAAGTAAAATTTTCAGTTTACCTAATGACTGACCAAAATTAAACACTTTTTTCTGAAGCTGCCACCTGTTAAATTTTTTTATGTATTTCAGTCAATTTAATTTTTCACACAGCCTATTGTAGTGGAAGAAATACCTGTGTAACTGAGAGTTAATAATATAGTATTTTAAGTTTCTACCAAGATGAAATTGCTGCGTATTCTTAGCCTTTAAATAGCTTTATATGTGCAACAACAGTTATTGATTGCTCAGATACATATTTTTAAAGTTTAGCTCTATGTTTCTTTCCAAACCTGACTTGTTCACCAGAAATAAATTACAACTTTGCAATGTTGAATGATTAAAAATCAAATTACTTTCTAGCCCTTTTTTCTAAAAGTCTTTAAGTTAAGAAATCAGTGTTCTAATGATTTCTTTTGTTCTAGTAGTGGAAGTAAGAAAAAAATGAGCTAGAAAATCTCAAAATATATTTCTTTCTAAAACAAACCAAGGTTTGCTAGAACAAGAAAATAGAAAACATAGATCTTCATCTATAAGTATATGATTTTTAGATAAGCATTATTACTTGATAAATATTTTAAAGAACAGATATTTCCATCAGAATACACAAAATCATTAGACTGTAGGTGAAAATGAGGGCTGGAACAGGAAAACCACAAATTAGTGAATTCAGCAGTGAATGAGAATATGCTTTGAATGAAGAACAAGAAAAATTAATTTAACTTGTGCTGCTTATCCAGGTGACTGAACAGGCAGGAGTATGTTTAGCCCTGGACACGTGAGATACACAGCCTGGAGAACTTAAACCACTGCATTTGGGAAGGGTTTCCATGCAAGCAGCAAAGCATGGCCCTGCAAGACAGAAGTCCTTCCCACAGCCCAGTTGTTCATCAATATGTTACAGTTTCTGATGAATAACAAAACTCCTGGTTTAATTCACTGGAGTCATTCTGGAGACCTGTGAAAATGACAAAACAAAACACTTTGTTAGTGAGCACAGAGAGCAGAAACCATCTCTCATCAGGCTGAAGGATTCAGAATTGGTTGCTGGGTTGATTTAACCCCATGCTAATGGGAAAAAGTCTTCTTGAGTGGACTGAAGGGACTTTTTTGTCATAAAAACAAACTTAGACATCACCAAAGAGTTGATTTTTTTCCCAGGAAAAAAATTTCCTGTTGGGTTGATGGTCCATTATATTTTATACAATTTGAGGCAATATTTGAGGCAGAGGCAATACCCTAGACCCTACATACTGAAAGTAAATCCTTGCAGCTGGTATAACAAAGCACCTTTCCATGACCTTCAAGGAAACAGTAATGTTATCCCTGGTATATGATTGTATAGAAGTATTTTTTATTTATATATTTTTATATATATTTATTTTTATGCATATATTTATAAAAGGTTTTTTTATTATTTTGAAAAAATCCATTTCACATCTATAACTGAACAAGAAGCAAAAATAAAAGGAAGATTTTGTTTGTTTTGAGCTATTAAATTTTTAACCTTTTACACTTATCTGTAAAGCTGTGATGGGTTGACCCTGGCTGGACATTGGGTCCCTGCCAAAGCTGCAAAATGTGCATGAAATCTGCTCCAGGCTGTGGCCACACATAAGAACTGATTAAAAAATCATACTAAGGCACTGTCAAGCCTGAGAAGCTTTTTTCCTCTCAGCTGCTTTCTTTTACACTTGGTGACATATATATCCAGAAGCCTATCTTTGTCAAAAAATTTAGCAGCATAAACAGAACGTTGCTCCCCATCTTCAAGAGCTGAGGCACCGTGCAGTGATGCACGTGTCTCCTGGGCTCAGAGTGATGATTTGGAGTGGGTGGCTGTGCGAATGTTAGAAGAGAGATGAATGTTTCGGGAAGTTTTTGGTCTGTTGAACTGGTGATTTAGGCATGGAGAAGAGTTATGCTGTGTGATAACGAGCAGAATGGCACTAAGCTGTTGGAGGCCAAATTTGTACAAATTTATGAGCAAACGCCGATGCTTTGAAAAGATTCGCTATCCTGAAACCTAAAGAAAGAGATACGGGAGTGCTTGGGGGGTTTTTTGTTTTGTTTTTTTCTCCTGCAAACTTTAATTATACATGGTTTCCTAGAACTGTTCTCTCTGCACCAGTTGTTGATTATCAGCACAAATTTTCCCTTCTTTTTCCTGAGACTCAACAGTGCTCTCAGAAGAGTTCTGAAAGGTAAATACTTTTTTATTCCCAGGAATAGGAAACAGGTCACTATTCTGTTTGTGGGAAGGGTAGTGACCACAGCCATCTATAGTGCAGCCATCTTAATTCACTTCACATCCCCAGCAGTGGGAAAAACTCACCACCTATAAAGTTTATGAGTTAAATTCTCCTTGTTTTCTCCTAGACCAGTAAACAAGGCTTGGAGGAACAATCAAAATCATAAGGATGATTATTAATATGTGAAGAACCACCTGCAGGTTTCACTTTCTATGAAAAGTCTTTTTTGTCCTCCTCCTGTCTGAGTGCAGGTTGTGTTATTGGGTTGGAAAAATTCTGCCTCTTCTGCTGGCTTGCATCCACAGGATGAAGATTTTCATCCTTCTGGTAAGCCCTGTAAAACTCAATGTCCTTCATTTTCATGCCTTGACTCTAATATGAGGTTCCTGCTTTTTGCAGAAATGCAGCACCACAGCACCTGCCACTGAGAGGCTGGTGGTAGCAGCAGAGTTCAAGCAGGTCCCCTGAGGTCCACAGGCGTTCAGTGAGGGCAAAGCATTAGAAAATGAACCAGTTGATGTACTTTTAGAGGTCTCTGATGCCTAATTATTTCAAATGATGTCACTCTTGCAGTTAATATTGGAAGAAGTTAACCAAAGTTAATTAACATGTGCTTTGGCAGTCTGCTCAGTTTAATTATTGTGCTGCATTCTGTTAGGGCAGAGTTTCCAGATAGTAATACTGATAAAAATGCCTTGTAAAATAGCTATCTTGGCTGAGGGCTCTGTACCATGAATGACTGCTCTTGTGCCCTGGCTGCAGAGTGGTGTCTTTTCTAAATGAGTAACCCGCAGACTTCCTAGAGATACAGCTGTCATGGAAAATAGGGGGTTAAATAGTGTAGGGATATGAGGAAAGGGACTGGGTGGTCTTTAAAGTCCATTGCATTCCAAACCTATGATTCTGTGGTCCTTCTTGATACTTACAGCTGAAAGAAAAATAACCCCACCAATATTTCATGCCTTGTAGACAATCAAAATGGAAGAAAGTGATAACACAGTAATCTGTTTAGCATTTCAGGAGGTTCATTGGCCCAACATCCTACTCAGTTAGCATTTTTTCACCACTCAGAAGAGTAATATTTTTTCTGAGAAAAGAAAAAAGGAAAGACCACTTCTGGTGTAATATGTGTGCGCAGGTTAGAGAAGGAAGGACTACCATGGTTGTAAAAGTATGGTTAAGATAAATACCAGCTGTTTTTTTCTTCTGTTTTTTGTTTGTTTGTTTGTTTGGGGTTCTTTTATGATGTTTGATTTTGTTTTATTTTCATTTTACTCAGGATATAATCTGAACTACATCTTTTAGGAATGACTTCTTCATGACGGTGAAAATTAGAACAACTGGGTTTTCTGCCAGCCTAAAAGAAAAAAAACCCTCTTGCATTTCTTTTTCCACTGTACACAGTTCACAGAGAATGTTTTTCAACAGTTAAAAATAAATTGTATACAAATATGAGTCTAGAAGAAAAAAAACCCACAAAATCAAATCTGTTTACTCCTGGGTCACGCTGTACAAGTTGTCATGAGCTGAGCCTCTGATTTTGCTTTTACTGGTGTGAAAGAAAACCCTTTACATCTTAGACTTGCACCTGAAGACTCCTTAGGAAGGCTGTTTCTATGCTACATCCCTCCTGAGGGCACACAATGTGCCTCTGTGACCCAATTATGGACACTTGCCATCATGAAAACTCCTCTGGACCAAAAAAACTGCAAAATTTCTGAGGAAATAAAAAGAAACCTTATAATAATGAATTTTGCCTGGCTGAATAAACACTACAAGCTCTGTGTCTCAACAATTGAGGGTTTTGAGGGTTGATAAGTCTTGATTGAGGTCTTCAGTATTGGTCAGTGTTCTGTTTTTCCAGTGGGAAATCTAGATTTTTTTTTTTCTTTACTGAAAAGATGGCTTGGCCGTGTATGTCAGAATTTTCTCAGTCTCTCCTGACATCCAAGCTGAAGTGACAAATTTTTTGACTTGCTGATCCTGACAAAATAAATGAGGATATCTAGGCAGCATGCCTGCATCAGTGATTTTGCTTGCAAAGTTGAGGACAGAACGCCACATGGTGCTAAGACAAAACTGTGCTGTGCTTTACAACAGAATAATGCCAGGAAGGAAGCTAAACCTTCTGTAGTTGTCATCTGCCAACTTTCCACAGATGAAAATCTTGAAAACTTACAGGGTGACCAAACCAATTGGTTGAGATCAGGGCATAATCAGAAGTGGAAGGATATTCACCACTGCATGGATCTGGCTTTGGGAGATGATTTATGGTCAGCAGCCTTGAGGCTTAACAAATATTTATTGTCCAAAAAGCTGCCAGAGAAGTGGTCTCACACATCTCAGTGCTGAGGTAGGACAGCACCAGAGCAGAGCCTACTGCTGCACACAGAAAAGATTACAGAAATGTCGTGAATTTAACTCAGTCCTTCTTTTTCAGGAAAAAAAAAAAAAAATCAAAACACCTTTCAAGGCCCTTTCTGCAGGTGAAAATATATCTACTTCCTGCTTTATAGAGCTCCTTGAAATTCCTACCAACCCAACCTGCAGCAGCTACAACCAACTTCTTTTGGAGCATTTCAAGTCTCTTTCTCACCCACAATGCCCTCATCAACTAAGCTTGTACCTTAACAATTGAAATGAATTTTCCTTTTCTTCGAGTTTGGATAGCTTTTTACTTCTGGCATCCACCTCAATCTTGTTTTCCTTGTTTCCCATTAACAAAACACATTAGGAAAACCTCTGGGTACCTTTAGAGAACAAATATTGATTTAGAAACTTTTATGAAAGAAAAAAATTGTTTTTGTCTGAGAAAATGATCTCCTCTGAGATGTCAGGCTGTTTTGATACTGAGCTGATGGATAACCTTGCTATGCTCTAACAATTACATTCTAAAAAGCCTCACTGATTAAAACCTGATTCCTCTAATTTGGATTTGGGACTGCCACATGTCTCTTATTCAGTCTTTGCAACAGAGATATTGAAAGTCAACATAAATACCCTTGTAAGCGTGAGAAGAACATGGTTGTAAATTTCCTTTGGGTCAAAAAGATTAATTTGTTCTATTAATTAGCATTCAGGCTACTGAGATTTAAATACAACTTGTGGAATGCTAAGCAAAATAGTCTACAAGGATCTAATATCTACTTTGTTCTACTTGATTAAACACAGCACAAGTGCCACTGGACCTCTTGGAACTACATAATATACTTTTATACCCAGATGTCCCAGTTTCTCCTTCATTTGCATTTACTCAGACTTTTAAACTGCAGTACTTGCTATCAAATCTCCCATGCAGAGAGAAAGTCTGAAAGAAATTAGCTTTCTTCAGCCCAGTGCTCTTTTTTTCTTTTTTCTTTTTTCTTTTTTCTTTTTTCTTTTTTCTTTTTTCTTTTTTCTTTTTTCTTTTTTTTTCTGGTTTTATTTTTTCCTTTTTCTTTTTCTTTCTCTTTCCTTTATTTTTGCTTCCTTCCTTCCCAACCTGCCCTTATGGCCTAAACCTCAAGTTAAGCTCAGGAAGAACTGCTAAGCAGTAGGCTGGTTTTATTTGTACCCAAATATATCTATATCTAATACATCGATTTGGATATAAATATTATTTTTATATATCTATACTTATTTGATTGAATATGTAGATTGTGTCTGTTAATCCACATTGAGAATCTCACAGTCATGAGCTTTTCTTGCTATTCTCTAAGTATTTTATCAGCTGAAAATGTACTCTTGAAGGACCCTTTCTAAAAAAAAAAATTAAACATGAAATAAAACAATTTTAAACTCTTTTCTCTTGTTTAAAATACAAGACAAAGGCTTTTATTGTTTTTCCTTTCTTCTTTAAAAAAAAAAGTAAACATTTCACCTTCAGATTCTTCATCTTTCATTAACATATAATTTAGTCAATCACCTTAATTGCTTATTTTTTAGTTGTATGCCACAAGTAAGATCAGGTAAATCTTTCTTGTGTGTTCCTCCCTACCCCCCACCCCTTTTTTTCCACCTGTTCTACCTACACTGCAGCAATATCTGCCCTACTTTATTCCAACTCCTAAATCCAGCATCATCCCTTGATAACAGCTTGTGAGGGCATTCCTGGGAATACACAAAATAGACCAATGGTATGGGGAGACCCCCAGGGCAAGTAACTGAAATAACAAAGGTCTGAGCTGGAGAGAACACCCCTGTTGACAGAAATAACCAGGAGGTGACAAAATAAGTGTAAAGCTTCCAAAATTATTTAAATGTTTTTTATTTGGAGAGTGAAATAAGGTGGCACACCTATAAATTCTTGTTAGCTTGTACTGTCAAAGCTACATTTGTATGTTTTCATGGTAATGTGCATCAATCTCATAAGCAGAAAAAAATTATTAATTATTTAAATTAATAATATATTTTTTAGTTTGGCTTTATTAGCTATAATCCATAACTTTGGGAAGTGTAACATGAAATTTTACAGAAACAAAGCAAAACAAAAATAATGGTTAAATTAAACTGAAAGGTGAGCACCTCATCCACTAAAATCTGAATTTTTCAGTGAAGGGCATAATCACTACTAAGTAACCCAGGTTTAACAGGTGTTAGAACATTAAGAAAAATCTTTTTATTTAATTAACAAATCCTTAATTTTAACCAGAGTAGGAGGGAGGCAATTCAGAGAAAATTATAGTGTATTTACATAGTTCAGTTTTTAATCTTGAGCAAAAATGTCTTTGGAGATGTATTCAAAAAGACTCAGTATCAATACTTTAATGATTTCTAGAGCTGAAATGTGATCTGGGCAAGATCCCAGCTGCTACAAACAGGTGCAGCTCCACACAGTCCATCTTGGGATAAAATATTTGTGGAGATCTGATAGACCAGTACGTTGTTTTCCATAGACCAGTGCTTAATTATCTGTGCGATCAGGTAAGAAAATCTTATTATTCTCAATGTAAATAAACAATGTCCTTTTGACCTTTGAAAGTCACAGGCTTTGCACAACAGTATTTTTTAGGTGTAAGCTCTTCTTCCACGCGAAAAAAAAAAAAGTGCACTTAAAGAAGATTTTGATTCTTTTTTCAGCTGTATATATTTTGTGTATTTTCATTTCCCCAACAGCAGTGTGATTAGTCTACTGATCTTTTCATTTCACTTGGAAGAGACAGCAGAACCAGGGAAACGTTTTTTATTGATGTATTGCTATCATTGCTGCAGTGACAGCTTTAGTCATACTCTATGTGAGAAAGTCATTAGCCAAATGGAAATCTGAGGCCAGGAAGCATTCCTGATGTTCAGCGAGAAGGCTCAGTTATTTGAAAAACAGTGTGTATTTCATCACAAAAGCCTCAGATTCTTTACCGGGATAATTTATTTTTCAGGATTTAGAATACAAAGTAGTGACACCCAAAGCCTTCCAACTGTTTTTCAATATTTAAATGGATTGTAGTGGTACATTTTTCCATCCAGGTCTCTGCACCTGTAGCAAACCTGTGTTATTTGGACACTTTCATATCCTTGGAGGTCCAGTTCCATGTTGTTACATTGGTTTTATACATGTGCAAAACAAACTGTAAAATTTTACAGCCTGCTGCTGTAGATTTAACTTTGAGTGTTGATCTACCCCAGCCAAAAATTAATCTGAAAAAGAAAGAAGCTCTTAATATTCTGTGCTGATACAACCATCACGGAGTACCTCTTCTTAGTGGTATTGATACTAAATTAATTGTGTTATTCTATTTTCTGAATGTCTGAAAAAGCCTTTCTACCCTAGTGACCTCATCAGTTCTGTCTTCCTTTGCAGAACTGCAAGTTGAAATGTCATAAATTTTAATGTGAAAATCCTACCATCCTTTGATTCTGGCATTTCAATGCAACTTATCTCAAACTGAATTGCTTGGCAATGGATTGTATTTAAATAAAAATGAGAAACATTACTTTAAAAAAATCACAAAAAATCCCCCACAAACAAAAACATTTATCAAAACATTTCTTTGAGACCCACCAACTTTTTGATACAAATGTGATACAGAAATTGTTTCTGATTATGATCCTCCTTTTAAGGTTAGTTACTCCTCAACCAATTTCTCCTTTTTTGTTTCAATTTTTTCTGTCAATTTTAATATCTTTACTAGAAGTGCTGTGCACACTTTTTTGCCTTTTTAACATGCACATATAATTTGTACATTTTTACTCAAGAGTTGAATACTTTCACAATGATCCAATTACTAGAATTTGCATCTTCCATCAAGGTTGAAAAAAAAAAAAAAAAAAGCAGTGTTGAAAACCTTTTGCTGTGATTATGAACTTTGCATTCTTCTGCATTAGAAAATTACCAACTTCACTAAATTCATTTCAGATATTCATTAAAACCAAGATTATTAAACTTCCAAGATTTCTGGTAAAAGAATAAAAACATTAATCTATTATTACAACTCAAAGACTGTGCATGGGAAAATTCTTAAGAATTTTTGATAATGATGAAAAATTTGAAAAATTTTTTCAAATTTTTCATTGGAAGATGAAAAATCTTCCAATGTGGCCTTCTGCATCATTCAGAAAATTCAGACATGCTCCTGAGCTTTCTGGCTATTTGAAAGGACTATCATACTAAAAAATATTAATGTTTATATTAGGAGTCCTTAGCAAAAGAGATTAAACACTAAAGCATCAGCCAGCATAAGAAGCTTAGGGTCTTATCCTGCATAAAGCAGATGCTGGTCTGAAAAAGCTCAGTCTCTCACACTGCCAAGGCCTACTGCTCTTTCAGGCAGACCTAATGCTTAGATATGGACCATATAACATCACACTGCTAGAGACGGGAAAGCATTTTCCCCAAATCAGTTCATCCCCATTTCACTCATAAGGTGCAAAAATTAATTTATGGTTGGGAAGAACTTGGATAGGTGCACTTTTCTCTGGGTTAAACACTGTCTGATAGCCAGGCCCAGAGAGAGGCGGGGACTGGTGCTGCCTCCAGCTTGTGGATGGTCACTTCTGGGCCCAGTTCTTTTCAATATCTTTATTGATGATCTACATGGGGAGATCAAGAGCTCCCTCAGTGAGTTTGTGGATGACACCAGGCTGAGTGAGAGAGGTGATCTGCTGCACATCAGGAAGATTCTGCATAGAGACCTGGACAGGATGGACTGTGGGTTAAGCCCAGTGGTGTGAGGGTCAACAAGGCCAAGTTCTGGGTCCTGCCCTTGGGTCACACCAACCCCACGGAGCACTGCAGGCTTGGGCAGAGGGGTTGGAAAGATGGGAAAGGCCCTAGGGGTACTGTGACAGCAGCTGGACATGAGCCTGGGGTGCCCAGGGGTGCCCAGGGGTGCCCAGGGGGACAAGAAGCCAATGGCCCCGGGCTGTCCCAGCCACAGGGCAGTGACCGTCCCTGTGCTGGGCACGGCTGAGGCCACACCTCGAGGGCCCTGTCCACTTCTGGGCCCCTCAGGGCAAGGAATTGAGGGGCTGGAGCGTGTCCAGGGCAGGGAGCAGAGCTGGGAAGGGGCTGGAACCCCAGAAGAGGCTGAGGGAGCTGGGAAAGGGGCTCAGCCTGGAGAAAAGGAGGCTCAGGGGGGACCCTGTGGCTCTGCACAAATCCCTGACAGGAGGGGGCAGCCGGGGGGATCGGGCTCTGCTCCCAGGGAACAGGGACAGGAGGAGAGGGAATGGCCTCAGGCTGGTCCAGGGGAGGCTCAGGGTGGCCATCAGCAGGAATTTCCCCATGGAAAGGGTGCTCAGGCCTTGGCAGGGGCTGCCCAGGGAGCTTTGGAGTGCCCATCCCTGGAGGTGCCCAAGGAAGGCTGAAGGTGGCACTGAGTGCTCTGGTCTGGGGACAAGGTGGGGATGGAACACAGGCTGGACTGGATGGTCTGAGAGGTCTTCCAACTTCAGGGATTCTGGGATTCTGAGGTAAATAACATTTCATAACACACCAAACTGCAGATATATTTTGGCCACCACGTATTTCTGTGCTGGTATCAGTTATAGTTATGAAGTATAAGAATGACTACCACAGTTTTGCAGACACAGCTGGAGAAAATGAGAATGCAACCATCAAACCAAGCATCTGCTGTCTCATGTGGACACAAATAAGAAGCTCCCGAACCCACATTAACCAGAGTCAGCCATCAATGCAAATTGTTTTAAGAAGGTTTTGAAGACCAGTAGCCTAATGACAGACTTCTACACCTTCTCTTTTCTTCTTTTTGACTTCAAATTAAGAACCCTCTGGAGAAGCTGACACTTCAGATGGATATCTACCCAAAGTGGTAGAGTCTATCTGCTGTCATATTTTAACAATGGTTTATTCTTCCAGTATTTGGGGCTTGGAACCTAAATTCTTTATTTACATAGTGGTCAATGTTTACACAACCTCATTTCTTAATTTATTTCTTCTTTGAACTATTTTCTACAAGATAAAAGCTCTCTAGGGTGAGAATTCCAATTTTTGTACTGTCATTCATTTTCATTACTGTCATATTCAGAAATAATTGAGGGAAACTACTAAAAAAAGATGTACAGAATATCTTATTTACTGCGTCTGTGAATACATTTTAATCAGTTAATGGGAAAAGGCACTTTGCAGGCTACATTTACAAAACTTAATTTTATTATGGTACATTAAGAATTGGTTAATTTTGTGAAACTTACAAATCGTTAATTCACCAGTTTATGTCAACCAATAAAATTAGTAAACATTTCTTAGATTTTACAAGGAAAAAAATAATGGAATTATATCACTGCTGTTAAAATTTAAGGTTTTTATGAAACATGTTTGGGGAAAGAAAAATAATGCTCTGCTGTTAAAATAAATGTCAGGGTAAAATTTGTCTGACATTTTCTTTGTCCATTTCATTTTAACATTCCTTGTAATTGGCTTATAACATTACTTATATTTTCTTAACAGTCAAAATCCTTTCATTTCCCACAATAACAGAACAGCCAAACATATTATGAGCCAAAATCACCTTCTAGGAAAAGTGTGCAATCCTGCTGATTTCAAAAGTAGCTGCAAAAACCAACCTGGCCAGTTATTGTGAACACAATTTAACACTGACATAATAAAAGAAAGAAATTTCCTAGAAATTTGGCAGGAGGCTAGTTAGTTGAAGTAGTTTCAAAGAAAAACATCAAGACTGTCAAAAGTATTGGCTTAAGTTCATTTTTATTGTACTCTTATAGTGAAGATGAACAAGACTTTTGTTTCAGAACTAGGTTCAGTATTGGGAACAGTGGCACATTTAATATAAGACATGTGTTGGCTTACAGCACTGGCATTTGCCAAATCTACATTTTATTTCGGTTTAGGTGCCCTATAAGGTTGAGGAGTCTTTATATGATTAACATCTTTGCCTGGGGATCTACAGGAAACCTTGGATTTATGATAATAAAAATTAATGAGAAAAACTTAATCAAAATATCAAAATATCTCAATCTCCAAAAAAGGATTGACCTAAATGAAGAAATGAACGTTTTGGTCAGGCCAATAAATTTTTTTCTCAGCTCTGTAGCACAGTGCTATTACTTAATTAGTCATCGTCTGGCAAAAAACATTTTGGAATCTCTCATGAGGACAGAGATGCAGGGGCTATCAAATTAACATCCATCAATTTCCCCAAAATTTCCTAAAACAGCAGCACAGCATGAAAAGAGCTCCATTTGCAAGTGTACACACAGTGATGGGATGGCATCCAGAGGGACCTGGGCATCCCCAGAAGGGGCCCATGGGATCTCAGGGGCTGCAGGAAAGATGGAGAGAGACAATTGCCAAGGGCTACAGGGACAGGACACAGGGAATGGTTCCCAGCGCCAGAGGGCAGGGCTGGGTGGGATATTGGGCAGGAATTGTTCCCTGGGAGGGTGGGCTGGTCCTGGCACAGGGTGCCCAGAGAAGCTGTGGCTGCCCCTGAATCCCTGGCAGTGTCCAAGGCTTGGGTTTGGAGCAGCCTGGGACAGCGGGAGGTGTCCCCGCCATGGCAGTGGTGACACTGGATGGGCTTTTAAGGTCCTTTCCCACCCAAACCCCTCTTTGATATTGAAGTTAGAGGTTGCACTTTATAAACTGAACTCAAGCACTGCAGTGGCATTGGACTGGCTCATTTATCCCAGTCTTGAACAGAAAAGCAGATTCAGTGCTGAGGTCCCAAACTCCTGCCTCCCTCCAGGAATGACACAGCACTGACCCCCTCCCCACAGGTACCCTGAGATGGTACTAAGTGATTACTTACAGGCTTTGCAGCACAAATGACAGAAGTAATCTACAAATAATCTGCTAAATACAAAAATACTGGTCAATTAAATATTAAATAATCCACTCATATAATAATCTACTAAAGTATTCTGGTATTCTCTGTTGTTCAGTTCAGACATCAAAAGGAAATATGAGAAGAGGTCAGAAATTCAAGGAAAATATTCCTAATGAAGGATGCATTGCATAATTATGACACTTCCCAGGCTATCAGCACTTGAGGAGGGTGCTACCCTAAAATAGCTCAGCTGGGTGGTTCTTCTCACATTTCTTTACCTCCAAATACTTTAAAGGGGCTCCAAGGATTTACTGTAAAAAAATTAATTAAAAATATAATTTAAATTAAACAAAACTTTTATTTACAATTATATATTTCTGTTAGTTATGTTTACAAATTATAGGATCCATTATATGCATTTTAAGTAATAAGAACATTAGGTATAAACATAATAGTTCAGAAACTGTTTTCATTTTCCATCCACTATTACGAACTCATGATTGCATCACTGCTAAAACCAAGGTAACCTGATAAGGATAGACTTTTTTCTCAGAAATGGAAAAAAAAGAGGGAATTGGACTGTGTTCAACAGTTCATTAAAAGCAGTATTTTCATAGATGTATCGTCAAACTAGTCAAAATCTTCAAAATGTAAATATGCCTTTACCTTGCTATGTGATTTGGGGGAAAAAAATACAGCTAAAAATAATTTGTTAATAGTACCCGCTGTGTTAGCAGTAAGAAAATTGTCAAAAATTTTTACACGAGAGGTAAGAAAAAAGTTTTTGCTTCCTATCCTAAGTTTGTCTTTCTTCCTTCTTCTTTCTCGTTGTGTTTTGCAAGTCTCTTTAAAAAGTACCCCAGATTCCTGAATTCAGTGGGAAGTTCATTATTGACTTCAGCAGCAAATGTTCAGTAGCTGAATCACTGTGAAAATCCCACGACACTTTAATGATATACAGTAAACTGAAAGCTTTTTTTTTTTGACTATGCATCTTTTTAACTTGTATGTGTGAATCACACACTTGGATTCCACAAGTGGTTGGTTCTCTTGGTGAAAGGACAAAAATAAATTGCGCTACTAGAAATATGATCAAGAGATTTTTGTGCTTTCAGAAAAAAAAAAACTTTTTAGATTTATTCTTTTCCATTTTTTTTCTTATCAGTTTTTGCTGTTTAGAATGGCAAGGGGGGCATAAACTCAAGCATCTGAAGTGAAGGAATAAATTGTTCTTTACACACAAATAAAAAAAGGAGAAGAATATCCAAACAACATCACCATCTAGCCTGAAATTCTTTTTTCAGCATTCAAAATACTTAATAAAGAAAGAAATAGTTATGTGAGCACTGAATTCTGATTCCTTATTCACACTTTGAACCTGGCGCCTTTTTGAATGCTCATTTTTACAAAAAATGGAAAATTACATTAAAGTACATTTCAGATTATTTGCTTTAAGTATCAGCAAAAGCTAATTTCACCTATTGTATATGGTACAAGATTAATCCAAAGCATATTGTATTTTGTTTAGAGAATTAAGCCAAGTTATCACTGTGTTGCTTGTTTTGCCAAAGTAAAAACCACTTTCCAGTCAAATAACTCAGATTTATTTTCTTCAAGATTAACAAACTCTTAAGAAAGTTAGTAATATTTTGAGTCTTGGGATAAAATCCAGAAATGGATCTATAAAGTTTCATGTGCATATTTATGTAATTAGTTACGGTTAAAAGCTTAAAATATTTTTGTCTTTCTTTCTTTTCATAACAGCACAAAGAATATTGGTAATTTTCCTACTTTGCATAATTTTAACAACTTTGCAAAAAAATTTGAAGCCCATCTATAAGTGTCATACCAGAAATGGCAAAGAACCAATATGCTGGATATTCAAACCATAGAAATGCAGAACAAAAGATTTCTTTGAATATGCATTTTTCAAATATTATCCAGAAGAATAACAGAGAATGGAAATAAAAATATCCTGAAATGAGTGGACCTTTGGTAAAAAATAGCACATTTTCCACTAGGAAATGCTAATATGCATTGGGATTTGGTCACCTGAAGGGAAGGCATGGGGCAGTTGAGCAAAGAGGGTGGAAATAGACATCCAGAAGGGAAATAGAGGTGGGTGAAATGAAGGAAAAGATGCAAGACTGACGGGCCTCCACTGGACAAGATATCCTAGCAATCACAGGTAAAATGAGATGTATAAAAACTAATTCTTGCTGACCTGAGACTCATCAGTATGTGACCTACTTGTGAAATCTTTCTCTTTTTAAATCACTGGAGGAAAAGTTGTCATTCAGATATTTATATGTGAGTGGAGAATAGAGGGAGGATTTCTGAGGGTGGGATGATCATGCCTGGAGCACATTAGCAGCTTAATTTTTAATTTAATTTCAAGCCATCCTACATTCATTTAAAATAAGCTATTTTTCATGGAAGAATATTCTACAAAAGTAAAAATAAGATATCAGAAAGTTTTCTAAAGCCAAAGGGTTTTAATTCAACAGACAGACACCCAAAAAAAGAAAGAGTAGTGCAAAACTTTCAAGTAAAAGTGATAGGTGTTAAATTTAGCAAATATTATTATGACAATAAATAAAGTATCTCCAAAGTTCAGGTTTGATATTCTAAAACAGTTAGAGAAACCTAAAATGTGAAATCTGATTAATTTCATCCATTAATTTCATCTTAGAGACAAAGAAAAGAATGTCAGATCTACAGGTGAGCCCAGAAAAGGGACTTTAAGAAGGATTTTTAGATTTTATCTTCAAGGTTTCGATTGTCTGATTAATTAAAAGAGCATCAAGAATTCTGCAACGATTTAATGGCTTACTTAAAAAAAACTTCTAGCATTCAAATTTCCTTTCCCTCTCTAGAAGGGTTGGTTTTCTGGTGCTTTTTTGTTTGTTTCATTTTTCCTTTCTCATTTCCTTTGTCTTCTTCAGGTATGAATTTTTATATGCATATAAATTTAAAGGGATAGAGTTTTTTGCTTTGAGATTCTGGCCAAATATTTCATAGGAGGATACATTAAACATCTGTTGAGCCTTATCAGTCCAGAATGACTGATGTTTGTGTTTCAGAGGGTATATAAGCAAGGAAGAATATTTTGACTCCAGTTTTATTTTTGGTTTGGGTTGGTTTGTTTGTTTTTTGAGATACTGAACACCTCGGGGGAAGCCATAAATTCTCCTGACTCTCAGTGACTGCAGAGCTAGACTGTGGTTTGTTTTACAGATTATTACACAGGGCTTGATTATATCAAAGCCCCACAAAGTGAATAACAAAATTTCCCTGCCAGGTGATGGGCTTTGGAAAGTCCTATTGACTGAGACTGAGAAAACAGTTTTTTCAAAGGGCTTCTGGCATGCAGGACTGAGGTAGAGAACACAACAAGTGAATATTTAGGCACTTTGCCAATGAGCAGAATCCACTCTGCCACATGGAGACAGGTTCCTTGGAAAATGGCTCAGGGGAATTAGCAAAGATCTACTTTGATTTTTGAAGAATAATTGAAGAAAGGGTGCATAAAAACATAGGATCAGCCTTGCTGTATCACACTGAAGCTACTGATGTTAAAGAAGAAAGCCGGGGTGAATGGTTAAATCTCTTTGCAGATAATCAAGTATCCTATAGGTTGAAAGCGTTGCTTCAAAATGCCTGCCCAGCTTTTAGCAAATTTTAGGGTTTTTGTGAGGCAGATGTGAAGTCAGGTCTTTGGTTTGAATTGCTTTCAAAGAACTTTTCACTGTGTTCATGCTAGTTTTGTTTTCGGATGTAGCTTATGCCCTCCATTCCATCCTAGGGCTGCCTGGTGCATCACAGAGAGAGGAACGACATCCAAAAGCAAATAAAATGGGTGATGTTTCACCTTCAAACTTTGTGCCCTGGGACTCAGAGATGGGCTCATGACTTTAATCTCTGGAGTGCAAAGTGACCTTGCCCATCAGTCAAATCTCCTCAGAGCAGGAGCACTAACTTGGTTTGCAGGAGCCTCAGACTCATTCTTCTCTCTCTCTATATGCACAGCTATTTAATTTCAGCTCTCATCATATATTTAGCAGCTAATAATCTGAAAAGGATCAGACCTATCCTGTGCTGGAATTCTGCTGACAAGCTGTGCACGAGGATTTTCTTTACTGGGCATGGTGCGAAAAAGTGAACAATTTATCTCATCCCTCATCTAGAATCTCATCTAACCTAAAGCTGATCACATAATTTAGATGACTGCTCCTCTCCCTCAGCTAAGAAGGGGAATGTTGGTGTCTGACCCTGCAGCATTAAGGATGAAAATGTTATTGGAATTATCTGGTTTTTTCTGAATCGTTTTGTTGTTAAAAACTTCTTAAAACTAATGAAAACATTGACTTTTCCTGCCAGTGACTTTATTTTTTTAATATGTTTTTGTGTTTCTGTGTAGTTTAGCAGTTATTAACATATTTGAATGCACAAGGAGGCTCAACCGAATATGAAATAATTTATGTTAAAACTCACTTGCACTTAATCTTTTTTTCTTTATTTTATTTATTTTTAACAGTCATTATTGTATTCTGAGAATACAGGAAGGAGATTTTCTCTTAGATAAATATCATTCTGGCTTAGTGGTTTACATGAGGTGAATTGGTAGTTATTGGTTATTTTTTTTCTGGACAAATAGAACAGAGTAGATTTTGTTTAACATTATTTCAGACTCATTTTCTTCCCTGGGGAATCTTTTGTTGAGGGAAACATGCTTTTAGTACAATAATGTCCTTTAAGTTTCATAAAATTATCAATTTTAATACAGTATAACATTTAATAATTACCAGAATGCACATATTCTGTAAGCCATTGAAGGGTTTTTCCAAAGTGTAATGAGTTATATTCACTTTTCTGAGGCAACTCATGGACTCAACAAGACCAAGTTTTCACTAACTCAGATTTTATAAACCAAACAATCTTATAATCTTAAACCAAAGCCCACTGAAGCAGATTAGTCTCAAAGAAGACAGAAAGGGTAATATTCAGAAGAAACAGAGCAAGAAAAGCTTAATGGTTCTGTAAAGACTACAGAGGAAAAAGTGCTGGAAATATTGATTTGCAATAATTAAATGATGTAACTAGCAAAAAAAAAGGAAAAAAATTTACTTAGGCAAGCTTAATTTAATAGGGAGTAGGGTGTTTGACCCTTTTAGCAAACTCTTTAACATTATGAAGTATATCACACAGAAAGTAATCTTGATTATTGACTCAATAAAAATGTTAAGAGGAAGAATGTAGACAGAACAGTTAGAAATAAGCATGAAAGATTTTCTGTCGTAAAGATTCCTGACTGTGCATAAATGGGAATGTATTTACCATGAACACCACGGGCAAATCTGCATTGCCATGAGCAGAACTACTTGTGTTACTTAATTTAACTCATTTGACATCAGATGCTCTCCCCCTGCAGCTTCAGTATATACTGCAGAAAGAAAAAAAACAGTGGTCTTAATAAGGGTTTGGTTTTTTAGTGACTTTTTTTAACTGGCAGGAGTGCTTCTCCCCAGAATTTTCCTCTACCACAAAAGCAGTGGCAGTGGATTCCTACTGTTTCCTCATGAAAATAAACATTTTTAGCTAAAATACTGTTCGGGCATTTATTTCACAAATAGTTTTAAGAATCAGAGTTATTAAAAAAAGAAAGAAAAAGACCATTTTTTCTGTTTTCCTCAGCCTCAAGTCATCCTCTGAAAGTGTTCCTTTTTAAAGTTAACACAGGGTTCTAATGTAATATGGAAATTTCCTATTGTCTTTTATTCAAATTTGATGATAACTAAACAATGTTTTAATAAAAAAAAAAAGTTATATCATTGCAATATTTAAATTCCTGCCACAGTCTGTCATGATCTTTAAAACCACATTCTGAGCCCTGACATTACTCAGCCATGTTTCATCTTGAGAAAGGGTCTTTCCAAGATAATGCTAAAATTATATCTTTTAGAACTTCAATTTCATTTCATAACTGCAAAAACAAGGGACTAACTCACAGTATTGGCAGAGTTTTATTTATGTGGGTTGTTCTTGCAGTTCCCCAGAGAAAATGAAAACTGTGCACAAGAAGAGCAATAAAAAGTAAAATGACTCCTATTTTCTCCTGCTGATATAATTTCATGAAATGAAAAAAAAAACTTCAAGTATGGAAAATAATAAGTAGGCACTAATAGT
>JAHLSL010016832.1:0-22692 GCA_025920805.1 Petroica traversi | reverse complement strand
AAATAAAATAAAATAAAATAAAATAAAATAAAATAAAATAAAATAAAATAAAGTAATAACCAAGTCATGGAGGAGACCATACATTTGTTAAGACTAGCAAAAAAATAGGAAATAGACTTAGCCTTCCAGAAAACCCCAACAAAACTTCTGTAAGAAAACTTCTTTTGTGCTCTTGGAGAGTGCAGGAAGCACTTGAACCTTTTATGTCTCATTGATTATTTTCCTGACAATGGCTGACTGATGGATACTGAGCAGGTAGAGTCTGCAAAAGTTAATGTGATAAATGGGGGGAAATTAAGTGTACCCTCTACATCTGTCTGACACCTCTGATGTGATGTGACTTCAGACTTTGAGGGGCAATGTTGCTGAAAAGCTTCTAAAAACAGGAATTCATCTATCAGCCTTTAATGCAGGGTCAGTGCAAATCAGAACCTGTGAACATTGGTCAAAAAGGTGTGTGTCTGTTTAATGAAAAATAACAAACGTTTTGTCTTTTGTCATTGCCCCACCCATGCAAGGATTCTGAGTATCCTATAAAACCTTGATATATTGGGGGTTTGTTCTTTTTATGGAAAGTAGTTAATATTCCTAAATTTGTATATTTTATTAGCAGCCTACTTTATAAGTCCCTATTTACTTTTTCTGGGTTTATATTTTCTTTTGCTTTCGTTTGTTTGGGTTTTTGGGGATTTTGTGGGTTTTATTTCTTTTGTTTTCTTTTTTATTGTTTTCTATCCGTGTTTTTGTTTTTTTGTTTTTGTTTTCTGGTTTTGTTTTTGGTAATTTTTTTGTGGTTTTGTTTGTTTTGTTTTGGGCAGTTTCTGGGTGCTTTGTTGTTTGCTTTGCTTTGATTTTATTTCAGTTTGGTTTTTTGTTTTGTTTTATTTTTGGTTTGGTTTGGTTTGGGTTGGGTTTTTTTGTCATTGGTTTTTGGTTCTTGGGGATGTTTTATGTTTGGGCTTTGGTTTGGGTCTTTGATGTGTTTCTTTGTTTTGATTCGGTTTTTTCAGGGTTTTTTTTGTTTGTTTGTTTTTGGTTGTTTTTTTTTCCTCTCCTCAAGAGGTAGTTGTCCCTCAGAGTGCCAGTTCCTTCTGCAAACAGGGTGAGTGGACATCTCATGGTTTGGGGCTATTACTTGGCAGGAGGCACTACTTTAATGGACATATTGCCTTACACCAAGGCTTCACCATCTGTTCTGCCCTCTAATTACAAGCACAGATATAACATAATTCCATGTTCTGTCTTGGAATACAAGTGATTTATACCCATGGGTTGTTTTTTTTCCTTACATAATAAATAAAATTAGCATCTGATAATATTTTTGTTGTTTGTTTCTGTTTCGAAATGAAGTCAGAATTTATTTCCAGTGGTACAGACAATACTTTAAGGTCACAAGAACTCATATTTCTTTGACAATTACATTTGAAAATCGGTGCTAAAAATACAAATACCTCAAGCATGTGTTCTATTTTTTATTGAAAAAGAGAAATTTTAATGGTCCTATCCTTTAAGGTACTGGAAGAGTTGGAGGATAGACAATCAAAACTTGCTTGTTGTGAATCAAAATCTTTGAAATACAAAGAAAGATAAGAGAAAGGAGGCAAAGAGGTCATAACAAACAGATGACAACAATCTGAGTCAAAACTATTTTGGGGTCATTTTAAATCTCTCTCAGCCTCTTCCTGCTTTGCTTATCTTCTCTAAATCAAGATAACTCCTGAAATGAAAAAAAAAATTTTTTTTCTCTTCATGCCCAGTTTCTGCTTATTTCATTAACTTTAAAATTCACAGGCTTTATTCACATCCACGCATTTAATCTCATTCACATTGCAGCCCTGCAACAACCAGGAATGCAACTTCATTAACCTTCCACAGAATTCAGGTCCCCAAATCATTTATGCAATACAATCAGTTTATCTTCTATGCAAATATCAGTTATCTTTGACTTAAATACTTCCCAGTCTTTACTTTTTTTTCGGTGCTTTGAATGAAAATTTACATTGCTCATAACTGGTTATGTAGGCATGCATACCAAGTCTTTTTAAAAAAACTTAGAGTGAAAGTTTTCATGACTTGAACTGTCAAATGTTAATTAAAAAGCTGGGATCTGCTGTGAAATAGGGAAAAAGGGTGCTATTATATACTGCCTGTTCATAAAATATGTCCATATATAATTATTTATAAAAGTTGATACATAAAATTTGACACCAACTTATGGGCTTAAGAACATATGTAAACACCAAATAATACATACAAACAAATTAACTTATAGAGTACCTAAACCAGACTTTCTCTGAGGTTAATGGAAATTAAAATACCTAATTAAAACAGCAGTAGATAATATATTGCAAATCCTTATTAACTCTTTGGTTTACAATTAGAGAAATATTTACCAGAACAAATATTGCCCTGAATGTTTTCACATCCTTGTGTCTTGCCCAAGAAGATCACTGTGGAGATTAAAAAAATAATAGAGCTAAAAATTACAAATTTTTCATGGCTTTGCACCAATTAATGAACACCAGGACATGGGTTTTATGGGGAGGGAACAGTATCTACATACAACTCCGTCAGAATTTCAGCATTATCACTTTCCAGTCTTTTTGCAGTTTCTTTCAGCCTGCTTGGGGATGAAGAGGTGTCACCTCTGCAACAAAGCCCTTGGAAGCCTAATTAGACTAACAAATAAATTTACACTATTTTTTGTCTGTTAATGGAGTTTAATAACAGCAAAGAAATCAATGAAGTGTAGTTTTGTAAGGGTTTAAAATGTTCTTTATCAAGAATCAGTTCATAGGTGTTGGGGGAAAAAAAAAGATAAATCAGTGGCCCCTTCTGCTACTCTTAGAGCTAAAAAGCCTGGAATTGTTCACAGAGGGGCTATTACACTGAGATGAAATGGAGTAATTCTCAAATTTTAGGCCTGATATTATTTTATTAGTGTTAGGCTATGTGTGAAAAGTGCAGCAATTTACTGAGCAACTGGAAGCTCTACAGAGTTTCCCCTTGTATGGGGCCTTATATTCACCCGCCCCTCCATCCCAGCAGAGAGGAATACCCGAACCTGTACAAAAGGGACATCAGGAGGATTAAAAAAAAAACTACCTCTTTCTTTTTTCACATAAAATCTCCATGGCAGACACAGAGCCAGGTCTGGATATGATAATACAAGTCTATAATCACTTAGAAGAATTTTAACTTTTTTTTTCCCCTGTAAGAAACTTGGTCTATTTAAAAGTAAAGAGGCATTTTTACCAGAAAGATCCAAAACTTTCTGACATTTAGTTTTTAAAATATCAATACTTTCACTTAGATATTTTGACAGAGAATTGGATTAGTCAAGATGTTATAGGAACATCTGAATCTCCAGACAGGGAATTGAATAGTCTAAGAACAACTACCTGAAGGAAAAAAAGAACAGAAAATAAAAGCCAAAATAAAATAAAAACAAAACAGCCCAAAAACCTAAGTAATAAAACAACAAAACGAACAAACTAAACAAACCCAACCCACCCCCAAAAAACCTAAACACTAAAAAAAAGAAAATAGATGGAAAAAAATACATAAATTTGGACAGACACCAAATCCGAACAAGAGACTTGCAAAATCCCTTTATCTTTTATAGAGTTTAACTTTTTCAAATGCAAAAAACTTAAATTACTGCAAGTCAATTTCATCAGAATGTAGAAGTACCACATTGGGTAGAAAGAATTTAAAGTATTTACCTAACAGATAAGCAGAATTACTACAGATAAAAGGAATATTGCATATGCACTTTCCCCTTTTCGTTAAACTCATATTAACATAGATTTTTTTTTCTTTTCAGCTAATATATAGAAAGAAACTATGCTATTAATATATTTTTCTGCACTTAAATAATATTTCTGATCTTTTCTCCTGCCAAAAAAAATTATATTTCAAAGTAAGTCTATAAAACAGAATTAAAATATATTTAAGAGGTTGATAATTTAAATTATTATATGTAGGACACAAATGTGAAACAGACTCAATGTGTTTCTTCAGAATCAGACCCCAAATTTAGTGTTGGGTATCAATAGCAAAGTGGTAGCTTTAGAAATATTGTCTTGTCTGACACCCTTCAGAAAAAGTATTTCCGGTAAAAGAGAAATTATTATAAAACTCAAGCCAACTTTCTCACAATAAAATCAAAATCAAATGTCTTTTATTGTTTATGCACTTTCTTCAGAACAAAAAATGTAGATTATTTCCTTGTAAGCAGAGAGAAAATAAGAGGGAGCATATGGCAAAATGGCAGCAGCAGTCTGGAGCAGGGAGGGATGGATGAAAGGATGTTGAAAGGGGCACATGCCCAATATTGTCAGGCTGGTTTTCCTCCTCCTTGCTCCTCTGTGGTTGTCTTAAGTTGCCACATTAAACACACATTTACTATTTTTAATTAAATATGAGATCTAAGTGAACATGTGACCACCCTGATCCCAATCCTGCCTCTCTACACTTAATTTTAAGAATTTATCTCGTTGGCTGTTGGGTGAATTCAGCTGCAGCTGGCTTAGATGTAACTAACAGCACCAGGCTCCTAAAAAACACGCTCCAGAGTGGAGATTGCTGCTCATCTCCCAGCAGATGTGGCAAAAGCTGCTGCCAGGTGCAGAAAGGAACTGTCTGTATCTGCACTGTGGTTCTGCATGAGGAGTTCTCCCAAATTTCTCCATTTCCCCAGCCCCAGGATTTCCACACTTGCCTCTCAAAAGCGACAGGAAATTAGGCACACTTACGAACTTTCTCTGCCCAGACCTAAGGCTCCTTCCCAAGGAAGATGCTGTCGAAAATGCAGAGTGATGCTGCAAACTAGACCTTCCAGCAGAGGTAGTTTCATCCCCAAAACTCCAAACTGGTGCTTGTAAACAACCCCGTAATTATTCACAGCATGTCAGTGAGCAAAAGGCTTTGATAATTTTATTTTGGCAGCCAACAATAGCGAGGAATTAAGTTCATAAAACTTGAGTTAATTGTGGATAAAACCCTGGCATGAGATTTTTGTTGCGTTTTGTAGAAGCCAATTAAAGTGTTTACAGATTAGTCAACATCCATCCGTCCAATTCGCATCATCAGCACACAGCAGTGGAAATGCTAAATAGGAAATGCTAGACAGAAATAAACAAATGGCCGTAATTTATAGTTGTGGGAAGTTGTCATCTGCTTCCCTCAGCCTTGTGGTTGCCAGGATGTCTCTTCCAAACTACCATACTCAGGGAAGGTTGTCTCAAAAAAAATTATCCAGTCAAATGTTTCTGTAAATATCATGTCCATGCAAAGGCTGGAATGTTATAATGCAAAACAAAGACCTTTTCACCCATATTTACAATTCAAACCAGGCATTTTAAAATATTTCTGGAGGAATCTGGTACAAACCCTTTGTGCCCTGATCAGTAATGAGCAACATTCATAAGGTCAGGTAGGCCTTTCTGTTTGTACAAGCACAGCAACAACACTTGCAGTGAAATTTAAAATCCAGAAATGTAAAATAATTAATAGGAAGGAATACATCTGGGGGGAAAAAAAACCAAAACAGACAAAAAAACCCCCATCAAAACAGCAATTTATTCTGCCATTAAACTGTACCATTTTCTAGAAACATTTAAATTCTTGGGACCAGAAATAAACATGATACAAATTTTAATTTATAATTATTTACATTATAAATTGCATATTTTAAATAACTTTTAAAAGTGGTATTAGAGCAGCTGCCTTGAACAGTGATTACTTTATGCTCTTAGGAGAAACAACACTCTTTCATTTCAGTACACAAATCAACCACTAATGGAAAATTTCTCTTATGAGCATGTAATGAAATTCAATTTTCAATTTAGGAGACAGGACACACAAGTGTATCAGGATATGGCTCATTTAGCATGGGGTATCTTATCATGGTCTTAAGGCAATAAAACAAAAACAGCAGAGCAGTTTTTTTCTCATTTTAGGGGGAAACAAAAACATCTTTTGCCACATAAGACAATAATAAAAACTAATGATGTCAAGTTTTTTGACTTACAATTTTAACTTCTAGAAATAGACTTAAACTCATGGAAAATCCCAATCTTCACAGGTTTTGATTTTGTGAGGAGAAAAGTGGTTCTGCCCTAAGTACATCTCACAGTCAAAGCAGCATGAGGATTCACAAGAAGGTTTTAACTTTTATTTTCACTTTGTGTTGAACTAAAACCCCAGACTTGTTTACCATATGCTGCTGTTTCTGCACAGAGAGGCTAAACATCGTCTGTTTATCAAGGCTTTTCTGAGTGGAAAAGTGAATGATTTTGTGGATCAGCTTTTGAAGGACTCTGAGAGGGCAAGCTCCTGTTTCTTTGAGCATGAGTTTCACCCAGAGATGTGGGAGCAGCAGCAGCTCCATCTTTGTGCAAGCCCACTGTGGGTGTGAGGACAGACACTTGGGGTGTGCTGGGTGCCCTCTCCTCCCACACCAACCGTGCCTTAAGCCCAGTGCCAGGAACAAACAGCACAAGTTTTCAACTTTTCCTATCCATATTTGATTTTCCGTATGTCTACTACAGAAAAGTTACACTGATGCCTTTTTGGGCTTCCATTAAAAAAAAAGCCAGACAAAATTAAGATAATAAGAAGCAGTTCTATTTATTGAAGGGCCTTCAGGTACATTTAGGGCAGACAAAGACCACCAGGGCCTACACCCAAAATGGACCATGGGTCACGGGTATTCCCACTTTCATAAGTTTGGTCCATTTGCACATTTGGGGTTCATCTCCCAGTTACAGCTTCAGGTAATGAAGTCATTTACCCCCAGTTTGCTCCCTCCCAAATCACTTTTGTTTCCATCTCTGGGGGCCTGGGACAGTCAGGTGTCCTTGATTGCCAGACCTGGAGAGGAACTGTTGTGTCTGACTCAAATGGGTCAGACATTGGGTCTGACACTGGGTATGGAGTTTAGAGTTATACACTAAAGAACTGCAGGATTTCAACGGTATGGGAAATATAAAAGCTAAAATCCTAAGGCATCAGCACTTCCCTGGAGTTGGAAAGGGGATTTTTACCAGGATAGCTGGAGCCAAACCTCAGGCTGGAGGGCCCAGAGGGAAGATGGGAGCTGAGGTTTTGATAGTGCAACCACAGAAACCCAGCCGTTTCCCCTGCAAAGAATGGTTCTCAATCACCTGTTGGCTTGATTAATTAGACAGGTCATTCACTGAGTGCAATGGAAAACTGGGTCCAGCTTAACAATAAAGCTGATAAATCAAATGGAGAACAAAAACCCAATGGAGTCAATTTCCAGATGGTCTTCTTGCACATCTGAGGGGGTTTATCTTGCCTCACCCACATTTCAGTTCTCTATTATTTGCAAAGAAACACCCAAAATGATGATGATGTTTCCTGCACTTGTATTCTGAGGGCAAAGGTTTCTTTACCCTGAGGCTGCAGAGCATCCCACACACCGAGGCTCTGGGGACAGCTCATGTCATCAAGAGGAGAAAAGCAGAAGAGATCAGGGCATGGTTTGGTGGGGTTTAATAAATTTGAGACTGTCTGGATTGAATTTCCCTTGGCTTTCCTGGGAAAATTGTAGGGACCCCGTAATTTGTTTCAGCTGACTAACAGATACCAGTGTGGTTTGTTAACTTCACCCTGGGTATTGAGAAGAATAGTGGGGTTGTTTCATCAGAGAGAAGCAGTAGAAAGAGAAACAAGAAAGAAAAGGCTGGTAGCTTGCAAAGTATAATAATTTAAAGGAGTCAATATATGGATTTATTCACATAAATGAGGCTGTAGCCACCTCTGGAATTGACCCCTGGAAGGAATAACACAATAGGATGATCACAGGAAGAGCCCACCAGGCATTTGTCTTTTTGGTGGTAATTTACAATTTGGGGAGAAAAAAGAAAGTGTCCTAAATTGCAAAGTATGCAAAAATGTTTCTAGGCTTGAATAATGATAAAAAAATAATAAAAATAAAACATCTGAACTGTCAATGACAAAGTTTTGCTGAGCCAGACACAACTGTTTAAAAATGGGAAAGATAAGATGGCTAACTCCAGAGTTCAATACGCAATGAAAAGATACCTTTGATTCATATCAATCTGTTGAAGCCTTTTTTCTGTTCATCCAGCTTTTGTACATGTTCTCAGGCTTTTTTATACCAAACAAAGAAATAACCAAAGCCACAAAATGTGCAAATGCTTTAAAGCTCTTTATCAGGAGCACAATGCAGGGTCCATGTTTGTGAGAGTAATGGAGAAAAACTGGTAACAAATTATCATGTCTAGGGGAAAAAGTGACGCTGGATGAATTTATAATTAAAGCTGTGGCTCTCCCAAAATCACAGAAATTCTCAGAAGCGAACTGACCTTGATAAATCTGCATCTTGGTACAAAATGTCTCATTTTGTTTGACACAAATATAAGAAAACAATAAAAACAACTCTAAACCACATAATTTTTTTGTTTTGTTTTATTGGAGAACAAAAGAATTCATTAATGCCTTACGGGGGAAAAGAAATGTCACATCACAAAGGTGATTTAATTTCCAAGGCAGTTTTTAACTTCCTCAGTCATTTAAAGTTTTTATCAGAATCATCTTTAAAAATTACTCTGCATTTAAAAATAAGTTGCAAATTGCTGACTGTTTTCATGGGGAAAGGGTGCTTTTCCCCTTCAATCCTTAGAGGACTTACTTCTGTCCTGTGCCAAATTGTGAGTTTTCTTCCTTGAAATTCTAAATTTGGAATGAATTTCCTGTGAGTTTCCTAATCCTTCCACTAAGAATGTTATAGTAAAATATTTTACTCAAAAGATGCTATTAAAACCTTTCTGTTAAAAAAAAAGAAAAAGTACAAAAGGAGAATTGCCTTGCAACTATTGCAGGAAAAAGTTGCTCTAGTCGGTATGTGATTGCAGACACTATGGTATTCCTGTTATCACAAAATAGTTGTGAATCAAAGCAAAATGCAGCCATTTAAAAATGCTGAAAATCATAGAGCAGTAACTGCTACTGCCCTGCTTATTTAACTTTCACTAGAAACACTCAGAAGTAATTCATGAGCACATTTTTTCTTTTTTTTTCTGCACTTTTGGGTCATGATTAGATCAATTATCTATTGGTGGGGGGGAAGAAAGAAAAAGAAATAGAAATGCAGCCTGCTGCCAAAGTGCAAAGATGCATTTTACGAGCTGTGCTGTGCTCGTACATTCAACACCAAAATAACAGAGATATTGTGTAGGGAAATGTCACTATTGCCCAGATTTGTGTTTTATTGTCACTTAGAAGGCTGGGTTACCATGGCTATGTGCCTGGCTAAATCACCAGCAAAACAGAAATGATGCTTTAAGTTTATCTGAAGGGTGAGAGAAAAGAGCTGCCTGTAAACTTTTAGGATGGCAAAATGGAGAAGCAGATTTCATATTAATGTGTCGTAGTTCATTTTTGCAAGGCATCAAAAACACCCTGCGCTGTGGTTTATTTGCTGCAGTAAGCTGTAAAACATTATTTATAAGGCAGCTTTTATTTATAATTTACTACAAAACAATATATTCCAAGCAAAACCGAGGAATAACAAAGTGAAATAGTGGCTGGAGGCAGGGAGGGTTAAGCTACCCTGCCTGAAATGGTGCTTGGCACAGGGATTTCATTCATAAATGATGGTGCAATGTCCTCATGGTGACTTTCTGATGTGGTAGATCTGTCAGCTGGTAGCAGAAGGAAGGGTTAGATGGGGTGAAATGCATGTGAGGATGGGTTTTTATCCTCCAGGTGGAGGATGCAGCTCCTCTGAGGTATTTCTATCGTGTTCAGGGTGCACAAGGCTCTTTGGGGAAGGAGTCTGATAACACAGTGCTCCTCAAAAGGAGACAAATCAATTAACTTGTAAGACTTTATTCTTGCTCTTCCCCAGCTTCTCACTGGCTGCTCCAAGTGCACTCCCAAAAATTAGTTTTTCATTTTACACTGGCCGGAATGTTTAAACTGAAAATATCTGTTGTAGCTTATGATTTTGTCGTGGGGAAAAAACCACATTAAGTCCCTTTCTTTTGCCTCATGGGCATCTTGGTGTCATGCCTGCTTATCATTCATGTTAGTGAATGCATCAGCATATCATTAAACACAGGTAGGAAATAGTACTGGGTTGAGGTCTGCTCGGCCTCTGGAGAAAAAGCATAAATTTCAGATCAATTTCCATTAGAAGTGTTCCTCTTTCTACTGATTGGTCAAGATTATACTGAAGGAATCACAAATTGTAAAATTTGTCAACTTTGTCCTTCTAATATTCGTGGTGTTTCCTGGTTTTGTTTCCACCTGTTTAACATAACAATTCCCATTATGTGGATTTCGCTGCAATCTTATTTTACCACCTCACAGCAAAGTTTTCCAACCTCTCAAATGCAATCTGTACAATCATAACCTTATTTTTTATATTATCTTTTTCAGTTTTAAGATTAGCTTGCACCTCTGGAGGTATATGTCAGCAGATTCTATGCTCCCATCAGTTCAAATTAAGATTCATTTGTAGAATTTGCTAAAATTTTATTGGTATGAAAGTGAGACACAGTACTTATTAACTGTTTCTTAGTGAAAAAAAATAAAATTGAAGAATCCTGGGACCAACATTATATTTCTTCAGCAATTTGGTGGAAATCTCCTCTGAGAAAGAATTAGATGATTAGTCAGGCCAAAAACCAGTTTTTAAGTGGGCTTCCTCCCTCTTAAAAACAATGGATCAACAACTACTTACATAGAGCAACAAGTAATAATGTAATTGACACAATCTGAGGCCTCATCCCCTAAAGGGTTGTTCCCAGTAATCAATTTTTTTAAAAAATATAATAAATTTAAGAGAAAAATCATCCTTTCAGCCTATTTGTACACTTACTTCAGCTGTTTTAGTGAAAATTTTCAACAATACCATGCCTGGAGCATGTGCACTGAAATTAAGCAGAGAGATCTGAAGAGATATTGGTAATTCATCACCAAAACCTGATCCTAATTTCTTGATTTCATTAACTGCAGTTGAAAAATATTTAGTAAAGACATACTCCTGTGACAGCCAAATTCTCATGTAGTCCAAATTTAAAGCCAGGTAGTCCAAAATTTCTATTTTTTTTTCTTTTCTGCACCAGAGTTATGAGAATACTAGGGAAACTAACATTTCACCCACGTGTAGCTCCTGTATGAACATAGAAGCCACCTGACAGAATTTAGTCAAAGAAAAAAGAAAAAAATAAAAAGCAAAACCCAATAAAACCAAAAAACACAAAGCAAAGGAAGAAAACCACAACTGGCATTCTTCAAGGATTTAGTGAGAGCAGAGAAAACCTCAAGGAAATGAGGACAGAATGAAAACTTTAGGCTCTTGGCTATTAAAATCACTAGGCATGAGAACATGGAGGAAATTTTGTTTAAATTTACTTCAACCTGTGCCCAGGAAAAAAAAAAACAAAACAGTATCCACCATTTGTCAGGTCTGATCAGCAGAAATTGTTGAGACATCAGTATTTTCTTGAAATCCTCTGCCATTATTCTCAGTGCCTGTCCTAAGTCATCTTTACATCTACAATAAATACAATCCTACATTCAGAAATAAGGGCTGAACTACAGAAGTTTGGGTGCTTCAGTTTTGGTTGTTAGGGAAACTGAATCAGCATTTTTTTTTGTACATTTTCTGCACACAATTCCTCCAGCTATTTCATCTCACAGCTGCAATATTTCATTTGCACCTGTTTGCAGGGATATGAGATGCAACACACTGGGCACTTGATGCTTGTAATGAGGAAGAAACAGAAATAAAATATTCCTCAAAAAGCTTGTACTCAAAATGTGTGATAGCAGACTGGATTGAAATAACTATAGGAAGTACAAAATTAGGGGAAAAAGAGACAGTTAACAGGTTATGACAAAAAAGGCGTGTGGAAATACCTGGAATGCAACACATGAATTGTGCTGATTTTGTCAGAATCACAGATGTCATTTCAACACTCTGGTGTTAAAATGTATGTTTTGTCCATGAGTGCATTCAGTTTGATGGAGATTTGGCCAGCCCCGGTGTAGGAGAAAGCTAATCTCATTACATAATAAAACAATCCAGAGTATAATACAAACATTATAATGGATGAACTGGCATCCAATGCAAAGAAACACTCTGATAAATCTTCTGCCTCGAAGTAAAATAATTTCAGTGCTGCATTACTTCTCTTTTTTGCATTAGCTCTGACACTGTGACTGTTTCTTCCTGCTCTAATGCATGGTTTTCATCATAATTTTCCTTTCTGAGTGGTGTAATCAAGAGGGAAGAAAAAAAAAGAATATATTGAAGAAAAGGAATGCAATGTTAGAGGAGATAACCTAAATTCTGAGTAATGTGATATACCAAACCCAGTGATAATGGTGAAGAGAAGGATGAGACTGATGTTTAAGGTAAGGTTAAGTTGAGAAGAAGTTAGCCTATTTTCATGGCTCTTGTGAAAACAGATGCTAGAAAATGTGTCCTTCATGATTTTAGAAGCTGATTTTCCTGTTTCAGATGAGAATTGTCTTTTAACTTCATGAAGTTACTGGTCCACAATGAGTCCTGTGGCTTCATCCCCCTAATCTGTTTGTTTTTAAAGATGTCTCAAGAGTGCAGCTTTGAAAATATGGAGGAGAAAAAATTTAAAATAAAAATAAGAAAGGAGTGCTTGTTTTAGCCAGAAAGTTAGAACACATCTCCATTTTTGCATACTTAAGAATGACAGAATCACCATAAATCTACCCATATATATTTATTAAGAACTTCATTATATAAGGAGATACTGCTGTTATCATTCGTTTTCATTTCATGCAGTTTTCACTTCATTCTGTTCACCTCTTGCAAGCATCTGAAGTCACACTGAAGTATCTCCACAAAAAAAGATTTTGACAATGGCTACTTTGCAGTCAAAGGCTTGATTTCTAGATAACTTAAGTGCAACAGAGCACTACATTTTAAAGTACCTTTTCCTTGACTTGTGAGATTATTTAAAGGCCAAAATCCATAAAGCACTGATTTCAGAACTGACACAAATGGCAGTGCTGCTGTGCTTAAGTTAAGCACGTGTGTAAGCACTCTGACAGATTGTGTTCTGATCAGGAAAACAGGGGAAAGCACCATCTGCTCAGTGACATTTCATGAGACAGTGACAAAGTTCTGAAATCTAATCTTCGGTGCAGATGAAGAAGAGATCTGTCTGGAGCAAAAAGCTATCATAAAATTAATTCACCCACAGAAGCAGGCAATTCCTCCCCCATCCCAACTCTTCAGCTTCTTCACACTAATTTTGCAGATTATAAGAAAAATAAATTATGATGCATCCCTGCTGGACAACACCGTGGGTGGTGTGGGGTAGATGAGGTCTTTGTGTTTACCAGAAGTATCTCCTTGGCTCTGAGAGATCATCTTGGCCAGAACTGCAGGTTCTGTGCAGGCAGATCTTTCCTACCTCTGCTGGTGGCTGGCAGTGCACACACTCACCCACTTGCTGGAGAGCTCGGGCATTACCAGGGATTCAGAACAGCAGAGGCTCAGACACAGAGTTCCAGAAATATTTATTCCAGAGGGTTCCATGAGCGTCCCTTGTTATAGGGACACTTGGCCAGTGGTCAGGGATCACAGGGGCGAAGAGAGGGCAGGGGAATACAGTGACCACTAATGGGGAGAGGGGAGGGGTGGAGTGAGGGAACAGGTCAAGGCCAATGAACACAGGAGGATTAACATATCAAGGTGAGATCGCTTAGGGAGAAACCATTCAATTCTTAGGGGTATTTCAAACCTCAGAGCAGTCCCACCAGATGTACTCTGCCACCCCAACTGCTGGAGGCATGGGGCTCAGTGAGGGTGAGAAAGAAGTGTCACTTTGGTTTTCTTTGGCAATAGTGGTCATGGAAATCACTTCTCTCATAAAATGACTAATTTACCAGAGTCAGTTCCAATCATTATTATGCTGTCTGTAGTGAGATTGACACCACTGCAAGTTGCTGTTTTTTCTGCTTAGTCAACCTTGCTTCTGTGAAACATCCATCCCACAGGTAATCAGGTTTTCCAAGGGATAAAATCTTCCATAAAATTTAAATGATTGGGAGTTTAAAATATCTAAGCGTACATCTGCATGCTGCCAGACATTGTTGTGGAGCAAAATTAGATAAATAAAATGACCAGATCAGGCAGATGAGGCTTTAAAAAAAAAAAAAAAAAAAAAAAAGCCAATGTTTGAAACTGAAAAAGGATTATAAGAGAAATCCTACTCTCACCATGCATGAAAAGAGTAAAGCAGTGTAAATAATAGTAAATACTATTTAGTGATCAGATGAAAAATATATTAATTGATTGGCACACTCAGGTTCAAGTCCCTATTTTTTTGGTTAGCCTCTGGCTAAGACTTTATGTTTTAGCAAAAACAAGAAGTTTCAGTGGCCACAGGAGCTGAAATGTACCAGTTGGGTATTGGCAGAGTTAATTTCTGTGACTCACTATATGGCAGCAGGTTAAAACTGGTAAAGTGGAAAAAGAGAAGAAAGAGGGGTTTTTCCTGGCATTTCTAACCACCCAGGGTCACTCATAAGCCTTGTCCCACTCAAGGAGCAGCACAATTTATCAGGAATTCAGTGAGCTCTGCACTGAGGTGTACAGCACTTTATGGCATGTCATTCCTTGCCTTAATGCTCTGAATACAATGCTCTGAACTGGGCTGATTCTCCTGTTTCCACACATGCTTGGTCACGAAAGAGAGAGCTGCATTTAACAGAGCAGATTGCATGATTGAGATCCAGAGTTAATGACATTCATAAAATGAGTGGGATTGTTCACTCCTTGTAGGGATTCTGATTTCTTGCTCAAGCAACACCAATGAACCTTTCCCTTCTTCCATTTGTGATTCAAGGGTTGTCTCCCTGACTGTGAATTCATGGAGACACGAAGGTGTGCTGGGACACCCTTGCTGAAATAGGCAATGGCAGGATTTACCACAAAAATTGAGAAATTTCTTTTTTAGTTTTACACTTTGAAATGCAGGTTGTCACAAGTCATGGAAGCAAGACTCAACCTTCTCCTGTTCCTGTCCAAAATTTAAGGCAGCTGAGGATGCTCAAATCATTAATATGCCCTTGCTTCATTACATTGCCCACCTAATGAGCACTGTTAATCTGGAGAGATGTGAAAATAATCCACACAGCATCTTCATTCTCTGGCCTGTCAGTGATCCCTCACAAATTGTACAGCAGCTCACCCAAAACCAGGCACAAAGAAAGGAAAGACATGATTAAAACATCCCTGCAAGATGATGTGCCTCACTTGCAATTATGACAGCAGATCTTTCGCATTTATAAGCTGGGGATATGCCTCTGTCCCCACTGACTCTGTTATTACAGATTTGTCACACTTGGCTGATGGAACAAAGTGCCAGGATTGCACCACTTTAGGCAAATTATTTTGCTGCGGCGCTGATTTGGTGGTTGCCAGATTCCCATGTATTTCATGTTCTGCTGCTGAGGCTGGATTCCAGGAATTTGGGGCAGGGAGTGTTCACAGCAGCCTTGTTAAATGTGGGCAGATTCTCTTTAAGTGGGATGTGAACTGCAACCTCATAGTCTTGTCTCTCCCATTTCAGCTACAGAGGTCAAATGATTTCCCCATCATTGCTCAGAGAGCTGCCACTGGTTTTTCTAACAAGCTAAAAGTCAAGGGTATTTGAATAGAGTGCCCAGATCTTCATGTATCTGTCAGCAACAAAAGTGTGACTAAATCAAATTAAATTGAAATATAAAAGCTTTTTAGATTATCAGCTATTTGCTGGCCAGACCAGCATCATTATGTCTCATCAGCTGCAAGCTTCAGCTGCTTCAGAAACTCTGCAATTTCTATATACACTAAAAAAGATTATATATATATATATATATATCCCCATCTGTATATCTCTTAAGCAGTGGAGAAGGGGAGAACTTTGAATATCACCCTTTGGTATTTGTGTTTTTCTAAATCAAAAGCATAATATAAATTCTTCAAAGATTTTAGCTAATATTATACACTCCAATGTTTATATTTAAAAAAAGGTTAATGCCACTGTCTTAGTTTTATAAAGTACCAGTCTTTTCCCTGTATTAATTTACTCTGCCAACCTAAATATCTTAAATATACAATCCCAGAAGAACCCCACAGATTATATTATAATGACAGAGAATCTTTTTCTGGCGAATACTACTGACAGTAACAGTGGTTACTCAGTGAAATTTTATCTTCCTTATGACAAAACTGAATTTCCTCATATGCATATATTTTTACTATCTTATTTGTAGCTATATTCTTGCAGAAAGTTAGTGACCTCATGCAGAATGATTGTATCTTCTTATGTGAGTATCTTATGTCAATAAATAGTTGGAAATAATTATCTATAAGGATTCAGTAATTTAAATTTAACAGATAAGTTAAAGCCTGCATATGTGACAGTGGGGGTGAAATATCTTTATTTTTTTATGAAGTTGCAGGAAGAAAAGTAAAATAATAAATTGCAAGTAATTTTCAAATCTTATTAGTGCAAAAGGTGATGTATTTAATAAATGTGTTGTATCATCAGTCAAATCTGGATTTGGTACTTTATATCCTATATAAAGAGGATACAATATCAATTGCATTAGTGATGTGCATTAAAATCTCACTAATTAGTGACACAGCTATATATTTCTAAACAGAAGACTTTCCTTTTCCATTCATTGTGACAAAATGTAAAAAGAAAAAAAAAAACCAACCAACCAACCAACCAAACAGAAAACCCTTTTGAAACCCAAAATAAACCTTTATTTTATACAGAAGATACAAGAATGATCCTTTATTCAGGAGAGAACCTCTGTGAGCTGGGACTAAAACGCTCTCAAAAGGATGGGGAGCAGGTAAGAATGTCACCAAATGTCATGCAATGATGCACAGACCCTTTCCTTGCCCTGCAGCTGCCACTGGAATGGGGGGAATCACCTCAGGATGCAGATTTTTAGCAATATCCTGCATTTTCCTTCTCCCCCTAAAACCCTTTTCCAGTGGCTTTACCCCATTTAACAAGATGTCAAAGGTAGGGAAGACTTTAAATTCTCTTCCCAGGCTGCATGGACTGTCATTAAAGGATGAAAATAGATAGAGTTGTCAGGGTAATTTTTAATATTGTGAAAATATGTGAAGAGTAGCCTGCTTTTAAATGTATACATTGCAGTTTGCCTCGGGCTGTTTATGGAAATACTCACAAATCCTTCAGGCCTTACAAATTATGTCATAAATAGTTATCTGTCCAACAACTTGCTTTAAAAGTACAATATTAATTATTTACCATTCACCCCTAGGTTGAAATGTTATAATCTAGCCCTGGGGTGACGAAAGTTCCACACAAGGTAGAAAATTTGCAGTTTATAGCATGTGCTTGTAGGGAGCAACTTAAAGACAGCCTAAAGTGCATGTATTCTTCATGGTGCAAAATAAATGCACATTAAACAGACTCAAGACAGTCCATTAATTACTTTTCATACTTAATATCATCACCAAAAATGTCATTTTAAGGTCACGAATGATATTATGGATAATTCATACTAATATGTTACAGAACAAGCTGGAGAGATGCAGGAGAGAGTTTCTTTCAGGTGCTCAGTAATAAATAAAAATAACTCAGCTGTTAAGAGGTCCCTGCATGTATAACCTAACACTGTTGAATATTTCAGAATTTGTTTATCTGTGCTATCTCCTCAGAGAGGAAGTTACTGTGTTCTTACCAAATGGAAGTGGCTGCCAGGAATTCAATCATTAGGTCTGGCTCTTCTGTTAATGTCGTGACAAGAAAATTATATCCAAACATAGATTTCGAATATCACATTTATTCCAGGGTTTTTTTTTGTTTTAGTTTTTCAGTTTTAAAATGCAGGAAATATATCTCAAACAGATTCAACAAAGAATCTTTCTCTCTTCAGAATTTATTATATCCTATATTTTTCCCTGTAAGTTCAGATAGAGCTGTAAGTGGGGGAAAAAATACACAAACTCTCGTTACATTGGAAACTCTGCAACTTTATTAATAAATAGAGATACTTCCAGTAAATTTGATCATTTAAAAATATTTCAGTCATTCTATTATGTCTGACCAAGATGGAGCTCATTTTCCCTAAATAAAACTACACAATATTTAGGAATGTGTTTATAAGATTAACTTAGTTTCCTAAATGTAGGGAAGAATGATAGGAAAAGTACTAGAATGTATAGCTGTGCTTTAGCAGTCTACAAAGCTACAAATACATGCAAAAAAATTTAAAAATTAAAAAGAAATTAGACATCACTTCCAGGAAGTGCTTTAAGTTGACGTCACCCATAAGGACCACATTCTGTTGGCCCAAACATTTGCTTAAATGAAGCCAATTTGGCTTTGTTGGCTTTATCATCTTGGTTTGGGGGGTCAGCACTGAGTGTCTGCTGTGGGACCCCTGCAGGAAATGAGTCCTTTGATCTTTACCCAGAGAATTTGGTGGCATTTTTCCCTTTTTTTTTTTTTTTTTTTTTTTTTTGTTATAGATGACTCCTGTACCAAGTTTCTCCCCAAAACAGTCCATGACTCCTCCTTGCCAAGGAATCACAGCCCTCCATCATTTCTCTTTGAAAGTGTAATTTGCATTTATAACTTGTTTGTTTTATTTACTTATGTTTTATTTACTCCTATAACCCTTTACACAAACTGTGTTACAGACATTCTTAAATTCAGGTCCACAACCCGTTAAAATTGTGTGGTTCACCAGCTTACCTGAGTTTATCTGCACCCAGTTCACACCCTTTGTTCAGAATTCAATCCAATAGAGACATTTCCAACCCTTGGCAGCAAAAGGCTAGAGACAACAAACAAAATTTCCCCTAGGCAGGGAAAACATAGGGCTGGCTCAGGACCATTGCAGTGTCATGGGCAAGAAGCCATCATGAGGTAAAATATTTTCACTGGAGGTCTGAAAATGGATTGTCTACAAATATGTTTAGAGAAAATATGGTATATAAGGCACATGTAACAAGAACGAGAAGAGATTCTATTTCCTATTGTTCTCACATGCCTTTTTTTGACCTTTTTTTCCTTGGTTAAAGCACAGGCCTGTATCCTGCTGTTGATGGCTCAGGACTGAGTGGATGATTTTAAAGAAAATTAGGGGTGTTATTATGCAGAGTAAGCTCCCCAGAACATGAAAAGAAAAAACCCCTAATATTTTCCTTTTTGTTTCTCAAAAGTCTCATAAGCCTCTCACAAGAAGCAGCAAGAACACAGGGTCACATGCACAAGCTTTACATATCTGTGGCTTTAATTTTCCACCAATGGCAAGCATTGGCCCTGAAAAAATTTTAGCACAAAGTAAATATTAATAAGCTGTTAGAATTATTATTGCAAATTAAGTACTTTATCAGGGAGACACTTTAGCAAATGGTATTCCAAAGCGCTTAATCCTCAAGCTTGTCTCAAAAGAAATCAATGTTTTTTAATTAGCGCTATATACCAACCTGTTGAATCCATATTAATTGTGCAGAGGAAAAGGATTTTAATAAAAAGAAGGGCTTTTATATATAATATAAACATATAAAAATAAAAATTTATATGTGTCAATGTATATGAATTTAAATAAGGATATTTACATATATGTGTGGGTGTAAAATGAAACAAAACCGGAGTTTTCTAAAATGTATATGTACAATATTACTGTTATAAATATTCACCACTTTTAAGAATTAATCCACTATCTGATTTTCTCAAAGAGATATTAAATGAGTGATACCATTCTTCAGGATCAAAATTACCACTTTTGCATGAGTCTCCAGATATATTGTTGAGATAAGGGAATAGTTCCAGAAGGTTTTTTAAATACACCTCTGTCATTTCCATCAGCTCTCTAAGGTTTCATCAAAAGAACAACAACTTCTTCAGATAATTATGTAAATTAAGACAAAGAATTAATTTCCATAATTAGAGAGAGAGAGAGAGAGAGACAGAGCACACACAAAATTTCTCTTAAAATGCTCCTAAATGTGAATAAAGAAACCCATACCTTTGGGTAGCTTCCCACAGACCTGGAAGCCTCATTCTTCAAAGGTTTGGTTTTTTTTCAATGAGGTGATTCCACAGCTGACATAGAAGGTCCCACAATACTCCCTTGCAATTTTTACAGCTCAGTGCTAAGAGCTGGAATTATTGGTTAATTTTACATTCCCTCAGATAAAGGCACTTTACAAGGAAAATTTTACAAATAGTAGCTAAGGATAAATAAAGTGCCATTTCAAAAATAATACCCAGGTGGCCAAATTTATTCCACCCTGTCCTTTCTGTGAGTTCAATGGGTCACAACTCTTCTTTTGACAAATGGAGTAAAATTCAATTAGAAACTGGATTTTACCAAACATGAGCAAGATGAAAATGCAAAGTGTCAGGGAAGGCTGGAAGAAAGCTGTTTTGCTGAAGGGGGGCAAGGCCAGCCTGGCTTCAAGGGGAAGAGTGCTTTTTTGTTAATATAGAATTTTGTTGGATGAGATGGAGGATGTTGAATGAAGATTTTCCTTTTAAGTGGTCTCTTTACCTGCTTAATTGGCAGTCTTTGAATTTATAGTTTTACTGTCACATTTGTTTATATATTTTTTGTCTATTGTTTATATTAATTTATATTGTTTTATACAATTTGTGTATCTGCTGTATTTATTTTACTGTCATACATTTGTGTTTTGCATATATATATATATATATATATATATAATTTTTTTCCCAAGAGGAGGAGGTGGGTCTGCCAAAGGGCTGTCACCACTTCTCTATCTCAAAAAAAACCTTGTCCCTTGAACTAGTCAGGCCTATTAAAAAGTTCTTCCCACTTCAGAAACAGTCTTCAAATGTGAGTTCAAAGAGCTTGGTGCACAAGAGAACTTAAAAAATGACTTTGAGTGCATGGGAGCATGGCACTAGCTCAGCTGCTTTTAAATTGACTCACTTAGGGGCTGGTTGGAGTACGGGGTGGTCCAGTGGAAGGTGTCCCTGCCCACTGCATAGGCTGGAACTCGATGATTTTTAAGGTAATTTCAAAACCAAACCAATCTGTGATTCAATGCTGCCACAGAGTTCAATGCTGCCTCATGGTAATTATTCTTAATTAAAAAATTAGATGCATGTATTTTCACATATCTGAATATTATCATATTTCCAGACTTAGGTTTTATTTTTAGGTAAAAATAAATACCATTAAGTTAATTTATGCAAGCAGTTAATCTCTGCTTGCTGCCCCTTGATAATATTCCTCCCTTGCTCCCCCACCCCAAAACTCTTAGAACAAGATTCAGGAATTCATATTTCACTGCTATAAAATAAAAAGGTCTAGTAGAAAGGAATTAAACTGCTGCTTGGCACACCTGTAAATTAGAATGGGTAGGAAATGCAAAAAGGCTTGCAAATTATAGTAAATTATATGTCAGGAAGTATAGTCTTGATGCTCAGTGCTCTGGAATAACAACTACTTCTGTCTTTCCAGTTTTTCTCCCCAGTCTCTATTTCCCAAGGTATAAAGTTTTCATTCTTTCTTTAGCACATGACAAGTGACAAGGAGAATGCTAGTCTCCCAGAAATTTGGCCCACAAAGTGTGTTTTCAAGATAAATGTCAATAGCTGACTGATTTAGACTTGAGTAGGACAACACAAGGTGTGATTCAAATTAATATATAGCCTCATCTGAAATTACACAGGAAATGTAGATAATGGTATTTTTCAAGCGATACAATTAGAAATTACCATGATTACCTGTCAGAAGGGACACCTTACTATAAACATGTGGGTGTGTTTAGTTCGCCTGTAGGTATTTGAAGGTTTTTTTTTTTTTTTTTTTGTCTCAAGATGCTTAAATGCCACAAATGCTTTCATGTGTTCAGTGTGCAGCTTCTCCCCAGGGGCAGCTCCAGTCTCTGCTCACTGGGGCAGGGACAGGACCCCAGGAAATGGACCCCTGAAGTTGTGTCATGGCTCGTTTGGGTTGGATTTGAGGGAAATGTTCCTCCCCCAGAGGGTGGGGGACACTTCCCAGGATCCCCAGGGAATGGGCATGGCCCCAAGGCTGCCAGAGCTCCAGGAGCTTTGGGACATCACTCCCAGGGATGCACTGGGTGGGATTTTGGGGTGTCTGCAGGGCTAGGGGCTGCGTCAATGATCCCTTTGGGTCCTTCCAACTATATGATTCTATATT
Organism: Petroica traversi; assembly: GCA_025920805.1. Classification (NCBI taxonomy): domain Eukaryota; kingdom Metazoa; phylum Chordata; class Aves; order Passeriformes; family Petroicidae; genus Petroica; species Petroica traversi. The sequence goes on along the minus strand of JAHLSL010016832.1, from coordinate 471 downwards.
GATTCTGTCACTTTTGACCTGTCCCACCATCCCCTCCATCACTTGGCCTCACTGTGGGTGAAGGTGGAACCTCAAGAGCATTTCCTAGCTGTAGATGCTCAGCTCAGCCTCTCCCAGTTTTATGGTGCATTTATGTTCACTTGTTCCAAGCAGGAAACCTCTGTAGAAGCAAGAAATTAATGGGTCCACTGCTGTAGACTACGTGGGCACTAAGAGAAATTTTATTTGGGATTTAATGGCACAATTTTATAGGCTATTAATAAAAATCAACAGTGAAAACAAACAAAAAAACCCACCCAAAAAAACTGTACCAACCAACCAACCAACCAACCAAAAAAAAAAAAAAGACCAATTAAAAAATCCACCAAAAACAAAGCCAAGCCAAACCAAAGCCAAGCCAAACCAAAGCCAAGCCAAACCAAAGCAAACCAAACCAAACCAAACCAAACCAAACCAAACCAAACCAAACCA
>JAHLSL010016831.1:0-16902 GCA_025920805.1 Petroica traversi | reverse complement strand
GAAACTTGTTTCCTCTTCAGGTCTTCAGTTTCCAAAAATCATTGTTATCAGCAATAGCAAGAAGCAATCAAGGATCTGGAAAACACAGGGGGGATAATCTGCATATAATCTGCATACTGATGAGAATATTTTGGTTGAGAGTGATCCCACAGTGTGGGAGAAAGTGTATTTTACCCCTCCAAACACTGAACAGCAACTGCTCATGAGTTAATTAACTTACTTCCCTGTTTACTCTGCTTAGCAAATGATGTAACAGTAGTGTCACAGCTCTTCATCTCACATTGCACAAAGCACCATCTCTTTGCCAGGAAGACACAAAACCAAAATGTGTGTGGAATAAAGAATAAACTCTTCATTCAACGAGGAGCCAAACAATTTAGTAAGGGGAGACAAAAGAGAAATTGAGTTCAAATTTCTCTATCTGTAATCTATTCCATGATAACCTATTTAGGCCAAATATAAAAATATTAGAATTCAAATCACCACCAGTGCAAATAAAGCTGTGACCTGTAATCTTCTTATGGGAAGCAGGGGGGAATGCTAAGGTGGTAATATCCTAGGTTTTTGCCAATAAAATATCATATTCTAGTTAAATTGTCTACAGTAGGAGTCTGAATATCAAGTAGCTCACTAAAACATTACTTTTCCTGGCGTTTTTTTTTATACTTCCAAAAGACAAAATTTATGCTTTTATGATAACTATTCAGCATATTTAAGTGGAGTGAATTAATTGGCAGTATTTGTGGAAAATTACATAATCTTTTTCAAGATGAAACAAAAGAAAAGCCAGAGGAAGCCAGAGAGGGTATTCTGATTTTTGATTCCAGAAAGAGCATCAGGGCCTGAGATGCTGCACAGGCTATCAACACAGGAGGTAATGATTGCAATAAATATGTTGAATAGTTGTTAGTAGGTTTTACACGGACCTCCACACACTTTTTCTTGATACAGTCAGCGCTATGTAGTAAAAAAATGCAAAAGAGTAAAAACAATGAAAAAGAATAAAAGCCAAACAAAAAGACTTTTTTCACAACTTTCAAGAATTTTTTTTCACTTTTATTAAAATGTTAAAGAAAGAATTCTCTTTCTTCTTTTTTTTTTTTCCCCTTTCCTTAGTTTTCTAGCTTATTGTTTTTAAAGCATTCTTAATTTCTTTTTGGCATTGCATAGAAATTTTTTGGTTTCTATAATTAAATCTACAGAACATCATTTTCCTTTGTCTTATATTCTGAACCAACTTATCCACCTTAAATTCTTTGTTCTCCTTTGAACTTCTTAACTCAGACTTTCCTGCCCTGTATCTCTTGGTGTATTTCCCCTGTATTTGTTAATTCCCTGTCTTTAGGGCTCTTTCTTTCTTGGTATATGGCACTCAGTTTTAATATAAGTGTTAAATTTGGTTGTCTGGAGTATGATTCACCTTTTTTTAGAACTCAAAAATAAGAGCTATGAAGAGGGAGAGAACAGAACGGATTTTAAGGCCATAGAAATTACAGAAAAGTAAACTTTTTTGGTGAAGTCTCATGATTTGGTGGAGAGTGTCTTGAGAGTAGAGCAACAACCAACAGGTCCTGCAGTCAACTATTTTTCTCTTCTAGAAAAATTTTTCAGTTCTATTGAAAAAAGAGGGGTCAATTTATCTGAAGGAAAACTAAGGATTAAAAAATTAAAATATGATGAGAACATCAGGGAAGAAGAATACATTATGCAATTGGCAGTTTTTGAGAAAGTCAAGGACACAATTTCAAGTGGGCTGATGGCCTGGAGTTTATCTTTTATGAGCAGCTAACAACAATCATTTTATTCCTTTATAGTAGTCTGGTTTATATAAACAGATTTAAAGTAAGATTCATTATACCAAGGACTCGAAAATTAAATTTTAATTGAAATCTGGTAACATCATTAGAAATATGAAGGGGACAAAAAGAAGTTGGATAGTCATACATACAGAAATAAAACTACTCATAATCTTCCAAGTGTACATTAAAACAAATTGTGTCCTCAAAATTGGTTAAATGGAACATTCTCTTCTGAGGATAATTTTATTTTTTCTTTTTTTTTATGATTGTTCTTGTATTTTAGCACAGCAATTTGTTGTGACATTTTTAATGAATCATAAACTGAAAACGTCTCTCAGAAAAGAGAAAGTAGAGAATAAGAATTAGAATCTGGATGTGAGAAAAGCTTAATTTTCATTACACTGATGGATCATATGTGCATTATTGAGAGAAACAGAGGATCTCTCTTGGGTTTTAAATTGCTCATTTTATTGAAAGTGTGAATATTGAATATTTCAGACAGGTTTTTTTAAAAAACAAGCCACACCTGCTAAAACTTTAGAAACCAGATGAAACTGTACATATTTTTTCTGTGTATTTACAAAAATCTTATTGGGATATTAACACATTTCAATTTTGCACACCAGTACTTTCCAAGTTTCATAAAACATTTTCCAAATTCTGAAAGCCAAAAAAACAGACCCATTGGAAAGATTTTTAGGAAACTGTAGCACAGATAGCTTACATAAAACAGCCTCTAAATTTGCACCTGAAAAACTAAATAAAAAATCAGAGCAGGGTTAAAAATACTGTAGTAACTCACTTACACATAATTACAGCAAAATTAATTGCAAAATTAAAACTAGTGATCACGTGATTTTTTTGTTATTCACCGGTTTTAAATTCATCCTGATATTTCTGTTTGCATCTGGTGGTACACCTGTGTGTCTTTACCATTATGACCATTATTTTAGGGCAGTTTCTACCTTTTTTCCTCCTCCAAGCTTTTGTCTCATATGTACAAAGACTACCTTTACACTTTTGTATGTAAAAGTAACTTCCTCTGAAATATGATAAAATTTGTTGGTCTTTCAGGTAAGTTTTTCTTGAAATAAAAAGAATATGACCTGTGTATTGTATCTATTTTCAGTAAAGCCTTTCCCTGAAACTGAAAAGTGAAAAAGTCATGACAACTTATATGTTTGTGCTTGATCTTCTGTCCTGTATTTATTATGGAAAATTACTGGAATATACTTTTATTGTGTCTCTTCTTATGTTCTCTTTAAAATAAATCCATGTCTTCTCAATCTCTCTTCAGAGAAGAGTTTTATGTATTAAGTTGTTCTAATCATCTTCCCCTGAATGACTTACACTCTTTCTGTTGTATGTTTTCAGATCTGGAATATACAAAATGATATCCCAGATGCTGGGGAGCCACTTATAATGTGTCATTATGTTTTCTGCTCTTTTCCCCACCCTGTTCCTTACACATCATTACATTTTGCTAATTTCCTTTTGCTATTGCTGCACACTGCCTAGAGAATGGTGCCAAATGAGGAACATTGGATAGTTCCTCTCACAACACCATAATCACCTTTCTATTTCTTCTTGGCATTCCTTCAGGGATATATTTCACTTTTTTCCTGGCGATTGCGGTTGTTTTGTCCCTTCCTGTCTCCCTAACAATGCAGGGTTAAGAATATAATTTTATTAAATTGTTTGATAAAACTAGTGCCTCTTTACATACTTATTTTTAATCAGTTGCATACAAACAAATATCAAAGCAACACCTTCATTTTTCTTTCTTCTGAATTCTTATTTGGGTTTGTATGTCATCATGCTTATGGGCCTAATAATTGCAAACTATACGTTGTCCTAAAAGTTGTATTTTCAAAACAATGTACCCTAGAAGTTTATTTTCCATTTTTATGCCTGGCATAAACCTTTCACAAGCAGCAAAAAAGGAAAAGCTGCAGAACTTTCCCACCACTTGCCAATGGGTTTTCAATATTAACTCCTGGCTGATGACCTGGACTTAAAAGATAATTGATCATTAGCTCATGTCCCAAAGCAGAGGAGTCCATCTGGGCCGTGCACTGCAGTCAAGACACTGGAATGACTGTTCTGTTCTGAAACAACCAGATTAGATTGTCCCTTCCATTTCAGCATGCACAGCAGAGAACCAGGCAGAGGCAATTCCTTCCCAGTCTGAAATGAAGTCTGCAAATAGAGCGAGTTGTCTGCAATTCACGTAAGAAATATTACCCCATCAAGGATAATGGCAAAACTTAGGTGTCATGATTTTGCAAGAAACTTCCTTTATGAAAGCTGCACTGGCATAAATTTGAAAGCAGGGGAGAAAAAAAATCAACTAAAAACCCCAAATCCTTGTTTGAAGAGTAGCACATTTCCAAATAGTAACTTTATTTTATACAGAAACAGCTGTGCAAAGCTCAATTGTTTTGTTTTGGTTTTTTTTCTTTCCTCTCCTCTTTTCCTAAATCTCTCTTCTGAACGTCTCCTCCTGGAGCTGGAGACTTTCTCCTTGATGGGCTCCTTTCTTGCCACCCCACTGTGAAAATCTGGTTGTCTCACATTGGTTTGACAGTGGAACTAAATTAAATTAAAGAACAACCCAACCACTGAGGCATAGATGCCTGCCTTGTGTCTGCCATCCCTTGGCAGCACCTCAGGACAGACAAAATAAAAGACCTTGACTCTTCCCCTTTGGCTGCAGAGGTGCCTGACACTGCTGTCACTGTCACCATCCAATTTTACAGAGAAGAGGTGCCAAAACCACGAGGATTTTTTGGCAAACCAAAGGGGTGTTTTGCGTATCTGCACTCTGCTCGTCACAGTGACAGCTGCTCGGGCAGATTTCTGAGTCTTTTTTGCCACTGCTGTTCTGCGTATTTCAGTCCTTGGCAATCCTTTCAAGAGGAGGAAATGCCAGCTGTTACTCCTGGACACCCGAGCAGCAGCAGCAGCCTTCTCTTCTCATCGCCTCTAAATAAATGGCTGAGCCAGACACTGAAATCTAGGCTCAGGAATGAGCTCCAGGCCTAAATCAGACTGATGAAATGGTATTAATTCAACACAGCTCCAGCAGCAGTAAAACCCAAAAGGATGAAAATGGAAACCAAAAAGGATGAAAATGGGTATTACTGGGGATTTGGTGTTCTGTGTTGCTTCTCAAAATACTTTTAGCAGACAGCCAATATGGAATTTTTTATCCTTCCAGTTGTATATGCTTTATATATTTTATATACTCTATATACTTTACAGACTCATATAAATCACTGGTGCAATGATATCCCATATCTGTAGAAGAGATAAAAATATATAGTTATGCAGAGAGTTCATTGTACATCCCAAACCTTGCAGTTTCAAAAATTTGAAAAGATATGTGTCCTCTCAGATAGAATTTGCTTTCCCACCCTTAATTTTCAGTTCTCAGGTTATACCTTTAGGCTACACCTTTGCACATCACCTGCAAATTAAATGTACAAAGTGTATTTGAATAAAATGTAAAAAAGACCCCTTACAAAGTGAGTCACAGCCATAAATGGAGGCAAAAGAGTTAATTTCCTGTAGACAGCTGATCAAGAAAATTAAGTGGGCATAGCCAAAACTTATATATTTTATTTCCTCCTTGAAGTATTTGTTATCACACCAGTGTCTTCACAGAAGACACTGTTCAGTCAATACCTGTACTGATTCCAGTTTCCCTACAGGGAAGATATTAATCCTGCTAAGATATTAAATAGATTGTGGGTATAGCAGGCAAAATTAGTTAGAGTACATTTTGTTCAGTTAAGTTAGCTGCTAACAGCAGTTTTTAAAGTAAGAAAAAAGGAATCACCAGAACCCCACCTATGCTGCAGTGGTAACAAATGTGTCTTCCAAAGACTCGGAGTGACAGTTTCTTAATTTTAGACCTATCTGCTATTCTTGTAACTCAAAAGAAAAAAATTAGAATCTCATTATACACACCAGCTGGGCAGCAGGCCTTCTTCAGCTTGCAGTTTTGCAGTTCTGGTTTTAGAAACTGGCCCTGAAAATAGAGTGTGTGAGAAAGCTGAGCTACCATAACCCCTTCAGACATGAATAAAAAGTTCTCCACTTTATTCACCTCCTTCCCTCTAAGCATTCTGGCATTCAGGTCTTGGTGATGTCTCCTGGCACTGTACCCTTCACAGGTTGCAGTGTTAATGTATTGAATGTTCAAATTGCCACTGTTTGCTAAATCAATTTTTTTTTCTGCATTTCCTGTCCTCCAGAAAAAGCTCATTCACTCAAAATTTTTGGGTTGCAGCAGGTGATTTTACATGCTTTTGCTGCTGACAATAGAGACGGGAGTGTAGCTACCAAAACACACTGAAGGCACACATTCACAGTGTTCCCTCAGTGATATCTGCCTTTGTGAGCATCCTGTTGTGTCTTTGGATGTCCGATAATTTAGCTCTGAGAAGATCTGAGACATTGCTAAATGTCTTACCTCTTATCTGCCGCACAATGCGCATTCCTGTACTGTAGGATTAAGCAGGCTTCAAAAATGAGCCATTTTTTCTCATTATTGGAGGCAAGGGATGGCTTTATATCATTTCCAGATGCAAGGAGACAGAAAACTACCAAAAACTGAGAGTAATCTGCAGAAATAAATTCTGATTTAAACTATGTGCACCATGTCTGCTTTAGCAAATACAGAATGCTACTGTTGGGAGAAAACAGACATGAAAAAAAAAAAGTAATTTTAGAAAGAGACATGACACATTTTCATCCATTGTAAGTGTCTTCTTCTGGCATTGTTTGGAAATACATATTCCCATGTTTCAATTTCACTTCTCTGTAAGACCTTATTGTAAAGCAGAAATATCTCTCAGACCTTGGAGCATAAATATGGAACATAAATTCAGGATCTAGCTCCCAATTTGTCTGCCGTGAGTCCCACCATACATATGGCCTTTCCTCTCAGGGGGTGAGCTCCCCTCACAGGGGTATTAATAAGAAACTTGGAGGAAGTTTCAGGGTTTCATTATGCCTATCTGTCTCCTGATGCACAAGCTAGCAGCAATCTGGAGTTAAAGCATGACGAATGCCAGGTGGCTGACGTGCTCTGTCAGTGCAAGCCATGACCAGGAGGCTGAATTTGAGGGAGAAAGGGAGCAGCAAATCTTGCAGATAATGTCCTCTCCCAGCTGAGTGGGTGATTTAGTTAGAATTCAATAACTCAGGCACCTGGCAATGAAAGGATGAAGTAGGATAACCAGGAGTTGTGCTGATGGAATCGAGCTGTTTATCTTGAGTAAAGCACAGAGTTGAGGAGAAGGAGGAAGGCCTGAAGGTGACCAAGAAATTTGATTCTTGAATTCCATGAAACCACAAGAGTTCTTCCAAAGGATGTGGCAAACACTTAAACTTTGACACTTAATATGTCAAAAAAAAATTCTCTTTATTATTCACTTTTATTTCTATTCACTGTATTATATTTTTGGACAACCAGTTAATTCACTCAGATTGGGGAAGAATTTGGGCTGTATTGATACAACCTTTGGGGATGTCCTCACCTTGGTTGTTGGGCCTTGGCTCAGGAAGAAGTACAGATTTAGATCTGATAGAGACAAATTTGCCTCACCACAGCTTGATGGTAACCACAAAGGCTAAAAGCCACTCCCGCCAGGATGTATTTTGCATTGTCTATTTTGTATTATAAATTTTGCATTATCTATTTGTACATGTCTATGATACTACAGGCGGCAGGGATGATTCCTAAAAGTAAACTGAAGGCTTTGCAGGGTTATTTTAACACTCCACAAAGAGTGCATTTACCAAATGCACAACTTGTACCAGGGTGAGAAGAGCTGGTTTTATTTATTACTAAGTTTAACACTTTCGGGCTTTTTGATTAAAGCCTCATCTGAGTTTGATTTAATTTCTCTGCATCAGGAATTTGCACAGGCTCCTGCAGTTGCTGTAATGACCCAGATTTTGATACATCACAGTGAAGTTCATTCTAGAAATGCAGAGTCAATTTGAAACTAAACTGGGAGCCAGATAAAGACAGACTAAACAGAACTGATTTCCCCTGAAAAAATGAAGAAAGATTCAGAGATTCGGGGGGGCCCCCCGGGGGGAGGGGGGAGGAAGAGAAAGTAGAAAGAAAAAGAATGTGATAATATAAATGTAAATTTGAATATTTATCTTTCTTACATTTACCACCAGATCTATGAAATTATTTTCAAAACTTTGTAATCAAACGGCTTTTTCACATCTTTAAAGCATGTTGGGTAATCTTTAATACTGAGCAGTAAGTTTGGAAACAAAAAACCTAAATACCATTGGCTTCATCTGTTGCAACAACCTTTCAGATCATGAAACATCTCTGAAGTTTCTGCAGTTGGCAGTGCTGCTGAAACACCAGGCATAGAATTATTCAATGTTCTAAACCTGCAGCTCTTTAAAATATTTGAGTCATAAACTGCATATATTGTATATGTGTGGGAAAAATCATACAGGAAATATTTTAATAGAAAGACCTTCCTCTAGTTTTTCTCCTAAACTTGTGGTCCCTCTAAACCTCAACTATTTGACAAGATTTAGCTGATGAAACATTAAAAATGCATTTCTTTATTTTTAATCACTTTGAATGTGGACACTAGTCCTGCAAGTGTTTTGATTTTTTCTTCCTTTTAGTTTCTCTCTTTTTTTTTTTTTTATAATCATCTGTAAACACATTTAAGATTACTTCAAAAACTAGAACTGTGAGGTTTATAGCAGTCTTAGCTGGTGAGCTCTCACTTCTTGACAGAAAATAAAAAGTTGGCCAGGAGCAATTAAGCTTAAGGGGAGGAGGCTTAATTAGTTGGTGCAACACCTGTGATGTTAGAAAGTAGAAAAGGAAACAAAGAAAAAGCAAAACAGAAATAAAAAAGCAAAGCTTTTTTTTTTTGGCACACTAAAATTCAGTATTTTTTTTATTTGGCACAGTGCAGTATTTCATTGTTTGTTTCTCCTCTTTTGCCTCTCTGCAGTGTTTGGGATGAAATGGACAATTTTTGAGTCTCATCTGTGCAAGAGCAGAGGTGCTTTGTGGCATTCTGAGTTTGCTGTAAGCTGTGACAAACTTCTCACTGGCCTCTCCTTGTCTGGGCAGGAGGAACCTGTTCCCAAACTTTGGCACTTCTCACTTGTATTCCTCACACTGATCCTTGCAGGAAAAAACAGATCTCTCCAGACAGGTTAAACTTTTATTGGCTGCCAAATGTTGTGCAGAATCACGAGGTCTACCCTGAGCCTCCTTTTCTCCAGGCTGAGCTCCTTTCCCAGATCCCTCAGCCCCTCCTGGGGCTCCAGACCCTTTTCCCACTCCGTTCCCTGCCCTGGACTCGTCCCATAAATATCAGTTACAATCCGGAAGTACAGAAAATAAGCAATTTTTTTTATCCTTATAAATGCATTAAAATTTATTTCCCCATTCCTAAATATTGTCTAGTTTTTGATGTGCTGAGCTATGAGCCTCAGAAGTGTAAAGACATTTAACTTGTCTGTTTTAGGTTGTGCATGCCATTTGATAAAATTCTTCCATGAATTATGCTTCTGCCTCCAGATAACACAAGCAAGGACTACTCAGTAGTAAATTAGTGGACATTTCAGAAACAAGTTGTTACTCAACAAATAGGAGAAGGCAAAAACCCAAACAAAACTGAACACACAAACACAGAGAAACAACAAAATCCCCCAGCCAAACAAGCAAATAAGCTAAACTAAAAATGAACACACAAACAAACTTAAACATGTCCCCTGAAAAAAATCAAAAACCCAAACATGACTGAGTTTGAATGCCTTTTTATTAACAAAATAATAGATAACTTCCCATTGCCTGCCTGTCTTTCTACAGGCTCCGCTCACCTGTCTTAGACCTTCAGATGCGTTCCCTGACAGATTTATAAATGTCTATATTTATGTTACATATCTATATTTATAATTTGAAAGTATAAATATATCATTATATATTACACATTCTTTATAATTTATTTGGTTTATGTATACTGTAAAATATTACATATAATTTAAATATATCTATAATTATACATAGTTTTATATATATGTAAATATATCATTATTGTATATATTATTATATTTATTATATTATGTATAATAATATATATGATTGTATTTATATATGTACATATATTTGGTTATAAATATATATTAATGTATTTTATATGCAAATATACGTATAAATACATATAAAATACATAAAATTATACATATAAATATATAATACATTTAAATATATAAATACATGTAAATATATAAATAAATATAAAAATTCAAATATTAATAAAAATATACATATAAATATAAATTTACATATAAATATATGTTATATTCCTAATATAACTTAAATAGCTATAAATTCATAGTAATGGAATTTTGACATTCCTAACTTTGCACAGAGGACAATATTCAAGGGGGGCTGGAAAGAGGAGACTCTTTTACTTCTAAGCCCTTGGAGTTAAACACACATCTGAGCTATGGCACATTGGCAGACAGGATGTCACTTTATGATTGGGTTTTTTTCCAGCTAATTCACTGCCAAGGAACACAAGTTTTTGTGATGTTTGCACAGAAATTACAGGGCATCTTTGCAGAACATCTGGGAGCAACAGACCAGCAGATTACAGCTAATGATGGAGAGGTACATCTGTATTAATCAGCGTGTGCATTGAACAAAATGTTATCAGTATTTCCCAGGCCAGGAGCGTGTATTCCTCAGCAGGGCTGTGACTGAGTGCAAGAAGTTAGAAAAGACTGGTTTTGGCATCCCTTCTTCTAATCAGAGAAGGCCTCAAGTATGAGGGAACTAAAAGAGGAACGCAGTAAAAATGTTCCTCCTCTGCCCTCCACAGAATTTTTCGGTATATTTTGTACCTATGAATCAGGTAAAAATATCAAGAAATCTCATTTTTTTTATCAGACATTTGGTAGGAAAAAAGAAGGGACATGAATTTGAAACTGAAAATTTATAACAAGTTGTTATCTTACTTGGAAGAGCCACATCCTTTTCCTTTTATACAGCCAGCTTATAGAGGGGCTTTCTAGAGGAAAAAAAGGGATCTAGGACTTAAAGGTGTGAATGTCTGTCTGGAGAACACCTCCACTTGGAAAACTTTCTCATCTCCTCTGAAAACACCAAGCAAACCAAGAAAAGTGAATTACACAGTTTGTATTAGAAGGGATGTTCATCCAGACTTTAGAAAATCTCAGGTAACATTATTCCTGACATCACTAGAAATGCTTGTGAGACCAGAATCAGAACAAAATTTTATTAACAATTGCTAATTAATATTGTTACTTATTTGCATTATAACTCAGCACTGTCCAGACAGGGAATGAAAAGATAATTGTGATCTTGGTTACTTAGCTCTCATTGAGTAGGTAGTCTAATTAATTAATGTCTTGTTCTTCCAGGGTGTGCCCTCAATAGAATTACTTTTTAATCTGTGCTTTCACATCCATTTCAGCCAGGGATCCTGTCATGCCTCAAATTTCTGAATTTCTGTTAATCCTAGGGAAGAAAGGGAAGGAAAGGGGGACTGAGGAATTTATTACCATGGCAAAATAAAGATGAGAAAAAAAATCTCATATATGTATGCTTAGAATTTACAGCATTTATTGTCACACAATGCCAGAATTCCAGAATCCAGAAGGTGCCCAGCTGGGGCTGGGATGGCTCCAGACAGGGACACTCCAGGCCCTCCCTGGGCAGCTGTTGCAGGGCTCTGCCCCTCCATGGACACAAGTTCTTCCTCCTGCTGGGCCGCAGCTCGCTGGGGTTTCTTTTCTGGCCAGCGCTCCTGGTGCTGTCCCTGGCAGCCCTGAGCAGAGCCCGGCCCCATCCCGTGGCAGCCCTGGGAGATGTTTGTAGGGATCCCCTCTGGCCATTCCCTAGATGATTTGAAAACAATTTGTTTGCAATGAAATGGAGGTATGTAGATTTTTTTTTTCTTGGTTATTATTATCTATTAAGGTGAAGCAATAAAAATATATGAAAAACCCCTTAAGATACAAAGAAAAGGAAGAAAGAGAAAGCACAAATAAGAGCAGATAGTGGAGAGGAAACATCTCACCACCCTTGGATATGAAAGGGAGACTAGATTTTTGCAGTTTTGATATCTGTGGTCTAAGTGATTGCCTCAGCTGTGATCTGTCAAAGGTGGGGGGCAGCCCATGAAACAAAGAGCTCCATGGGCTAACACAAGCTTACGTTTGGGTGGGAATGTCCAGGCACCTACTCTGGATAAGAATTTTTAACATCTGTGGACCATGACAAATCCTCTGGTGGAAGATCCCTGAAATTAATCTGGGGGTGCTTCAGTCCTCATCAGTGGTGGCTGACGCTGGTCCCATACCTCGGGGTGCTGTGTACGAGCATTTCTTCCCTTTCCCACAGCTTGCCACAGTGGCAATTTTTGTCTGGATGCAGGAACCAGAATGTGCTGAACAAATCCCACCTCCACCAGGAACCAGTGTTTCCCTGTCATAAATTCCTCCCTCCTGTGCTCATCTCAAGCTGCCACTCTGGTGGCTTTTCTTATGAAAAGTTCCTTCTGTGGTCTTGACAGGAAACTCTGCTCTGAATATCCTTCCAAAGAGCAGGATCACCTCACCTGCTGATCAAAATTCGCCAGGATCCCATTAGATCCCATACTGGGGAAAACACAACAGCTCAAAGGTGTTTAGGTATTAAAGAGGTGAATAATTTTACTTTTGTTGAGAGCTTTGAGGTCAAAGAGCTCCATGCTGTGACAACAACACATCTGGAGATCTTAGGCATGCAAGTGATGTTTGGCAGGGCTTGGATGTCTGATAAAAACCTTGACACTGCTGCAGGTTAAAAAGAAACAAAAATCAAGTACCTGTTTGATAACACAGTAAGACCAACTGAGCTGTGAGGCTGGACATGATGGATGGTGACAGAGTTGATCTTGCAGCTGGAAGCACAAGGTTGTGGTGTGGAGTGAATCGTTTGTCCTCAAAACTTACCCAAATCATTCCAGGTGCTGAATGGTAAAAACTGAGTGCAATAGTTCTGTTCTGTCACTTTGCTGGTGTACAACCCCAAATTCAAGCCAACACAGCTTCTTCTCAGTCAAGCAACTCAGTAACCATCTGTTAAGTACTCTGTTATAAAGAGAATGAATGCAAATGATGATGAAAGTAATGTATATCGAGCTCCTTCTTTGCAAGTGTTACCTTCCCCATTGTTTGGGCACAACCTTGCTCAGAATATTTATTCATTGATCTATTTTTTTATGTTCCTATAATATATTTTCCTCCAATTGATTCACATTCACTTCACTCTGCTCCTTATGGAGCCTCCTTTAAGGGGAAAATTCTGCTTCCAACTGCTTCTGACCCAGCAGATGAATCCAGATTTCAGAAAAGGAGTTTTAAATTCCTGCAAAGAACTTGAGGCAGCAAACTATGAGAACTATTCATAGCTAAATCAAATACACCTGTAAGTATAAATAAATATAATATTTTGGACTCCTGCAGCCATTGTAGAGTTGTGAGGCCTTTCCATCCTATTTTTGAAATGTATTTTGCTGAAGGGATTTAGCAGGCCGGGAATCAAAGGTTATGGCTTTTGATTCAAATAAAGATTTTTCAAAATCTTAGACATCAGAAAATATCTTCACAATCTCATGGTCCCATGGGAAAAAAAAAGTGAAATTGTGTTAAAATGTATTGAATTGTATTGATGTGAATGAGGGATTTGGTTTTGTTTTGTTTTCTAAAAATGTAATTAAATTGGAGTTATTGCAAAAGTATCTGCTGGAAACAGAACAAGTTTGATCTGAACTTGACTCTCAGGTATAGATGCTTGCATAATTTGGGAAACCAAAATTAACTGTGTTTTTTTTAGAGGAACCATTTGTACTTTTTGACAGATAAGAGTATTAAAACATGCAAAAGTGGTGATACTAGAGATCACATAGACGCAACAGCAAAAAATAAGAGTTAATGAACTGAAAATGATTTTCTGATCTGGCAAGAAATCTTCCTTTTTTATATTGAATAAACTTTTTGATACAGGCCTAGTAGTTGCTCAACTGGAAACATAAAGAGAATAAAAATTAAAGTTTTATGAAAAACAAAACAAAACAAAACAAAAAGACAGTACTGAAGAAAATTTTAGAACACTCTGTCCAGGTTGATAGAACTGCAGGGCAATGATCCATCTTGCTCCGGACACTGTTTAACATGTTGGTCTCTCAAAGACAGCTCTCTTATCACAGAGCATGGACTCTGTAAGGAATGAAAGGATCATCTGTGATTTTGTTTGTGTCAGGCAGGAAATGCTTTTTCTTGGTCAGATCGATATCAAGGTCAGCAGCTGTTCCAAGGGATTTCTGAAACCAAATCATCTCCCTCGAGGTCAGAGAGACAGCATGACAAATTCAGGCTTCTGGATTATGGTGACTGGGAGAAGAAAAGCCTGCTGCCCTCAAGGGATTTAATGGCATGTGACCTCAGTGACAGAAGAGATATTGGAAGACAGAATTGATCAAAAATTTATATAAATATAAGCAGCAACACTGTCCATTACAATCATCCCTGGTGCAGGGTTAGGCCAGGCAGGTGCAATCATCTCACAGAAAGTTTTCAAAGGAGATTTTCTTCGTGTGAGAAATTCTCAGGATGAATTATCTGCCTTGAAACACCAGGGGGTTTGGTGGTCTTATACAGGTTAATTCCTTTCTGCCCAGCATATGCTCAAGAAGGTTTTGCTGTCCACGCAAGTGAAGGGCAGAGAGAACAAGGTCCAGCTGATGCCAGCGGAGGGAAATGAGATGCACAGCAGATGATATGCATAATCCCCAGCACATTTGTGCTGGTGACAGGCAATCTCAGGTGTGGAAACACTCAACACCACCCCATCTGAAGAAAGCCCTTTCCTGCCAGGAGGGGAGCTGGGAAGTAAACAGGCCTTCAGCTTCCAGCCCAGCTCTACACTGTCACTTTCATCACAGGATATTTTCTTTCCATTTGCAGAAATGGGCAAAGGTTTGATATGGAGCAGGACAAAATCACACAGACAGAGACTCAGAGCATCTCAAGATGCTAATTCTCTCTGACAGAGGGTCCTGTACACTTAATTCTTTGCAAATTCCACCTCCCCCTGCCATGGCAGGGACACCTCCCACTGTCCCAGGTTGCTCCAAGCCCCAATGTCCAGCCTGGCCTGGGACACTACCAGGGATCCAGGGGCAGCCACAGCTTCTCTGGGCACCCTGTGCCAGGGCCTGCCCACCCTCCCAGGGAGCAATTTAAGCAGAATATACTTTTTTCTATCCAAAAAAAAAACCCTCATAAAATATGATAATATTGTGTTTGTCCTCTGTCCAATAATTTTAGATTCTAACTGCTAATTTTCCATTACTGTTCTGTGCTCTATAATGGATATATAATATATACAATCTTCTTCTGGACACTTAAATATGGCTATTTTAATCTATTTTTCCTCTTTTGGACAAAGACTTGACTTCAAACTTTTGCTAGATGGGAGTGTTGATGGGTCTCGGAGCAACCTGGGATAGTGGAAGGTGTCCCTGCCCATGGGAGGAGGACTGGAACCAGATGAGATCTGAGAACTCAAAAAAGCTAAGCCTTAACTGAATGTATTTTATGAGTTTTTTATTTCCAGGAATAGTTGAACAGCAATGAATATGTTTTTAGTAACAAACTCAGAGTTGAAAATTTGCTAATCCAGTGAATCTTTTCTTGTAAATTTAGTTTCTATTATAGAATCTGGTCCATGATCACAGCTAAATTTCTAGTGACAGCAGTCATGTTCTGCAGCCTAAACATCACCCTGTTTTCAACGAAATTTCTTCTTTCAGGTCTTTGAATAATACTGGAAATCTAAAATGAAAATAAACTATGTGGGAAATCCAGCAATTTCAAATGCACACCTACTCCTAATTAGTGTTTTTATCTCTCTACCAAATGTCAGGCTAGAAGAATAGGGAAGAAAATGCGTATTAAGAGCCATGAAAAACATTACTTTGCTATTTTTAAATGCATCAGCAAGGTTCTGCCTTTTCAAACATTCACAGTACTCTTATTTCATCTTCTCTTAAAGATATGTTTCTACAATTCTTTTTTGCCATTTTCTCAAAGGTATTTCAGGGGTTTTGTGAGAGAGCAATGGGATATCATTTCATATTTGTGTTTTTATGAAAAGAAGCACTAACAGGAGATATATTATTTATAAGCACCCATAAGAAAACTATCCATATTCAAAATTAAAAGTGTCATGAGTTAAATTTGGAGAATGAGAGGCAAACATCTTTTAAGTACCTGAGATGCAATTGTTTTACAATTTTGAGCTTGGCTGGAATTCTGTCATATCTGGGAAAAAAGCCCATCTTTCATCCCCTGTAACCCAGACTTTAAACATAAACAGTCTTTTCTCTCCCATTTGTCTCATGCCCCTCCTGCACATGAATAAAGCAGGAGTCCTAGGAAACAAAAATATGTCACCAAGTAAGAGAAGGCTGTATGCCAAGCTGGATTTAAAATGACAAGTGAGTTTCATTTCAACCCCTGAGGTCCTGCTGGTAAACAGGAATCATGAACTGTGGCAAATTAACACCAATGTCTAATGTATTCCTTGTCCCTGAAAGTGCAAGCTTTCTTTTGGGCATAAGCAAAATTTTACCAGATTTTACTTTACCTGACAATCATGATTATCTATGAAATTTCAATCTCCAGATCTCATTGTAGGTGGAAATATATAGAAATAAAACAGTGTGATTACATTTTCTGACAGGAAAAAATGCAAAACTCTTGATGCTTGTGATACAAACAATCTCTATGAATTTGAACTTAAATCCTAAAGTATCCTTTTAAAACTTGTGATTGTACCCTGAAACAAATTTAAATGTCAGTTATCTGGAGTCAGATCATTATGGAGTTTTTTCTGTAGACCTTTTTGTTTGTTCATATTTTTTCAGAAATGTCTAAATGCTGTTTACCTAGGGAAAATAAAATAAAATAATAAAATGAAATAAAATGAAATAAAATGAAATAAAATGAAATGAAATGAAATGAA
>JAHLSL010016830.1:0-22695 GCA_025920805.1 Petroica traversi | reverse complement strand
AAATAAAATAAAATAAAATAAAATAAAATAAAATAAAATAAAATAAAATAAAGTAATAACCAAGTCATGGAGGAGACCATACATTTGTTAAGACTAGCAAAAAAATAGGAAATAGACTTAGCCTTCCAGAAAACCCCA
The DNA here is from genome assembly GCA_025920805.1 of Petroica traversi. NCBI lineage: Eukaryota > Metazoa > Chordata > Aves > Passeriformes > Petroicidae > Petroica > Petroica traversi. The sequence continues at coordinate 22,557 of JAHLSL010016830.1, read as the reverse complement.
ACAAAACTTCTGTAAGAAAACTTCTTTTGTGCTCTTGGAGAGTGCAGGAAGCACTTGAACCTTTTATGTCTCATTGATTATTTTCCTGACAATGGCTGACTGATGGATACTGAGCAGGTAGAGTCTGCAAAAGTTAATGTGATAAATGGGGGGAAATTAAGTGTACCCTCTACATCTGTCTGACACCTCTGATGTGATGTGACTTCAGACTTTGAGGGGCAATGTTGCTGAAAAGCTTCTAAAAACAGGAATTCATCTATCAGCCTTTAATGCAGGGTCAGTGCAAATCAGAACCTGTGAACATTGGTCAAAAAGGTGTGTGTCTGTTTAATGAAAAATAACAAACGTTTTGTCTTTTGTCATTGCCCCACCCATGCAAGGATTCTGAGTATCCTATAAAACCTTGATATATTGGGGGTTTGTTCTTTTTATGGAAAGTAGTTAATATTCCTAAATTTGTATATTTTATTAGCAGCCTACTTTATAAGTCCCTATTTACTTTTTCTGGGTTTATATTTTCTTTTGCTTTCGTTTGTTTGGGTTTTTGGGGATTTTGTGGGTTTTATTTCTTTTGTTTTCTTTTTTATTGTTTTCTATCCGTGTTTTTGTTTTTTTGTTTTTGTTTTCTGGTTTTGTTTTTGGTAATTTTTTTGTGGTTTTGTTTGTTTTGTTTTGGGCAGTTTCTGGGTGCTTTGTTGTTTGCTTTGCTTTGATTTTATTTCAGTTTGGTTTTTTGTTTTGTTTTATTTTTGGTTTGGTTTGGTTTGGGTTGGGTTTTTTTGTCATTGGTTTTTGGTTCTTGGGGATGTTTTATGTTTGGGCTTTGGTTTGGGTCTTTGATGTGTTTCTTTGTTTTGATTCGGTTTTTTCAGGGTTTTTTTTGTTTGTTTGTTTTTGGTTTTTTTTTTTTCCTCTCCTCAAGAGGTAGTTGTCCCTCAGAGTGCCAGTTCCTTCTGCAAACAGGGTGAGTGGACATCTCATGGTTTGGGGCTATTACTTGGCAGGAGGCACTACTTTAATGGACATATTGCCTTACACCAAGGCTTCACCATCTGTTCTGCCCTCTAATTACAAGCACAGATATAACATAATTCCATGTTCTGTCTTGGAATACAAGTGATTTATACCCATGGGTTGTTTTTTTTCCTTACATAATAAATAAAATTAGCATCTGATAATATTTTTGTTGTTTGTTTCTGTTTCGAAATGAAGTCAGAATTTATTTCCAGTGGTACAGACAATACTTTAAGGTCACAAGAACTCATATTTCTTTGACAATTACATTTGAAAATCGGTGCTAAAAATACAAATACCTCAAGCATGTGTTCTATTTTTTATTGAAAAAGAGAAATTTTAATGGTCCTATCCTTTAAGGTACTGGAAGAGTTGGAGGATAGACAATCAAAACTTGCTTGTTGTGAATCAAAATCTTTGAAATACAAAGAAAGATAAGAGAAAGGAGGCAAAGAGGTCATAACAAACAGATGACAACAATCTGAGTCAAAACTATTTTGGGGTCATTTTAAATCTCTCTCAGCCTCTTCCTGCTTTGCTTATCTTCTCTAAATCAAGATAACTCCTGAAATGAAAAAAAAAATTTTTTTTCTCTTCATGCCCAGTTTCTGCTTATTTCATTAACTTTAAAATTCACAGGCTTTATTCACATCCACGCATTTAATCTCATTCACATTGCAGCCCTGCAACAACCAGGAATGCAACTTCATTAACCTTCCACAGAATTCAGGTCCCCAAATCATTTATGCAATACAATCAGTTTATCTTCTATGCAAATATCAGTTATCTTTGACTTAAATACTTCCCAGTCTTTACTTTTTTTTCGGTGCTTTGAATGAAAATTTACATTGCTCATAACTGGTTATGTAGGCATGCATACCAAGTCTTTTTAAAAAAACTTAGAGTGAAAGTTTTCATGACTTGAACTGTCAAATGTTAATTAAAAAGCTGGGATCTGCTGTGAAATAGGGAAAAAGGGTGCTATTATATACTGCCTGTTCATAAAATATGTCCATATATAATTATTTATAAAAGTTGATACATAAAATTTGACACCAACTTATGGGCTTAAGAACATATGTAAACACCAAATAATACATACAAACAAATTAACTTATAGAGTACCTAAACCAGACTTTCTCTGAGGTTAATGGAAATTAAAATACCTAATTAAAACAGCAGTAGATAATATATTGCAAATCCTTATTAACTCTTTGGTTTACAATTAGAGAAATATTTACCAGAACAAATATTGCCCTGAATGTTTTCACATCCTTGTGTCTTGCCCAAGAAGATCACTGTGGAGATTAAAAAAATAATAGAGCTAAAAATTACAAATTTTTCATGGCTTTGCACCAATTAATGAACACCAGGACATGGGTTTTATGGGGAGGGAACAGTATCTACATACAACTCCGTCAGAATTTCAGCATTATCACTTTCCAGTCTTTTTGCAGTTTCTTTCAGCCTGCTTGGGGATGAAGAGGTGTCACCTCTGCAACAAAGCCCTTGGAAGCCTAATTAGACTAACAAATAAATTTACACTATTTTTTGTCTGTTAATGGAGTTTAATAACAGCAAAGAAATCAATGAAGTGTAGTTTTGTAAGGGTTTAAAATGTTCTTTATCAAGAATCAGTTCATAGGTGTTGGGGGAAAAAAAAAGATAAATCAGTGGCCCCTTCTGCTACTCTTAGAGCTAAAAAGCCTGGAATTGTTCACAGAGGGGCTATTACACTGAGATGAAATGGAGTAATTCTCAAATTTTAGGCCTGATATTATTTTATTAGTGTTAGGCTATGTGTGAAAAGTGCAGCAATTTACTGAGCAACTGGAAGCTCTACAGAGTTTCCCCTTGTATGGGGCCTTATATTCACCCGCCCCTCCATCCCAGCAGAGAGGAATACCCGAACCTGTACAAAAGGGACATCAGGAGGATTAAAAAAAAAACTACCTCTTTCTTTTTTCACATAAAATCTCCATGGCAGACACAGAGCCAGGTCTGGATATGATAATACAAGTCTATAATCACTTAGAAGAATTTTAACTTTTTTTTTCCCCTGTAAGAAACTTGGTCTATTTAAAAGTAAAGAGGCATTTTTACCAGAAAGATCCAAAACTTTCTGACATTTAGTTTTTAAAATATCAATACTTTCACTTAGATATTTTGACAGAGAATTGGATTAGTCAAGATGTTATAGGAACATCTGAATCTCCAGACAGGGAATTGAATAGTCTAAGAACAACTACCTGAAGGAAAAAAAGAACAGAAAATAAAAGCCAAAATAAAATAAAAACAAAACAGCCCAAAAACCTAAGTAATAAAACAACAAAACGAACAAACTAAACAAACCCAACCCACCCCCAAAAAACCTAAACACTAAAAAAAAGAAAATAGATGGAAAAAAATACATAAATTTGGACAGACACCAAATCCGAACAAGAGACTTGCAAAATCCCTTTATCTTTTATAGAGTTTAACTTTTTCAAATGCAAAAAACTTAAATTACTGCAAGTCAATTTCATCAGAATGTAGAAGTACCACATTGGGTAGAAAGAATTTAAAGTATTTACCTAACAGATAAGCAGAATTACTACAGATAAAAGGAATATTGCATATGCACTTTCCCCTTTTCGTTAAACTCATATTAACATAGATTTTTTTTTCTTTTCAGCTAATATATAGAAAGAAACTATGCTATTAATATATTTTTCTGCACTTAAATAATATTTCTGATCTTTTCTCCTGCCAAAAAAAATTATATTTCAAAGTAAGTCTATAAAACAGAATTAAAATATATTTAAGAGGTTGATAATTTAAATTATTATATGTAGGACACAAATGTGAAACAGACTCAATGTGTTTCTTCAGAATCAGACCCCAAATTTAGTGTTGGGTATCAATAGCAAAGTGGTAGCTTTAGAAATATTGTCTTGTCTGACACCCTTCAGAAAAAGTATTTCCGGTAAAAGAGAAATTATTATAAAACTCAAGCCAACTTTCTCACAATAAAATCAAAATCAAATGTCTTTTATTGTTTATGCACTTTCTTCAGAACAAAAAATGTAGATTATTTCCTTGTAAGCAGAGAGAAAATAAGAGGGAGCATATGGCAAAATGGCAGCAGCAGTCTGGAGCAGGGAGGGATGGATGAAAGGATGTTGAAAGGGGCACATGCCCAATATTGTCAGGCTGGTTTTCCTCCTCCTTGCTCCTCTGTGGTTGTCTTAAGTTGCCACATTAAACACACATTTACTATTTTTAATTAAATATGAGATCTAAGTGAACATGTGACCACCCTGATCCCAATCCTGCCTCTCTACACTTAATTTTAAGAATTTATCTCGTTGGCTGTTGGGTGAATTCAGCTGCAGCTGGCTTAGATGTAACTAACAGCACCAGGCTCCTAAAAAACACGCTCCAGAGTGGAGATTGCTGCTCATCTCCCAGCAGATGTGGCAAAAGCTGCTGCCAGGTGCAGAAAGGAACTGTCTGTATCTGCACTGTGGTTCTGCATGAGGAGTTCTCCCAAATTTCTCCATTTCCCCAGCCCCAGGATTTCCACACTTGCCTCTCAAAAGCGACAGGAAATTAGGCACACTTACGAACTTTCTCTGCCCAGACCTAAGGCTCCTTCCCAAGGAAGATGCTGTCGAAAATGCAGAGTGATGCTGCAAACTAGACCTTCCAGCAGAGGTAGTTTCATCCCCAAAACTCCAAACTGGTGCTTGTAAACAACCCCGTAATTATTCACAGCATGTCAGTGAGCAAAAGGCTTTGATAATTTTATTTTGGCAGCCAACAATAGCGAGGAATTAAGTTCATAAAACTTGAGTTAATTGTGGATAAAACCCTGGCATGAGATTTTTGTTGCGTTTTGTAGAAGCCAATTAAAGTGTTTACAGATTAGTCAACATCCATCCGTCCAATTCGCATCATCAGCACACAGCAGTGGAAATGCTAAATAGGAAATGCTAGACAGAAATAAACAAATGGCCGTAATTTATAGTTGTGGGAAGTTGTCATCTGCTTCCCTCAGCCTTGTGGTTGCCAGGATGTCTCTTCCAAACTACCATACTCAGGGAAGGTTGTCTCAAAAAAAATTATCCAGTCAAATGTTTCTGTAAATATCATGTCCATGCAAAGGCTGGAATGTTATAATGCAAAACAAAGACCTTTTCACCCATATTTACAATTCAAACCAGGCATTTTAAAATATTTCTGGAGGAATCTGGTACAAACCCTTTGTGCCCTGATCAGTAATGAGCAACATTCATAAGGTCAGGTAGGCCTTTCTGTTTGTACAAGCACAGCAACAACACTTGCAGTGAAATTTAAAATCCAGAAATGTAAAATAATTAATAGGAAGGAATACATCTGGGGGGAAAAAAAACCAAAACAGACAAAAAAACCCCCATCAAAACAGCAATTTATTCTGCCATTAAACTGTACCATTTTCTAGAAACATTTAAATTCTTGGGACCAGAAATAAACATGATACAAATTTTAATTTATAATTATTTACATTATAAATTGCATATTTTAAATAACTTTTAAAAGTGGTATTAGAGCAGCTGCCTTGAACAGTGATTACTTTATGCTCTTAGGAGAAACAACACTCTTTCATTTCAGTACACAAATCAACCACTAATGGAAAATTTCTCTTATGAGCATGTAATGAAATTCAATTTTCAATTTAGGAGACAGGACACACAAGTGTATCAGGATATGGCTCATTTAGCATGGGGTATCTTATCATGGTCTTAAGGCAATAAAACAAAAACAGCAGAGCAGTTTTTTTCTCATTTTAGGGGGAAACAAAAACATCTTTTGCCACATAAGACAATAATAAAAACTAATGATGTCAAGTTTTTTGACTTACAATTTTAACTTCTAGAAATAGACTTAAACTCATGGAAAATCCCAATCTTCACAGGTTTTGATTTTGTGAGGAGAAAAGTGGTTCTGCCCTAAGTACATCTCACAGTCAAAGCAGCATGAGGATTCACAAGAAGGTTTTAACTTTTATTTTCACTTTGTGTTGAACTAAAACCCCAGACTTGTTTACCATATGCTGCTGTTTCTGCACAGAGAGGCTAAACATCGTCTGTTTATCAAGGCTTTTCTGAGTGGAAAAGTGAATGATTTTGTGGATCAGCTTTTGAAGGACTCTGAGAGGGCAAGCTCCTGTTTCTTTGAGCATGAGTTTCACCCAGAGATGTGGGAGCAGCAGCAGCTCCATCTTTGTGCAAGCCCACTGTGGGTGTGAGGACAGACACTTGGGGTGTGCTGGGTGCCCTCTCCTCCCACACCAACCGTGCCTTAAGCCCAGTGCCAGGAACAAACAGCACAAGTTTTCAACTTTTCCTATCCATATTTGATTTTCCGTATGTCTACTACAGAAAAGTTACACTGATGCCTTTTTGGGCTTCCATTAAAAAAAAAGCCAGACAAAATTAAGATAATAAGAAGCAGTTCTATTTATTGAAGGGCCTTCAGGTACATTTAGGGCAGACAAAGACCACCAGGGCCTACACCCAAAATGGACCATGGGTCACGGGTATTCCCACTTTCATAAGTTTGGTCCATTTGCACATTTGGGGTTCATCTCCCAGTTACAGCTTCAGGTAATGAAGTCATTTACCCCCAGTTTGCTCCCTCCCAAATCACTTTTGTTTCCATCTCTGGGGGCCTGGGACAGTCAGGTGTCCTTGATTGCCAGACCTGGAGAGGAACTGTTGTGTCTGACTCAAATGGGTCAGACATTGGGTCTGACACTGGGTATGGAGTTTAGAGTTATACACTAAAGAACTGCAGGATTTCAACGGTATGGGAAATATAAAAGCTAAAATCCTAAGGCATCAGCACTTCCCTGGAGTTGGAAAGGGGATTTTTACCAGGATAGCTGGAGCCAAACCTCAGGCTGGAGGGCCCAGAGGGAAGATGGGAGCTGAGGTTTTGATAGTGCAACCACAGAAACCCAGCCGTTTCCCCTGCAAAGAATGGTTCTCAATCACCTGTTGGCTTGATTAATTAGACAGGTCATTCACTGAGTGCAATGGAAAACTGGGTCCAGCTTAACAATAAAGCTGATAAATCAAATGGAGAACAAAAACCCAATGGAGTCAATTTCCAGATGGTCTTCTTGCACATCTGAGGGGGTTTATCTTGCCTCACCCACATTTCAGTTCTCTATTATTTGCAAAGAAACACCCAAAATGATGATGATGTTTCCTGCACTTGTATTCTGAGGGCAAAGGTTTCTTTACCCTGAGGCTGCAGAGCATCCCACACACCGAGGCTCTGGGGACAGCTCATGTCATCAAGAGGAGAAAAGCAGAAGAGATCAGGGCATGGTTTGGTGGGGTTTAATAAATTTGAGACTGTCTGGATTGAATTTCCCTTGGCTTTCCTGGGAAAATTGTAGGGACCCCGTAATTTGTTTCAGCTGACTAACAGATACCAGTGTGGTTTGTTAACTTCACCCTGGGTATTGAGAAGAATAGTGGGGTTGTTTCATCAGAGAGAAGCAGTAGAAAGAGAAACAAGAAAGAAAAGGCTGGTAGCTTGCAAAGTATAATAATTTAAAGGAGTCAATATATGGATTTATTCACATAAATGAGGCTGTAGCCACCTCTGGAATTGACCCCTGGAAGGAATAACACAATAGGATGATCACAGGAAGAGCCCACCAGGCATTTGTCTTTTTGGTGGTAATTTACAATTTGGGGAGAAAAAAGAAAGTGTCCTAAATTGCAAAGTATGCAAAAATGTTTCTAGGCTTGAATAATGATAAAAAAATAATAAAAATAAAACATCTGAACTGTCAATGACAAAGTTTTGCTGAGCCAGACACAACTGTTTAAAAATGGGAAAGATAAGATGGCTAACTCCAGAGTTCAATACGCAATGAAAAGATACCTTTGATTCATATCAATCTGTTGAAGCCTTTTTTCTGTTCATCCAGCTTTTGTACATGTTCTCAGGCTTTTTTATACCAAACAAAGAAATAACCAAAGCCACAAAATGTGCAAATGCTTTAAAGCTCTTTATCAGGAGCACAATGCAGGGTCCATGTTTGTGAGAGTAATGGAGAAAAACTGGTAACAAATTATCATGTCTAGGGGAAAAAGTGACGCTGGATGAATTTATAATTAAAGCTGTGGCTCTCCCAAAATCACAGAAATTCTCAGAAGCGAACTGACCTTGATAAATCTGCATCTTGGTACAAAATGTCTCATTTTGTTTGACACAAATATAAGAAAACAATAAAAACAACTCTAAACCACATAATTTTTTTGTTTTGTTTTATTGGAGAACAAAAGAATTCATTAATGCCTTACGGGGGAAAAGAAATGTCACATCACAAAGGTGATTTAATTTCCAAGGCAGTTTTTAACTTCCTCAGTCATTTAAAGTTTTTATCAGAATCATCTTTAAAAATTACTCTGCATTTAAAAATAAGTTGCAAATTGCTGACTGTTTTCATGGGGAAAGGGTGCTTTTCCCCTTCAATCCTTAGAGGACTTACTTCTGTCCTGTGCCAAATTGTGAGTTTTCTTCCTTGAAATTCTAAATTTGGAATGAATTTCCTGTGAGTTTCCTAATCCTTCCACTAAGAATGTTATAGTAAAATATTTTACTCAAAAGATGCTATTAAAACCTTTCTGTTAAAAAAAAAGAAAAAGTACAAAAGGAGAATTGCCTTGCAACTATTGCAGGAAAAAGTTGCTCTAGTCGGTATGTGATTGCAGACACTATGGTATTCCTGTTATCACAAAATAGTTGTGAATCAAAGCAAAATGCAGCCATTTAAAAATGCTGAAAATCATAGAGCAGTAACTGCTACTGCCCTGCTTATTTAACTTTCACTAGAAACACTCAGAAGTAATTCATGAGCACATTTTTTCTTTTTTTTTCTGCACTTTTGGGTCATGATTAGATCAATTATCTATTGGTGGGGGGGAAGAAAGAAAAAGAAATAGAAATGCAGCCTGCTGCCAAAGTGCAAAGATGCATTTTACGAGCTGTGCTGTGCTCGTACATTCAACACCAAAATAACAGAGATATTGTGTAGGGAAATGTCACTATTGCCCAGATTTGTGTTTTATTGTCACTTAGAAGGCTGGGTTACCATGGCTATGTGCCTGGCTAAATCACCAGCAAAACAGAAATGATGCTTTAAGTTTATCTGAAGGGTGAGAGAAAAGAGCTGCCTGTAAACTTTTAGGATGGCAAAATGGAGAAGCAGATTTCATATTAATGTGTCGTAGTTCATTTTTGCAAGGCATCAAAAACACCCTGCGCTGTGGTTTATTTGCTGCAGTAAGCTGTAAAACATTATTTATAAGGCAGCTTTTATTTATAATTTACTACAAAACAATATATTCCAAGCAAAACCGAGGAATAACAAAGTGAAATAGTGGCTGGAGGCAGGGAGGGTTAAGCTACCCTGCCTGAAATGGTGCTTGGCACAGGGATTTCATTCATAAATGATGGTGCAATGTCCTCATGGTGACTTTCTGATGTGGTAGATCTGTCAGCTGGTAGCAGAAGGAAGGGTTAGATGGGGTGAAATGCATGTGAGGATGGGTTTTTATCCTCCAGGTGGAGGATGCAGCTCCTCTGAGGTATTTCTATCGTGTTCAGGGTGCACAAGGCTCTTTGGGGAAGGAGTCTGATAACACAGTGCTCCTCAAAAGGAGACAAATCAATTAACTTGTAAGACTTTATTCTTGCTCTTCCCCAGCTTCTCACTGGCTGCTCCAAGTGCACTCCCAAAAATTAGTTTTTCATTTTACACTGGCCGGAATGTTTAAACTGAAAATATCTGTTGTAGCTTATGATTTTGTCGTGGGGAAAAAACCACATTAAGTCCCTTTCTTTTGCCTCATGGGCATCTTGGTGTCATGCCTGCTTATCATTCATGTTAGTGAATGCATCAGCATATCATTAAACACAGGTAGGAAATAGTACTGGGTTGAGGTCTGCTCGGCCTCTGGAGAAAAAGCATAAATTTCAGATCAATTTCCATTAGAAGTGTTCCTCTTTCTACTGATTGGTCAAGATTATACTGAAGGAATCACAAATTGTAAAATTTGTCAACTTTGTCCTTCTAATATTCGTGGTGTTTCCTGGTTTTGTTTCCACCTGTTTAACATAACAATTCCCATTATGTGGATTTCGCTGCAATCTTATTTTACCACCTCACAGCAAAGTTTTCCAACCTCTCAAATGCAATCTGTACAATCATAACCTTATTTTTTATATTATCTTTTTCAGTTTTAAGATTAGCTTGCACCTCTGGAGGTATATGTCAGCAGATTCTATGCTCCCATCAGTTCAAATTAAGATTCATTTGTAGAATTTGCTAAAATTTTATTGGTATGAAAGTGAGACACAGTACTTATTAACTGTTTCTTAGTGAAAAAAAATAAAATTGAAGAATCCTGGGACCAACATTATATTTCTTCAGCAATTTGGTGGAAATCTCCTCTGAGAAAGAATTAGATGATTAGTCAGGCCAAAAACCAGTTTTTAAGTGGGCTTCCTCCCTCTTAAAAACAATGGATCAACAACTACTTACATAGAGCAACAAGTAATAATGTAATTGACACAATCTGAGGCCTCATCCCCTAAAGGGTTGTTCCCAGTAATCAATTTTTTTAAAAAATATAATAAATTTAAGAGAAAAATCATCCTTTCAGCCTATTTGTACACTTACTTCAGCTGTTTTAGTGAAAATTTTCAACAATACCATGCCTGGAGCATGTGCACTGAAATTAAGCAGAGAGATCTGAAGAGATATTGGTAATTCATCACCAAAACCTGATCCTAATTTCTTGATTTCATTAACTGCAGTTGAAAAATATTTAGTAAAGACATACTCCTGTGACAGCCAAATTCTCATGTAGTCCAAATTTAAAGCCAGGTAGTCCAAAATTTCTATTTTTTTTTCTTTTCTGCACCAGAGTTATGAGAATACTAGGGAAACTAACATTTCACCCACGTGTAGCTCCTGTATGAACATAGAAGCCACCTGACAGAATTTAGTCAAAGAAAAAAGAAAAAAATAAAAAGCAAAACCCAATAAAACCAAAAAACACAAAGCAAAGGAAGAAAACCACAACTGGCATTCTTCAAGGATTTAGTGAGAGCAGAGAAAACCTCAAGGAAATGAGGACAGAATGAAAACTTTAGGCTCTTGGCTATTAAAATCACTAGGCATGAGAACATGGAGGAAATTTTGTTTAAATTTACTTCAACCTGTGCCCAGGAAAAAAAAAAAACAAAACAGTATCCACCATTTGTCAGGTCTGATCAGCAGAAATTGTTGAGACATCAGTATTTTCTTGAAATCCTCTGCCATTATTCTCAGTGCCTGTCCTAAGTCATCTTTACATCTACAATAAATACAATCCTACATTCAGAAATAAGGGCTGAACTACAGAAGTTTGGGTGCTTCAGTTTTGGTTGTTAGGGAAACTGAATCAGCATTTTTTTTTGTACATTTTCTGCACACAATTCCTCCAGCTATTTCATCTCACAGCTGCAATATTTCATTTGCACCTGTTTGCAGGGATATGAGATGCAACACACTGGGCACTTGATGCTTGTAATGAGGAAGAAACAGAAATAAAATATTCCTCAAAAAGCTTGTACTCAAAATGTGTGATAGCAGACTGGATTGAAATAACTATAGGAAGTACAAAATTAGGGGAAAAAGAGACAGTTAACAGGTTATGACAAAAAAGGCGTGTGGAAATACCTGGAATGCAACACATGAATTGTGCTGATTTTGTCAGAATCACAGATGTCATTTCAACACTCTGGTGTTAAAATGTATGTTTTGTCCATGAGTGCATTCAGTTTGATGGAGATTTGGCCAGCCCCGGTGTAGGAGAAAGCTAATCTCATTACATAATAAAACAATCCAGAGTATAATACAAACATTATAATGGATGAACTGGCATCCAATGCAAAGAAACACTCTGATAAATCTTCTGCCTCGAAGTAAAATAATTTCAGTGCTGCATTACTTCTCTTTTTTGCATTAGCTCTGACACTGTGACTGTTTCTTCCTGCTCTAATGCATGGTTTTCATCATAATTTTCCTTTCTGAGTGGTGTAATCAAGAGGGAAGAAAAAAAAAGAATATATTGAAGAAAAGGAATGCAATGTTAGAGGAGATAACCTAAATTCTGAGTAATGTGATATACCAAACCCAGTGATAATGGTGAAGAGAAGGATGAGACTGATGTTTAAGGTAAGGTTAAGTTGAGAAGAAGTTAGCCTATTTTCATGGCTCTTGTGAAAACAGATGCTAGAAAATGTGTCCTTCATGATTTTAGAAGCTGATTTTCCTGTTTCAGATGAGAATTGTCTTTTAACTTCATGAAGTTACTGGTCCACAATGAGTCCTGTGGCTTCATCCCCCTAATCTGTTTGTTTTTAAAGATGTCTCAAGAGTGCAGCTTTGAAAATATGGAGGAGAAAAAATTTAAAATAAAAATAAGAAAGGAGTGCTTGTTTTAGCCAGAAAGTTAGAACACATCTCCATTTTTGCATACTTAAGAATGACAGAATCACCATAAATCTACCCATATATATTTATTAAGAACTTCATTATATAAGGAGATACTGCTGTTATCATTCGTTTTCATTTCATGCAGTTTTCACTTCATTCTGTTCACCTCTTGCAAGCATCTGAAGTCACACTGAAGTATCTCCACAAAAAAAAGATTTTGACAATGGCTACTTTGCAGTCAAAGGCTTGATTTCTAGATAACTTAAGTGCAACAGAGCACTACATTTTAAAGTACCTTTTCCTTGACTTGTGAGATTATTTAAAGGCCAAAATCCATAAAGCACTGATTTCAGAACTGACACAAATGGCAGTGCTGCTGTGCTTAAGTTAAGCACGTGTGTAAGCACTCTGACAGATTGTGTTCTGATCAGGAAAACAGGGGAAAGCACCATCTGCTCAGTGACATTTCATGAGACAGTGACAAAGTTCTGAAATCTAATCTTCGGTGCAGATGAAGAAGAGATCTGTCTGGAGCAAAAAGCTATCATAAAATTAATTCACCCACAGAAGCAGGCAATTCCTCCCCCATCCCAACTCTTCAGCTTCTTCACACTAATTTTGCAGATTATAAGAAAAATAAATTATGATGCATCCCTGCTGGACAACACCGTGGGTGGTGTGGGGTAGATGAGGTCTTTGTGTTTACCAGAAGTATCTCCTTGGCTCTGAGAGATCATCTTGGCCAGAACTGCAGGTTCTGTGCAGGCAGATCTTTCCTACCTCTGCTGGTGGCTGGCAGTGCACACACTCACCCACTTGCTGGAGAGCTCGGGCATTACCAGGGATTCAGAACAGCAGAGGCTCAGACACAGAGTTCCAGAAATATTTATTCCAGAGGGTTCCATGAGCGTCCCTTGTTATAGGGACACTTGGCCAGTGGTCAGGGATCACAGGGGCGAAGAGAGGGCAGGGGAATACAGTGACCACTAATGGGGAGAGGGGAGGGGTGGAGTGAGGGAACAGGTCAAGGCCAATGAACACAGGAGGATTAACATATCAAGGTGAGATCGCTTAGGGAGAAACCATTCAATTCTTAGGGGTATTTCAAACCTCAGAGCAGTCCCACCAGATGTACTCTGCCACCCCAACTGCTGGAGGCATGGGGCTCAGTGAGGGTGAGAAAGAAGTGTCACTTTGGTTTTCTTTGGCAATAGTGGTCATGGAAATCACTTCTCTCATAAAATGACTAATTTACCAGAGTCAGTTCCAATCATTATTATGCTGTCTGTAGTGAGATTGACACCACTGCAAGTTGCTGTTTTTTCTGCTTAGTCAACCTTGCTTCTGTGAAACATCCATCCCACAGGTAATCAGGTTTTCCAAGGGATAAAATCTTCCATAAAATTTAAATGATTGGGAGTTTAAAATATCTAAGCGTACATCTGCATGCTGCCAGACATTGTTGTGGAGCAAAATTAGATAAATAAAATGACCAGATCAGGCAGATGAGGCTTTAAAAAAAAAAAAAAAAAAAAAAAAGCCAATGTTTGAAACTGAAAAAGGATTATAAGAGAAATCCTACTCTCACCATGCATGAAAAGAGTAAAGCAGTGTAAATAATAGTAAATACTATTTAGTGATCAGATGAAAAATATATTAATTGATTGGCACACTCAGGTTCAAGTCCCTATTTTTTTGGTTAGCCTCTGGCTAAGACTTTATGTTTTAGCAAAAACAAGAAGTTTCAGTGGCCACAGGAGCTGAAATGTACCAGTTGGGTATTGGCAGAGTTAATTTCTGTGACTCACTATATGGCAGCAGGTTAAAACTGGTAAAGTGGAAAAAGAGAAGAAAGAGGGGTTTTTCCTGGCATTTCTAACCACCCAGGGTCACTCATAAGCCTTGTCCCACTCAAGGAGCAGCACAATTTATCAGGAATTCAGTGAGCTCTGCACTGAGGTGTACAGCACTTTATGGCATGTCATTCCTTGCCTTAATGCTCTGAATACAATGCTCTGAACTGGGCTGATTCTCCTGTTTCCACACATGCTTGGTCACGAAAGAGAGAGCTGCATTTAACAGAGCAGATTGCATGATTGAGATCCAGAGTTAATGACATTCATAAAATGAGTGGGATTGTTCACTCCTTGTAGGGATTCTGATTTCTTGCTCAAGCAACACCAATGAACCTTTCCCTTCTTCCATTTGTGATTCAAGGGTTGTCTCCCTGACTGTGAATTCATGGAGACACGAAGGTGTGCTGGGACACCCTTGCTGAAATAGGCAATGGCAGGATTTACCACAAAAATTGAGAAATTTCTTTTTTAGTTTTACACTTTGAAATGCAGGTTGTCACAAGTCATGGAAGCAAGACTCAACCTTCTCCTGTTCCTGTCCAAAATTTAAGGCAGCTGAGGATGCTCAAATCATTAATATGCCCTTGCTTCATTACATTGCCCACCTAATGAGCACTGTTAATCTGGAGAGATGTGAAAATAATCCACACAGCATCTTCATTCTCTGGCCTGTCAGTGATCCCTCACAAATTGTACAGCAGCTCACCCAAAACCAGGCACAAAGAAAGGAAAGACATGATTAAAACATCCCTGCAAGATGATGTGCCTCACTTGCAATTATGACAGCAGATCTTTCGCATTTATAAGCTGGGGATATGCCTCTGTCCCCACTGACTCTGTTATTACAGATTTGTCACACTTGGCTGATGGAACAAAGTGCCAGGATTGCACCACTTTAGGCAAATTATTTTGCTGCGGCGCTGATTTGGTGGTTGCCAGATTCCCATGTATTTCATGTTCTGCTGCTGAGGCTGGATTCCAGGAATTTGGGGCAGGGAGTGTTCACAGCAGCCTTGTTAAATGTGGGCAGATTCTCTTTAAGTGGGATGTGAACTGCAACCTCATAGTCTTGTCTCTCCCATTTCAGCTACAGAGGTCAAATGATTTCCCCATCATTGCTCAGAGAGCTGCCACTGGTTTTTCTAACAAGCTAAAAGTCAAGGGTATTTGAATAGAGTGCCCAGATCTTCATGTATCTGTCAGCAACAAAAGTGTGACTAAATCAAATTAAATTGAAATATAAAAGCTTTTTAGATTATCAGCTATTTGCTGGCCAGACCAGCATCATTATGTCTCATCAGCTGCAAGCTTCAGCTGCTTCAGAAACTCTGCAATTTCTATATACACTAAAAAAGATTATATATATATATATATATATCCCCATCTGTATATCTCTTAAGCAGTGGAGAAGGGGAGAACTTTGAATATCACCCTTTGGTATTTGTGTTTTTCTAAATCAAAAGCATAATATAAATTCTTCAAAGATTTTAGCTAATATTATACACTCCAATGTTTATATTTAAAAAAAGGTTAATGCCACTGTCTTAGTTTTATAAAGTACCAGTCTTTTCCCTGTATTAATTTACTCTGCCAACCTAAATATCTTAAATATACAATCCCAGAAGAACCCCACAGATTATATTATAATGACAGAGAATCTTTTTCTGGCGAATACTACTGACAGTAACAGTGGTTACTCAGTGAAATTTTATCTTCCTTATGACAAAACTGAATTTCCTCATATGCATATATTTTTACTATCTTATTTGTAGCTATATTCTTGCAGAAAGTTAGTGACCTCATGCAGAATGATTGTATCTTCTTATGTGAGTATCTTATGTCAATAAATAGTTGGAAATAATTATCTATAAGGATTCAGTAATTTAAATTTAACAGATAAGTTAAAGCCTGCATATGTGACAGTGGGGGTGAAATATCTTTATTTTTTTATGAAGTTGCAGGAAGAAAAGTAAAATAATAAATTGCAAGTAATTTTCAAATCTTATTAGTGCAAAAGGTGATGTATTTAATAAATGTGTTGTATCATCAGTCAAATCTGGATTTGGTACTTTATATCCTATATAAAGAGGATACAATATCAATTGCATTAGTGATGTGCATTAAAATCTCACTAATTAGTGACACAGCTATATATTTCTAAACAGAAGACTTTCCTTTTCCATTCATTGTGACAAAATGTAAAAAGAAAAAAAAAAACCAACCAACCAACCAACCAAACAGAAAACCCTTTTGAAACCCAAAATAAACCTTTATTTTATACAGAAGATACAAGAATGATCCTTTATTCAGGAGAGAACCTCTGTGAGCTGGGACTAAAACGCTCTCAAAAGGATGGGGAGCAGGTAAGAATGTCACCAAATGTCATGCAATGATGCACAGACCCTTTCCTTGCCCTGCAGCTGCCACTGGAATGGGGGGAATCACCTCAGGATGCAGATTTTTAGCAATATCCTGCATTTTCCTTCTCCCCCTAAAACCCTTTTCCAGTGGCTTTACCCCATTTAACAAGATGTCAAAGGTAGGGAAGACTTTAAATTCTCTTCCCAGGCTGCATGGACTGTCATTAAAGGATGAAAATAGATAGAGTTGTCAGGGTAATTTTTAATATTGTGAAAATATGTGAAGAGTAGCCTGCTTTTAAATGTATACATTGCAGTTTGCCTCGGGCTGTTTATGGAAATACTCACAAATCCTTCAGGCCTTACAAATTATGTCATAAATAGTTATCTGTCCAACAACTTGCTTTAAAAGTACAATATTAATTATTTACCATTCACCCCTAGGTTGAAATGTTATAATCTAGCCCTGGGGTGACGAAAGTTCCACACAAGGTAGAAAATTTGCAGTTTATAGCATGTGCTTGTAGGGAGCAACTTAAAGACAGCCTAAAGTGCATGTATTCTTCATGGTGCAAAATAAATGCACATTAAACAGACTCAAGACAGTCCATTAATTACTTTTCATACTTAATATCATCACCAAAAATGTCATTTTAAGGTCACGAATGATATTATGGATAATTCATACTAATATGTTACAGAACAAGCTGGAGAGATGCAGGAGAGAGTTTCTTTCAGGTGCTCAGTAATAAATAAAAATAACTCAGCTGTTAAGAGGTCCCTGCATGTATAACCTAACACTGTTGAATATTTCAGAATTTGTTTATCTGTGCTATCTCCTCAGAGAGGAAGTTACTGTGTTCTTACCAAATGGAAGTGGCTGCCAGGAATTCAATCATTAGGTCTGGCTCTTCTGTTAATGTCGTGACAAGAAAATTATATCCAAACATAGATTTCGAATATCACATTTATTCCAGGGTTTTTTTTTGTTTTAGTTTTTCAGTTTTAAAATGCAGGAAATATATCTCAAACAGATTCAACAAAGAATCTTTCTCTCTTCAGAATTTATTATATCCTATATTTTTCCCTGTAAGTTCAGATAGAGCTGTAAGTGGGGGAAAAAATACACAAACTCTCGTTACATTGGAAACTCTGCAACTTTATTAATAAATAGAGATACTTCCAGTAAATTTGATCATTTAAAAATATTTCAGTCATTCTATTATGTCTGACCAAGATGGAGCTCATTTTCCCTAAATAAAACTACACAATATTTAGGAATGTGTTTATAAGATTAACTTAGTTTCCTAAATGTAGGGAAGAATGATAGGAAAAGTACTAGAATGTATAGCTGTGCTTTAGCAGTCTACAAAGCTACAAATACATGCAAAAAAATTTAAAAATTAAAAAGAAATTAGACATCACTTCCAGGAAGTGCTTTAAGTTGACGTCACCCATAAGGACCACATTCTGTTGGCCCAAACATTTGCTTAAATGAAGCCAATTTGGCTTTGTTGGCTTTATCATCTTGGTTTGGGGGGTCAGCACTGAGTGTCTGCTGTGGGACCCCTGCAGGAAATGAGTCCTTTGATCTTTACCCAGAGAATTTGGTGGCATTTTTCCCTTTTTTTTTTTTTTTTTTTTTTTTTTGTTATAGATGACTCCTGTACCAAGTTTCTCCCCAAAACAGTCCATGACTCCTCCTTGCCAAGGAATCACAGCCCTCCATCATTTCTCTTTGAAAGTGTAATTTGCATTTATAACTTGTTTGTTTTATTTACTTATGTTTTATTTACTCCTATAACCCTTTACACAAACTGTGTTACAGACATTCTTAAATTCAGGTCCACAACCCGTTAAAATTGTGTGGTTCACCAGCTTACCTGAGTTTATCTGCACCCAGTTCACACCCTTTGTTCAGAATTCAATCCAATAGAGACATTTCCAACCCTTGGCAGCAAAAGGCTAGAGACAACAAACAAAATTTCCCCTAGGCAGGGAAAACATAGGGCTGGCTCAGGACCATTGCAGTGTCATGGGCAAGAAGCCATCATGAGGTAAAATATTTTCACTGGAGGTCTGAAAATGGATTGTCTACAAATATGTTTAGAGAAAATATGGTATATAAGGCACATGTAACAAGAACGAGAAGAGATTCTATTTCCTATTGTTCTCACATGCCTTTTTTTGACCTTTTTTTCCTTGGTTAAAGCACAGGCCTGTATCCTGCTGTTGATGGCTCAGGACTGAGTGGATGATTTTAAAGAAAATTAGGGGTGTTATTATGCAGAGTAAGCTCCCCAGAACATGAAAAGAAAAAACCCCTAATATTTTCCTTTTTGTTTCTCAAAAGTCTCATAAGCCTCTCACAAGAAGCAGCAAGAACACAGGGTCACATGCACAAGCTTTACATATCTGTGGCTTTAATTTTCCACCAATGGCAAGCATTGGCCCTGAAAAAATTTTAGCACAAAGTAAATATTAATAAGCTGTTAGAATTATTATTGCAAATTAAGTACTTTATCAGGGAGACACTTTAGCAAATGGTATTCCAAAGCGCTTAATCCTCAAGCTTGTCTCAAAAGAAATCAATGTTTTTTAATTAGCGCTATATACCAACCTGTTGAATCCATATTAATTGTGCAGAGGAAAAGGATTTTAATAAAAAGAAGGGCTTTTATATATAATATAAACATATAAAAATAAAAATTTATATGTGTCAATGTATATGAATTTAAATAAGGATATTTACATATATGTGTGGGTGTAAAATGAAACAAAACCGGAGTTTTCTAAAATGTATATGTACAATATTACTGTTATAAATATTCACCACTTTTAAGAATTAATCCACTATCTGATTTTCTCAAAGAGATATTAAATGAGTGATACCATTCTTCAGGATCAAAATTACCACTTTTGCATGAGTCTCCAGATATATTGTTGAGATAAGGGAATAGTTCCAGAAGGTTTTTTAAATACACCTCTGTCATTTCCATCAGCTCTCTAAGGTTTCATCAAAAGAACAACAACTTCTTCAGATAATTATGTAAATTAAGACAAAGAATTAATTTCCATAATTAGAGAGAGAGAGAGAGAGAGACAGAGCACACACAAAATTTCTCTTAAAATGCTCCTAAATGTGAATAAAGAAACCCATACCTTTGGGTAGCTTCCCACAGACCTGGAAGCCTCATTCTTCAAAGGTTTGGTTTTTTTTCAATGAGGTGATTCCACAGCTGACATAGAAGGTCCCACAATACTCCCTTGCAATTTTTACAGCTCAGTGCTAAGAGCTGGAATTATTGGTTAATTTTACATTCCCTCAGATAAAGGCACTTTACAAGGAAAATTTTACAAATAGTAGCTAAGGATAAATAAAGTGCCATTTCAAAAATAATACCCAGGTGGCCAAATTTATTCCACCCTGTCCTTTCTGTGAGTTCAATGGGTCACAACTCTTCTTTTGACAAATGGAGTAAAATTCAATTAGAAACTGGATTTTACCAAACATGAGCAAGATGAAAATGCAAAGTGTCAGGGAAGGCTGGAAGAAAGCTGTTTTGCTGAAGGGGGGCAAGGCCAGCCTGGCTTCAAGGGGAAGAGTGCTTTTTTGTTAATATAGAATTTTGTTGGATGAGATGGAGGATGTTGAATGAAGATTTTCCTTTTAAGTGGTCTCTTTACCTGCTTAATTGGCAGTCTTTGAATTTATAGTTTTACTGTCACATTTGTTTATATATTTTTTGTCTATTGTTTATATTAATTTATATTGTTTTATACAATTTGTGTATCTGCTGTATTTATTTTACTGTCATACATTTGTGTTTTGCATATATATATATATATATATATATATAATTTTTTTCCCAAGAGGAGGAGGTGGGTCTGCCAAAGGGCTGTCACCACTTCTCTATCTCAAAAAAAACCTTGTCCCTTGAACTAGTCAGGCCTATTAAAAAGTTCTTCCCACTTCAGAAACAGTCTTCAAATGTGAGTTCAAAGAGCTTGGTGCACAAGAGAACTTAAAAAATGACTTTGAGTGCATGGGAGCATGGCACTAGCTCAGCTGCTTTTAAATTGACTCACTTAGGGGCTGGTTGGAGTACGGGGTGGTCCAGTGGAAGGTGTCCCTGCCCACTGCATAGGCTGGAACTCGATGATTTTTAAGGTAATTTCAAAACCAAACCAATCTGTGATTCAATGCTGCCACAGAGTTCAATGCTGCCTCATGGTAATTATTCTTAATTAAAAAATTAGATGCATGTATTTTCACATATCTGAATATTATCATATTTCCAGACTTAGGTTTTATTTTTAGGTAAAAATAAATACCATTAAGTTAATTTATGCAAGCAGTTAATCTCTGCTTGCTGCCCCTTGATAATATTCCTCCCTTGCTCCCCCACCCCAAAACTCTTAGAACAAGATTCAGGAATTCATATTTCACTGCTATAAAATAAAAAGGTCTAGTAGAAAGGAATTAAACTGCTGCTTGGCACACCTGTAAATTAGAATGGGTAGGAAATGCAAAAAGGCTTGCAAATTATAGTAAATTATATGTCAGGAAGTATAGTCTTGATGCTCAGTGCTCTGGAATAACAACTACTTCTGTCTTTCCAGTTTTTCTCCCCAGTCTCTATTTCCCAAGGTATAAAGTTTTCATTCTTTCTTTAGCACATGACAAGTGACAAGGAGAATGCTAGTCTCCCAGAAATTTGGCCCACAAAGTGTGTTTTCAAGATAAATGTCAATAGCTGACTGATTTAGACTTGAGTAGGACAACACAAGGTGTGATTCAAATTAATATATAGCCTCATCTGAAATTACACAGGAAATGTAGATAATGGTATTTTTCAAGCGATACAATTAGAAATTACCATGATTACCTGTCAGAAGGGACACCTTACTATAAACATGTGGGTGTGTTTAGTTCGCCTGTAGGTATTTGAAGGTTTTTTTTTTTTTTTTTTTGTCTCAAGATGCTTAAATGCCACAAATGCTTTCATGTGTTCAGTGTGCAGCTTCTCCCCAGGGGCAGCTCCAGTCTCTGCTCACTGGGGCAGGGACAGGACCCCAGGAAATGGACCCCTGAAGTTGTGTCATGGCTCGTTTGGGTTGGATTTGAGGGAAATGTTCCTCCCCCAGAGGGTGGGGGACACTTCCCAGGATCCCCAGGGAATGGGCATGGCCCCAAGGCTGCCAGAGCTCCAGGAGCTTTGGGACATCACTCCCAGGGATGCACTGGGTGGGATTTTGGGGTGTCTGCAGGGCTAGGGGCTGCGTCAATGATCCCTTTGGGTCCTTCCAACTATATGATTCTATATTGATTCTGTCACTTTTGACCTGTCCCACCATCCCCTCCATCACTTGGCCTCACTGTGGGTGAAGGTGGAACCTCAAGAGCATTTCCTAGCTGTAGATGCTCAGCTCAGCCTCTCCCAGTTTTATGGTGCATTTATGTTCACTTGTTCCAAGCAGGAAACCTCTGTAGAAGCAAGAAATTAATGGGTCCACTGCTGTAGACTACGTGGGCACTAAGAGAAATTTTATTTGGGATTTAATGGCACAATTTTATAGGCTATTAATAAAAATCAACAGTGAAAACAAACAAAAAAACCCACCCAAAAAAACTGTACCAACCAACCAACCAACCAACCAAAAAAAAAAAAAAAGACCAATTAAAAAATCCACCAAAAACAAAGCCAAGCCAAACCAAAGCCAAGCCAAACCAAAGCCAAGCCAAACCAAAGCAAACCAAACCAAACCAAACCAAACCAAACCAAACCAAACCAAACCA
>JAHLSL010016829.1:0-29874 GCA_025920805.1 Petroica traversi | reverse complement strand
AAAACAAAACAAAACAAAACAAAACAAAACAAAACAAAACAAAACAAGACCAAAAAAATTTAAACAAAAGAACAAAGCCAAAACCCCAAACCAATAACCAAAACCAACTAAACAAAAAATAACCCCAAAAAACACAAACCAACCCCAAAACATGGCACAGTGAAATTTCAAGAGGCTAAAAGCAAGACTCTTGAAAGAGTCACAGCATGAAACAGGTTCAATCTGAACTCAGTTCAAGCTTTAATCATTAACTTCTATCAAAATAGCATTACAGCTGCTTTTACTGTCGATTTTGACAACACTGTCACAATGAGAAACCTGAAAATCCACTTTCTCTGCTGGGAGGGAACAGAAGTAAAACTACTATAATGTAACTTAGAACATTTCTGAAGAGTTACTGTGCTTTTAGTATGATCAGAACATTTATGCAAGCATGACTCCATAAATTCTCTAAGCTTATGAATATAGGATATAAACTTACAGGTTTAAATAATGCCCTTGATGATGGCACCTGGATATTTAAGAACTGGACTGTAACAAGCATGAAAAAGTGGGCTTCTTTTAGCATATTCTTGAAGACATGCAACCAGGCTGAAGTATTTATAATTAGAAGTGCCTTACATGTTATTATTAGAGTAAAGAGGTGCGGGGATCAGAAATGCCTCACACTAGGCATGAATTAAACAGAATTTTGAATACGAAATTATCAAAGGCATGCTCAAACCTAGAAAAAAATAATGAAACAATTCAGATATTTTGAGGTGTCTCTTAAATCTCTTAAGGTCCTAAGTATTATTTGGTTTTATTTATTTTTTTTAAACTAACTTACGTTTCAAAAGATTTGGACTTGTAAGTAAACCACCCAGGTTTTGAAAGGGTGTAGCAGCAAGACAAAACCGTTCTGGATAGGAGACCCTTAGCTGCCAGATTTACAGCTCCTTTGTGCTGTGAAAGAGCCAATGTATGAGATTGATACTATTACAAATATTTACTCGTGTGCTTCTTACCAACACTTAAAACTTACGATGTGCTTGCAGGAAAATATACTGAAGCTGTGTGCACTGGGCAATCCTGAAATGCAAATGTTTATGCACAGAATATTAAACACGGCAATGATTCCCTACAGTCAAAAACTGCCCTTTCCCTCTTTCTTCAGAGGTCTGCTGCTTTCTAGAGTACAATCACCTCACTTTAAAGATTTCTGGTTTTAATCTTAACCTCTCTGGGAATTCTCCTTTCTGGTTGCCTCTACTGCTTGGTTTTTGTGGTGGTTTTTTTTGGTGTTGTTTTTTTTTTTTTCTGGTGGTGTTATTCTTTCCTACTCTTTACTTCACACTGCAATTTATTGCATTATTTCTTATTATATGAATTATATATTCTTATTATAAGAATTCTCTGCTTCCTGAGGGCATTTTGAGGCTAAATTCATTAATATGTATGAGTGGCTCAAACTATAGAAACAAGCACCACTGGGGTTGTATGAATGCGTGTTTATATATCTCTGCAGAAACACATATCTGCACACATATATATTAAAACTGATGTATTTTATTGCTAACTGGCACATGCAACCATTACATTAATGAACAAATGCTCTGTATTTCCTCTACTTTTTTTTTCTCTCACTGCCTGATCAATCAGATATCTTTGTTACTATATTATTCTGCATTGTGTTTATTATTGTTAACGTTATTGTTAACATTATTGTTAACAATATTGTTAATTACTGCCGAATGCTGTGACTATGCAAACATGTGAGAGCTCTATTTAATGTGACTCAGACTTTATTCTTGAGACATTTCCACTAGCAGTAGTGCCAGAATGTTTCATGGCTCTCTTCAGCCTTCCCACCAACATGCAGTTTTCGGGTTTTGTGGTTTTGAGGTTTTTCTCTCTATATTCACAAAGATGCCTGTCTAAAGCTTGTTTCAGTATCGAAGGTATTTTCTAGAACCAAAATTAAAGTCTCCAAAACCCCTAAGTACATATAGCCTTTTGTACTTCCCAGGAAAATTTGGTCCTCATTTTCCTAATAATTAAGCAAATATAAAAATCAGAGCACCTTCACAGTTCAAACAGGAAGCACAAAATATGAAGTATATCTGGGCTTATTGTTTCTCTTCACAGACTTGAATCTATATTTTAGACAGGGGGATTCTACAGATATTAATTTTATATATTCACTGTCTTTTAGGCTCACTTACTACTCTTTAGATATCCAGCATGACCCAGGGTGTCCAGGGCATGTTGTAGTCTCAGTTTGAGCTGAAATACTCTGCTTTCCAAGGTCTGTACCTGCCTGAAGTTCATCCCCCTGAGACCCCACTGTTTGTCACCATCACATGGCGGAGAACATTCAGAATAGAAGATCTTGGAGCTGACACCAACTTGCATCTTGTAGTTATTCTAGGCCTAACTTAAATACTGATTTCCAGCCCAATTCTACAGAAAACCTGAACAAGCTGAGCAGAGAAGAAAATACTAGCATTTAGGTGCTGTCAGGATTTGCACAAAAGACATCCTTGGCTTGTCATAGCCCACCCACCTCACCTGTTTCCTTCATGCACCTTAATAAAGATGGAAATTTAAGCTTTTGACACTTGTTTAGGGCTGAAATAGAGAATAATTGTAATGCTGCATTTTAAGGGGAACTCTGGGCATTTTAATCCTTGTTTTATAGCACTATATTTTATGGTAATGGAGGGAAAAAACAGTCTGTATGATAACACTGCAAAGAATTATCATAAGATAATCAAATCAGAAATGTACCATTTGATTTTAATAAACTTACAACTAATGCACTGTGCTTTTCAAGGTTAAAGTCTCTTTTCAAATGATTTTTTTTTAATTATAGTTATAAACTGAGGGCAGTTTATCAAGTAACTTGCTTTTAACATTACATTTATACACATAATGCATGTAGTCAGTATATTACCCATCAAAATTATCTTTTAAGTTGCTGACTCATTAGTAAAATTAAATTCCATTGCACTACTTGTAGGTGAATTAAGTATCCATACCTTTACTTGTATCATGTAGACATGAATCACTTAAAAGAGACACCCTGCTTCTGAAGTAGGCAATATTTATCACCCGAAAAAATATTCAGAGCTTTCATCAAGTTTTTTCTTTTTCTTAATTTCTTTTTTTTCCCTCCCTAGAGATTTCCTGTGATAATTATTTGTGCTTCTAGAGAATTTATGCAAAAAGAAATGTGTCCAAGCTCTAACCTGGCCTTTTCACAGTCATCCTACTGTGTGCCATATAAAATAAGTAGATGTTTTACAAATAGTATATTTTTAGAAAAAAATACATTCACCTTGGAAGCCACTGAAATATAATTGATGGTAGCTGTAAGACAAAAGCACTGTATTTCACATGACAAAATTCTTGGAGTGAATAATTTAAGCAAATATGGTCACAAACAATTTAGTCGTATGGTTAAAATTTTAGAGTTTTTCCAAGCAGTGCCATTTTCACTGAAGAAAGCAACCTGGAAAAAATATTCTTATGTAGTTTTTGCACTTTGGGGATTTTTGCTAGAAATCACATGGTTGTTTGTTTTACTGTTCCTAATAGTCCTTCATTGTGTGGGAAAACACCTCTTGTTGACATCCAAGTATGTGATAAATACAGTCATTTTACTTCCTGTTGCTAAATACCATCCCACTTTATGTCCCCTGTCCCAAAATCATTAAAATCTGTCTGTATAACTTTGTAATTTTTCCTGCATGGATAGTTCCTCCCAATTTCATGCCTCTACACAGCTTAATTATAAAAACTCCAGTTTGTGTGCCAGACTCTAAACGAAAAAGGAAAATTCTGTCCTTTGGAGTTAAAGTTCTTGTGAATTTTTTTGTGATGTCCTCAAACACTCTTTTCAACACACCCAGTTGCCAGCCCTACTTTAGTTTCTTCTCTAGTTTGCTATTTCTGTAGTGACAGTTCTTTTACTCATCCTCTCTTCTTCAATAGGTAATTATCCAAGTGGTTTGCAAATGTTTTAAAAGTTTAAATTTCTCATAAGGCTTAACTGGCTTCATTGTCTGTTAATATTAAGGCTATTAGATCAAAACCTGGAGAATTAGATTTGTATGTCGCTGAGCAGAAACTCTCCCACAATTCTGACTCAAAGAGTTTTGACCCAAAATTTTAACTTTTGAATCACATTTACTCAACTCATTAATTTATGAGGTGTATCATCATCTTTACCAGGATGTTCTACATATATTTCAAACCTAATTGATATTTCAATATTTCTCTGTTATCTTTTCTCATTCCTTCTCCCAGGAACAAAATTATATTAATGTAGTTTTCCAGCTCCACATGAATATCAGGGGAAGAGGTGTGAAACTGGTCTTACTCCAGCCAAAAGTCCCATCCACATTTATGGTAACTGTTTTTATGGGTGCTGCAGAAAAGAAAGGGAAGAAGGAGAAGGCTACACCTTCATCTGCTCGGACAAGTGCAGAGAGTGGGGACTTTGGTAAAATAAAAATTAGACAAATTCATGGATTCACAGATAAATACATGTGTATCATTGTAAAAAAAAAATGTATAAAGTCTATCAGAATGTCTCCTTTAACAAATATGTATAACTGGACATATGTTTGAGGAAATTTGCAGACAAATTCCACAGATGTATGCGCTGAAAATAGGTTGGCTTCTGTTTTTGGTTGTCGTTGTTGCTTTGTTGGTTTGAGTTTTTTCCTTTTAATTTTTAATTTTAACAAAATTCCTGGTAGATCATAGGGTCAGTCTTCATTCCAGTGTCAGGCAGGCATATGGAGACATTCCTGCTACCAAAGTTAATTTCTAAAACTGAAGATTAAGATTGAAAATAATACCCAAGTCAAGTTCTGGAAGCAACAAACCTATTTTAGGACTAGAATTTGCACTAAAAGTTTTGCAAGTACATCATTCTTGCTGAATTTTTCATGGCAGCAAATGACTGTTATATAGAAATAAACTCTTTACTTGTAAAGAGGAGAATTACTGACCTTTGATGTTAGGCTAGACAGCCTCTAGACTCTAACAGTCATCTCCAAGTAAACCAAGTATGATTTTATGAATTCTGAATTTTGAATTCTTCACTGCCCTGGGTGTTTGAAAACTCTAGGAAAAAAAAAAAACCAGCAAATTCCCCTTCTGTACAGTTCCGAAGTATGAGAAATAATGGCATGCAATGAAAGAAAAGGATTTTTTCCTCTTGTTGAAAAATGAATTTTTTTATCAAATATGCAATTTAACTCAAGCTGAGTAAAATTCTTTGATGTTTGGTTTAATTTTCCATTTTTCTTTTCATTGCTGGTTTAAAGTTTTAGTTTGGCAAGGCAACTTAAGGCTACACATACAGGACCTGTGTATTTATTTATAAATACTGAATGCTCTTTTAGTATCATTTCCATCAGCCAGAAAAAATACATATAATTTCCAGTTTCTTGTGCTCCAGCACGGTTGTCTATTGATTGAAAACTTATTGATATCATATGGAATAGAGGCTGAAGACCCTGTTCTCTGCAGGAGCCTGTACAAATGACCTTACCCAAAATCTTGGACACTGGGAGACAAGGAGAAGACAGATGCTTTCCTTCATCACATTCATCCATCAGGACTTTTAGTTCAGAGATAGTCAAGACCTAAAGCTCTCACACAAAGTTATTTATCAAGAAGGTTGCAGAAATTTCCATTTTCCTGAAGAGAACTTCTAAACAGTAGGAAGGGATAACAAAGTCTCCAAATGAGTTTCAGTTATTAGGAATTACTGAGTGGAAAATATTAACTCTCTGAAAGCATATTATGCATTAAAAAAAAAAAAATTAGCAAAAATTTTAATCAGAAAGACTACCATTATAAGCAATTCCTGAGGTATTTGAGTTCAGAAAGCAGCCAGTTCCACACAAGCTTCTCTGATTTCCCAGTCACACCCACCAAGCACCATTAATATTTAATAGCTCTGGGAGGAACATTCAGCTCTGTGAGGCCAAGAAGGGGCTCTACCACTCCTGCCTTGGCAATTTGAACTGCAGTGACACAAAATCCTGTCCTTTATCTTAGCACTACCCATTCCTTTAACATGGATTAGCGCCTGATGTGTTGGACACGGTCTATGAGATGTGGGTTTTGAATATTTCACGCAGGAAAGGAAATAGTATGTGTCTGACCCAGGAAGTGGAGGGCTGCTCTCACCCCTGCAGTGCTACCTAGAAAGATGCTGATTGTTTCTGCTGACCTTTGGGAAAATGGGTGGATCTTCCTCTCTATTCTAAAATAAAAGAACACTTAAGAAAAGTTTCAAGCTCACCCATCTCAAGCAGGAAGGATAACTCAAACTTTGGAGGCAACCAGGGTTTTAAATTATTCATTCCCTCTGCAGTTTTTATATTTTAGTTTTACTGACTAGGGCAGTTCTGTGTTGCAGCTTGGTTTTTATGATATCCACTTTGAAGCATCTACCTCCCCTATATGCTGTGGAGGAAAAAAATGCCTAAACCCTTACCCTCAAATTCCATCGAAGACCTGATTATTGATCAGTTTGCTCAATATCACAAGCTGTGATAGGATCAGGGAGCTCAGGCAAGATCTCCAAACACTGTGCTAGCACTTGGCCCACTCTCCCTTTATCTGGTTCATGCTCAGCAGAAATTTTATTCACCCCAGCCATGTGTGTGCATAATATTTCATCTCTGCCATCACCTGATGCAAAAATTCCATATAGGGGATGAGGAGAAGGAAGTATCCCAGCCTTCCAATGCTACTTCCTGCTGCATAGCCTCATTCTTCCTTGAGGTGGCTTTTTTCCCTTGCGCTGTGAAAAAGAAATTAACCATGTAATCTTTCAGAAAAGTATGGTAAAAATGTTTTATTTTAATGGAAGTAAACTTTCATTTATTGCAGAATTCTAACTGCAGATTTTTCCAGGTTGTGCAGTGTGTTAGGTCTGTACAGTGACACAGGTAACTGGGCCCATGTGGACTCTGATCTTCCACCTGAGAACCAGGGTTTGCAGCTTTTAAAAAAATGAGAATTAGTGTAGGTTGAAGAATATTCCCTGATATTATAGAATACTGGAATCATTAAGGTTCAAAGATCCTTTTTAAAGTCATAAAGGCCCTCAGCCCTACCAAATCCATCACTAAACTATCTCTCCAAGCAATATGTCTGGAGATCTTCTAAATATCTCCGGAGATATTTAGACTCAACCACTTCCTTGGGCACCCTTTCAGTGAAGAATTTTTCCTTGATATCCAATTTAAACCTCACCTGGCACATCCTGAGGTCATTTCCTATTGTCCTGTCCCCTTGTTCCTTGGGAGTAGAGCGTGACCTCCTGTCAGGGAGTTGTGCAGAGCCAGAAGGTCCCCCTGCACCTCTTTTTCTCCAGGCTGAGCCCTCCCATCTCCCTCAGCTGCTCCTCATCAGATTTTTGCTCCATTGTGGGTTTGTGGCCATATTCTGCATACCTTTCCTTCCCAAATCAGGTGAACTCTCTCTTCAATTACAAGGATTGTTTTTCCTTGATTTTCCTTTTGGAGAGATGGAGCTTTGAAACTGAATTGCAATACCCCTTTTTTTTTCTTTTCTTTCCTTTTCTTTTTTTTTCCCCCATAACTGCAGTTCTTGTCTCTTTTCTGTTTCAGTGCTTTTATATAAAACCATGATTTTGGCTCTCATGTATGGGAACTGTGTAAGTAGTTACAACAGATGTTTGATTTTTCCGTCAGAATGTTGCCACTGGAATGCAGAACACTAAACTCAACTTAGAATTAAATCTTGCTGCCTCAAAAAAAACAAAGAAACCAAAACTGCCTAGTTTGCATATACACTTTCAGGTGATAAAAAAAATAAAAATACATGTATCAGGACATGCTATGATTACTAAACCATGCTTTAGAATAAATTTATAATAACCCCCTGATCTCCCATATAACTAGGCCTAATTAATTACTCTTGATTACTATATGAAGTAGGACATCTTTACACCAGTTGTTTTTCTAGTAACAAAATGGATATTTTAATTCACACAGTTCTTGTGAGTTTGGGAGCCAGTGCCTTTTCCCAAAATTACACTAGCACTGCAGCTCTGTGTCTCAACTGAAACCTCATCTTGTTGTCTGTTTCTGCTGCTGATAAACAGAAGTAGAATTGATAGACAAAGGCATTTCAGATTATTACTTTAGAATCTGTGTATGATTTGAAATTGGTTATAGAAAATGATAGCCTTGAAGGTAAAAGGAATGTACCCATGCCCATGTGAAGAGAAACAATATCATAGAAAGGAGTGTCTCTGGAAAGACTCAGGTCATGGCAAGCAACATAAAAGGGTCCTTCTTTTTCCTGCTGGCATTAATTAATATTTTCATTAAAAGGCACTTTTTTTTCTGTTTTTGGATATCTGATAACTGTCATAAGCCTCTCATTCTGGAACTTAAATCAGTGCAAGGAACACTGATTGATGAGTGATAATTTAGTAACCACCATCATTAGCCAAAAAAATAATCTTAAAATTTTCTTACCAAAATTATTATAAGCATGGATGTTCTAGGATTCATACTCAAAGGTTGCATAAAATGGCTGCTGTTCTCCTCAGTATTCAAAGAAGATAATTCATGTATGACCCATCCCTGCCGTGTCCAAGGCCAGGCTGGATGGGGCTTGGGACAGTGGGAGGTGTCCCTGCTCATGGCAGGGGTGGCATTGGATGGGCTTTAAGGTCCCTTATAACTGAAACCATTCTGTGATTATGTGAATCTGATTATGTTATTCTGTGATTGTGGGATTCCATTTTATTTGGGTTCTTCGTAACTCCTGTGAAGCCCAGCTTCAGAAAGACAATAGGCCTGTTTTGTCATCCACTTTCTAAAATTACCTCTAAATACCCTGAACTCTGACAATAACTAAACGAAAAATTCAGAATATAATTTATTTCCTAAATAGAGGGGAAGGAAGCAATGCTTTGGACAGAAAATCAAGATGTAGTTTTATGTCATTTTGCAATCAGTTCTAGATGTGCCCTGCTTATAAATTGGTATTTACTGAATTACAACAATTTTTTTTTTTAGTACAGTAGTCATAGTTAGACATCTACAATTCCATTTGCAAGAGGATTTTGTTATTTTCCAGCTTGATTTTACTTGGAATCAAATTATTTTCAGAATTCACCTTAAATAACAGCCTAAAATTTCAGCTTTAATTCAATTCTTTCAATGCATGAAAAACTTAGTGATGTGATTGGATAAAGAGGAATTAATGGTATCATGGACAAGAGGCAACATGCACAAATGGAAATATAAGAATTTCTACTTAAGTACAAGAAATTTACTTGTTCAAATGTGTTCAAATACAGAAGTTTGTAGAGTTTGGAGACTCCATACTTGGAGACCAGAGTCATGGACAATCTGCTCTAGCTGACTCTTTTTTTTAGTTGAATTAAACATCTGGAGACATCTCCTCTATCAGTAATTCTGTGATTTAAAGAATTAACCAATTGACTCTGGCAAATAATTTGAGTTGTGTAGGTATCTTTGTACACACAAAATATGAGCATACATGCAGAATAAAGTCATAAATGACAAAATATTCTGCAGGAAAATGGTACCAATTAGTGACCCAATCTCTGCTGGATTTTGAATTCTCATCCTTTTCAAGGTAATCTGTCTTGTATGTCAATCCCACTTCCCCGAAATGCTTTAATACCTGGAATGAGAAGACATTATTTCACTAAAATGTAGGAAGTTTCAGCTTTTCCACACCTAACACACACCACAATTAAAGACTTTTATTTCCTGTAAAATGGAGAGGCATATAGGCAATGCTCCTGCATCCAAACATCTCATTGACTATATTTTAAATTTCTTCACACAGACATTATACAATATTGTTTGAGAATGTTGATTCACTTTTTCCTATGCTACACTTTTATTTTTAAAGCTCATTATAAACTTAGAAATTTAATTGTCTGAGTTCTATTACTGTACAGAAATGAGAGATAAATTAAAGATTGCTCTATTTAGGTCAGTACTGTGCTTTAACCTCTGGAGAGATCCTAATGGTGCTTATAAAAGCCCTCAATTTCTTTTGAGTTAATGTAGAAATATCAATCAACCAGTAGAGGAAGAATTTATAAAGTCCAGGTGGGGCTTTCTTTTAAGGAAAAAACACATCTTGAATTCCATAAACAACATCTTAAAAAATCCAGGATAAATCATAAATTATTTTTGCAAGACTGAAAGACTACAAAATGGGAAAACAAAAAACCCCAAAACCAAAGAAGCCAAACTCAAACAAACAAAAAAGACCAACAAACCAAAACAACCAACCAACCAATCAACCAACCAACCAAAAATCTCCAAATCGCGTAGTTTTGACTGATGAAAATCACCATCACTATAACTCAGGTCAGAAAAACTTCAGCTCAGCTCAACTTCAGGAGAACAAACATCTGTACACAGCAGCTGATAAATTGGCACTGCTGACTACATTATTTTATTTCCTTGTCTCATGTGACATCTCATTAAATATTATTGTCCTCTTCTGGCACTTAACTGTGATAACATGAAAGAAATATAGATAAGAAATTCATTTGTTAAGGATGAGGGATTCACCTAATTGGAAAGGAATATTCCAAAGAACAATGTTTTGTTGACGTAGGTTTAATACCTGACTGGTTTGATAAGGTAAATAGGCTCAGAACAATTCAAACTGCCAAAATGTAGGCTTCACAAAGGATGTGGTTGAATTCAGCTGAAGTTTGTGAAGCTCCACTTTTAATTTAAGGGAAAAATAATGCCATTACTCTTTAGCACATCAGATGTAATTGGCTGTAATCCACTCAAATGAGTAAGTATTGCTATGATATCAAGTGTATTTGCCATCATGCATAATTCTCTTGGCCTGAAAAATTTTTGCTGTGTTCTTAAAATATGCTGCTGCATTAATAGTCAAATGGAATATGTCAAATCAAAGAAATAGAACTTATACTTTTTATTAAATATTTCTTGAGTTTTGACTCAAAAATTAAAAACAAAACTGTAAAAAGCTATTGATCAAAAGTAACATTTTCTGAGCTAAGAGCTATATATTTCTTCCTATTTTCCCATAATTATCCCACCATAACTGTAGTGAAAGAAAAAAAAAACAACAAAACAAAAAACGAAGAGAAACAATAACTGATTTTAAAAAATGGTAGAATTTTTTATGCTCTACAAAGTAAAATTTTCAGTTTACCTAATGACTGACCAAAATTAAACACTTTTTTCTGAAGCTGCCACCTGTTAAATTTTTTTATGTATTTCAGTCAATTTAATTTTTCACACAGCCTATTGTAGTGGAAGAAATACCTGTGTAACTGAGAGTTAATAATATAGTATTTTAAGTTTCTACCAAGATGAAATTGCTGCGTATTCTTAGCCTTTAAATAGCTTTATATGTGCAACAACAGTTATTGATTGCTCAGATACATATTTTTAAAGTTTAGCTCTATGTTTCTTTCCAAACCTGACTTGTTCACCAGAAATAAATTACAACTTTGCAATGTTGAATGATTAAAAATCAAATTACTTTCTAGCCCTTTTTTCTAAAAGTCTTTAAGTTAAGAAATCAGTGTTCTAATGATTTCTTTTGTTCTAGTAGTGGAAGTAAGAAAAAAATGAGCTAGAAAATCTCAAAATATATTTCTTTCTAAAACAAACCAAGGTTTGCTAGAACAAGAAAATAGAAAACATAGATCTTCATCTATAAGTATATGATTTTTAGATAAGCATTATTACTTGATAAATATTTTAAAGAACAGATATTTCCATCAGAATACACAAAATCATTAGACTGTAGGTGAAAATGAGGGCTGGAACAGGAAAACCACAAATTAGTGAATTCAGCAGTGAATGAGAATATGCTTTGAATGAAGAACAAGAAAAATTAATTTAACTTGTGCTGCTTATCCAGGTGACTGAACAGGCAGGAGTATGTTTAGCCCTGGACACGTGAGATACACAGCCTGGAGAACTTAAACCACTGCATTTGGGAAGGGTTTCCATGCAAGCAGCAAAGCATGGCCCTGCAAGACAGAAGTCCTTCCCACAGCCCAGTTGTTCATCAATATGTTACAGTTTCTGATGAATAACAAAACTCCTGGTTTAATTCACTGGAGTCATTCTGGAGACCTGTGAAAATGACAAAACAAAACACTTTGTTAGTGAGCACAGAGAGCAGAAACCATCTCTCATCAGGCTGAAGGATTCAGAATTGGTTGCTGGGTTGATTTAACCCCATGCTAATGGGAAAAAGTCTTCTTGAGTGGACTGAAGGGACTTTTTTGTCATAAAAACAAACTTAGACATCACCAAAGAGTTGATTTTTTTCCCAGGAAAAAAATTTCCTGTTGGGTTGATGGTCCATTATATTTTATACAATTTGAGGCAATATTTGAGGCAGAGGCAATACCCTAGACCCTACATACTGAAAGTAAATCCTTGCAGCTGGTATAACAAAGCACCTTTCCATGACCTTCAAGGAAACAGTAATGTTATCCCTGGTATATGATTGTATAGAAGTATTTTTTATTTATATATTTTTATATATATTTATTTTTATGCATATATTTATAAAAGGTTTTTTTATTATTTTGAAAAAATCCATTTCACATCTATAACTGAACAAGAAGCAAAAATAAAAGGAAGATTTTGTTTGTTTTGAGCTATTAAATTTTTAACCTTTTACACTTATCTGTAAAGCTGTGATGGGTTGACCCTGGCTGGACATTGGGTCCCTGCCAAAGCTGCAAAATGTGCATGAAATCTGCTCCAGGCTGTGGCCACACATAAGAACTGATTAAAAAATCATACTAAGGCACTGTCAAGCCTGAGAAGCTTTTTTCCTCTCAGCTGCTTTCTTTTACACTTGGTGACATATATATCCAGAAGCCTATCTTTGTCAAAAAATTTAGCAGCATAAACAGAACGTTGCTCCCCATCTTCAAGAGCTGAGGCACCGTGCAGTGATGCACGTGTCTCCTGGGCTCAGAGTGATGATTTGGAGTGGGTGGCTGTGCGAATGTTAGAAGAGAGATGAATGTTTCGGGAAGTTTTTGGTCTGTTGAACTGGTGATTTAGGCATGGAGAAGAGTTATGCTGTGTGATAACGAGCAGAATGGCACTAAGCTGTTGGAGGCCAAATTTGTACAAATTTATGAGCAAACGCCGATGCTTTGAAAAGATTCGCTATCCTGAAACCTAAAGAAAGAGATACGGGAGTGCTTGGGGGGTTTTTTGTTTTGTTTTTTTCTCCTGCAAACTTTAATTATACATGGTTTCCTAGAACTGTTCTCTCTGCACCAGTTGTTGATTATCAGCACAAATTTTCCCTTCTTTTTCCTGAGACTCAACAGTGCTCTCAGAAGAGTTCTGAAAGGTAAATACTTTTTTATTCCCAGGAATAGGAAACAGGTCACTATTCTGTTTGTGGGAAGGGTAGTGACCACAGCCATCTATAGTGCAGCCATCTTAATTCACTTCACATCCCCAGCAGTGGGAAAAACTCACCACCTATAAAGTTTATGAGTTAAATTCTCCTTGTTTTCTCCTAGACCAGTAAACAAGGCTTGGAGGAACAATCAAAATCATAAGGATGATTATTAATATGTGAAGAACCACCTGCAGGTTTCACTTTCTATGAAAAGTCTTTTTTGTCCTCCTCCTGTCTGAGTGCAGGTTGTGTTATTGGGTTGGAAAAATTCTGCCTCTTCTGCTGGCTTGCATCCACAGGATGAAGATTTTCATCCTTCTGGTAAGCCCTGTAAAACTCAATGTCCTTCATTTTC
Organism: Petroica traversi; assembly: GCA_025920805.1. Taxonomy (NCBI): domain Eukaryota; kingdom Metazoa; phylum Chordata; class Aves; order Passeriformes; family Petroicidae; genus Petroica; species Petroica traversi. The sequence goes on along the minus strand of JAHLSL010016829.1, from coordinate 16,058 downwards.
ATGCCTTGACTCTAATATGAGGTTCCTGCTTTTTGCAGAAATGCAGCACCACAGCACCTGCCACTGAGAGGCTGGTGGTAGCAGCAGAGTTCAAGCAGGTCCCCTGAGGTCCACAGGCGTTCAGTGAGGGCAAAGCATTAGAAAATGAACCAGTTGATGTACTTTTAGAGGTCTCTGATGCCTAATTATTTCAAATGATGTCACTCTTGCAGTTAATATTGGAAGAAGTTAACCAAAGTTAATTAACATGTGCTTTGGCAGTCTGCTCAGTTTAATTATTGTGCTGCATTCTGTTAGGGCAGAGTTTCCAGATAGTAATACTGATAAAAATGCCTTGTAAAATAGCTATCTTGGCTGAGGGCTCTGTACCATGAATGACTGCTCTTGTGCCCTGGCTGCAGAGTGGTGTCTTTTCTAAATGAGTAACCCGCAGACTTCCTAGAGATACAGCTGTCATGGAAAATAGGGGGTTAAATAGTGTAGGGATATGAGGAAAGGGACTGGGTGGTCTTTAAAGTCCATTGCATTCCAAACCTATGATTCTGTGGTCCTTCTTGATACTTACAGCTGAAAGAAAAATAACCCCACCAATATTTCATGCCTTGTAGACAATCAAAATGGAAGAAAGTGATAACACAGTAATCTGTTTAGCATTTCAGGAGGTTCATTGGCCCAACATCCTACTCAGTTAGCATTTTTTCACCACTCAGAAGAGTAATATTTTTTCTGAGAAAAGAAAAAAGGAAAGACCACTTCTGGTGTAATATGTGTGCGCAGGTTAGAGAAGGAAGGACTACCATGGTTGTAAAAGTATGGTTAAGATAAATACCAGCTGTTTTTTTCTTCTGTTTTTTTGTTTGTTTGTTTGTTTGGGGTTCTTTTATGATGTTTGATTTTGTTTTATTTTCATTTTACTCAGGATATAATCTGAACTACATCTTTTAGGAATGACTTCTTCATGACGGTGAAAATTAGAACAACTGGGTTTTCTGCCAGCCTAAAAGAAAAAAAAACCCTCTTGCATTTCTTTTTCCACTGTACACAGTTCACAGAGAATGTTTTTCAACAGTTAAAAATAAATTGTATACAAATATGAGTCTAGAAGAAAAAAAAACCCACAAAATCAAATCTGTTTACTCCTGGGTCACGCTGTACAAGTTGTCATGAGCTGAGCCTCTGATTTTGCTTTTACTGGTGTGAAAGAAAACCCTTTACATCTTAGACTTGCACCTGAAGACTCCTTAGGAAGGCTGTTTCTATGCTACATCCCTCCTGAGGGCACACAATGTGCCTCTGTGACCCAATTATGGACACTTGCCATCATGAAAACTCCTCTGGACCAAAAAAAACTGCAAAATTTCTGAGGAAATAAAAAGAAACCTTATAATAATGAATTTTGCCTGGCTGAATAAACACTACAAGCTCTGTGTCTCAACAATTGAGGGTTTTGAGGGTTGATAAGTCTTGATTGAGGTCTTCAGTATTGGTCAGTGTTCTGTTTTTCCAGTGGGAAATCTAGATTTTTTTTTTCTTTACTGAAAAGATGGCTTGGCCGTGTATGTCAGAATTTTCTCAGTCTCTCCTGACATCCAAGCTGAAGTGACAAATTTTTTGACTTGCTGATCCTGACAAAATAAATGAGGATATCTAGGCAGCATGCCTGCATCAGTGATTTTGCTTGCAAAGTTGAGGACAGAACGCCACATGGTGCTAAGACAAAACTGTGCTGTGCTTTACAACAGAATAATGCCAGGAAGGAAGCTAAACCTTCTGTAGTTGTCATCTGCCAACTTTCCACAGATGAAAATCTTGAAAACTTACAGGGTGACCAAACCAATTGGTTGAGATCAGGGCATAATCAGAAGTGGAAGGATATTCACCACTGCATGGATCTGGCTTTGGGAGATGATTTATGGTCAGCAGCCTTGAGGCTTAACAAATATTTATTGTCCAAAAAGCTGCCAGAGAAGTGGTCTCACACATCTCAGTGCTGAGGTAGGACAGCACCAGAGCAGAGCCTACTGCTGCACACAGAAAAGATTACAGAAATGTCGTGAATTTAACTCAGTCCTTCTTTTTCAGGAAAAAAAAAAAAAAAATCAAAACACCTTTCAAGGCCCTTTCTGCAGGTGAAAATATATCTACTTCCTGCTTTATAGAGCTCCTTGAAATTCCTACCAACCCAACCTGCAGCAGCTACAACCAACTTCTTTTGGAGCATTTCAAGTCTCTTTCTCACCCACAATGCCCTCATCAACTAAGCTTGTACCTTAACAATTGAAATGAATTTTCCTTTTCTTCGAGTTTGGATAGCTTTTTACTTCTGGCATCCACCTCAATCTTGTTTTCCTTGTTTCCCATTAACAAAACACATTAGGAAAACCTCTGGGTACCTTTAGAGAACAAATATTGATTTAGAAACTTTTATGAAAGAAAAAAATTGTTTTTGTCTGAGAAAATGATCTCCTCTGAGATGTCAGGCTGTTTTGATACTGAGCTGATGGATAACCTTGCTATGCTCTAACAATTACATTCTAAAAAGCCTCACTGATTAAAACCTGATTCCTCTAATTTGGATTTGGGACTGCCACATGTCTCTTATTCAGTCTTTGCAACAGAGATATTGAAAGTCAACATAAATACCCTTGTAAGCGTGAGAAGAACATGGTTGTAAATTTCCTTTGGGTCAAAAAGATTAATTTGTTCTATTAATTAGCATTCAGGCTACTGAGATTTAAATACAACTTGTGGAATGCTAAGCAAAATAGTCTACAAGGATCTAATATCTACTTTGTTCTACTTGATTAAACACAGCACAAGTGCCACTGGACCTCTTGGAACTACATAATATACTTTTATACCCAGATGTCCCAGTTTCTCCTTCATTTGCATTTACTCAGACTTTTAAACTGCAGTACTTGCTATCAAATCTCCCATGCAGAGAGAAAGTCTGAAAGAAATTAGCTTTCTTCAGCCCAGTGCTCTTTTTTTCTTTTTTCTTTTTTCTTTTTTCTTTTTTCTTTTTTCTTTTTTCTTTTTTCTTTTTTCTTTTTTTTTCTGGTTTTATTTTTTCCTTTTTCTTTTTCTTTCTCTTTCCTTTATTTTTGCTTCCTTCCTTCCCAACCTGCCCTTATGGCCTAAACCTCAAGTTAAGCTCAGGAAGAACTGCTAAGCAGTAGGCTGGTTTTATTTGTACCCAAATATATCTATATCTAATACATCGATTTGGATATAAATATTATTTTTATATATCTATACTTATTTGATTGAATATGTAGATTGTGTCTGTTAATCCACATTGAGAATCTCACAGTCATGAGCTTTTCTTGCTATTCTCTAAGTATTTTATCAGCTGAAAATGTACTCTTGAAGGACCCTTTCTAAAAAAAAAAAATTAAACATGAAATAAAACAATTTTAAACTCTTTTCTCTTGTTTAAAATACAAGACAAAGGCTTTTATTGTTTTTCCTTTCTTCTTTAAAAAAAAAAGTAAACATTTCACCTTCAGATTCTTCATCTTTCATTAACATATAATTTAGTCAATCACCTTAATTGCTTATTTTTTAGTTGTATGCCACAAGTAAGATCAGGTAAATCTTTCTTGTGTGTTCCTCCCTACCCCCCACCCCTTTTTTTCCACCTGTTCTACCTACACTGCAGCAATATCTGCCCTACTTTATTCCAACTCCTAAATCCAGCATCATCCCTTGATAACAGCTTGTGAGGGCATTCCTGGGAATACACAAAATAGACCAATGGTATGGGGAGACCCCCAGGGCAAGTAACTGAAATAACAAAGGTCTGAGCTGGAGAGAACACCCCTGTTGACAGAAATAACCAGGAGGTGACAAAATAAGTGTAAAGCTTCCAAAATTATTTAAATGTTTTTTATTTGGAGAGTGAAATAAGGTGGCACACCTATAAATTCTTGTTAGCTTGTACTGTCAAAGCTACATTTGTATGTTTTCATGGTAATGTGCATCAATCTCATAAGCAGAAAAAAATTATTAATTATTTAAATTAATAATATATTTTTTAGTTTGGCTTTATTAGCTATAATCCATAACTTTGGGAAGTGTAACATGAAATTTTACAGAAACAAAGCAAAACAAAAATAATGGTTAAATTAAACTGAAAGGTGAGCACCTCATCCACTAAAATCTGAATTTTTCAGTGAAGGGCATAATCACTACTAAGTAACCCAGGTTTAACAGGTGTTAGAACATTAAGAAAAATCTTTTTATTTAATTAACAAATCCTTAATTTTAACCAGAGTAGGAGGGAGGCAATTCAGAGAAAATTATAGTGTATTTACATAGTTCAGTTTTTAATCTTGAGCAAAAATGTCTTTGGAGATGTATTCAAAAAGACTCAGTATCAATACTTTAATGATTTCTAGAGCTGAAATGTGATCTGGGCAAGATCCCAGCTGCTACAAACAGGTGCAGCTCCACACAGTCCATCTTGGGATAAAATATTTGTGGAGATCTGATAGACCAGTACGTTGTTTTCCATAGACCAGTGCTTAATTATCTGTGCGATCAGGTAAGAAAATCTTATTATTCTCAATGTAAATAAACAATGTCCTTTTGACCTTTGAAAGTCACAGGCTTTGCACAACAGTATTTTTTAGGTGTAAGCTCTTCTTCCACGCGAAAAAAAAAAAAGTGCACTTAAAGAAGATTTTGATTCTTTTTTCAGCTGTATATATTTTGTGTATTTTCATTTCCCCAACAGCAGTGTGATTAGTCTACTGATCTTTTCATTTCACTTGGAAGAGACAGCAGAACCAGGGAAACGTTTTTTATTGATGTATTGCTATCATTGCTGCAGTGACAGCTTTAGTCATACTCTATGTGAGAAAGTCATTAGCCAAATGGAAATCTGAGGCCAGGAAGCATTCCTGATGTTCAGCGAGAAGGCTCAGTTATTTGAAAAACAGTGTGTATTTCATCACAAAAGCCTCAGATTCTTTACCGGGATAATTTATTTTTCAGGATTTAGAATACAAAGTAGTGACACCCAAAGCCTTCCAACTGTTTTTCAATATTTAAATGGATTGTAGTGGTACATTTTTCCATCCAGGTCTCTGCACCTGTAGCAAACCTGTGTTATTTGGACACTTTCATATCCTTGGAGGTCCAGTTCCATGTTGTTACATTGGTTTTATACATGTGCAAAACAAACTGTAAAATTTTACAGCCTGCTGCTGTAGATTTAACTTTGAGTGTTGATCTACCCCAGCCAAAAATTAATCTGAAAAAGAAAGAAGCTCTTAATATTCTGTGCTGATACAACCATCACGGAGTACCTCTTCTTAGTGGTATTGATACTAAATTAATTGTGTTATTCTATTTTCTGAATGTCTGAAAAAGCCTTTCTACCCTAGTGACCTCATCAGTTCTGTCTTCCTTTGCAGAACTGCAAGTTGAAATGTCATAAATTTTAATGTGAAAATCCTACCATCCTTTGATTCTGGCATTTCAATGCAACTTATCTCAAACTGAATTGCTTGGCAATGGATTGTATTTAAATAAAAATGAGAAACATTACTTTAAAAAAATCACAAAAAATCCCCCACAAACAAAAACATTTATCAAAACATTTCTTTGAGACCCACCAACTTTTTGATACAAATGTGATACAGAAATTGTTTCTGATTATGATCCTCCTTTTAAGGTTAGTTACTCCTCAACCAATTTCTCCTTTTTTGTTTCAATTTTTTCTGTCAATTTTAATATCTTTACTAGAAGTGCTGTGCACACTTTTTTGCCTTTTTAACATGCACATATAATTTGTACATTTTTACTCAAGAGTTGAATACTTTCACAATGATCCAATTACTAGAATTTGCATCTTCCATCAAGGTTGAAAAAAAAAAAAAAAAAAGCAGTGTTGAAAACCTTTTGCTGTGATTATGAACTTTGCATTCTTCTGCATTAGAAAATTACCAACTTCACTAAATTCATTTCAGATATTCATTAAAACCAAGATTATTAAACTTCCAAGATTTCTGGTAAAAGAATAAAAACATTAATCTATTATTACAACTCAAAGACTGTGCATGGGAAAATTCTTAAGAATTTTTGATAATGATGAAAAATTTGAAAAATTTTTTCAAATTTTTCATTGGAAGATGAAAAATCTTCCAATGTGGCCTTCTGCATCATTCAGAAAATTCAGACATGCTCCTGAGCTTTCTGGCTATTTGAAAGGACTATCATACTAAAAAATATTAATGTTTATATTAGGAGTCCTTAGCAAAAGAGATTAAACACTAAAGCATCAGCCAGCATAAGAAGCTTAGGGTCTTATCCTGCATAAAGCAGATGCTGGTCTGAAAAAGCTCAGTCTCTCACACTGCCAAGGCCTACTGCTCTTTCAGGCAGACCTAATGCTTAGATATGGACCATATAACATCACACTGCTAGAGACGGGAAAGCATTTTCCCCAAATCAGTTCATCCCCATTTCACTCATAAGGTGCAAAAATTAATTTATGGTTGGGAAGAACTTGGATAGGTGCACTTTTCTCTGGGTTAAACACTGTCTGATAGCCAGGCCCAGAGAGAGGCGGGGACTGGTGCTGCCTCCAGCTTGTGGATGGTCACTTCTGGGCCCAGTTCTTTTCAATATCTTTATTGATGATCTACATGGGGAGATCAAGAGCTCCCTCAGTGAGTTTGTGGATGACACCAGGCTGAGTGAGAGAGGTGATCTGCTGCACATCAGGAAGATTCTGCATAGAGACCTGGACAGGATGGACTGTGGGTTAAGCCCAGTGGTGTGAGGGTCAACAAGGCCAAGTTCTGGGTCCTGCCCTTGGGTCACACCAACCCCACGGAGCACTGCAGGCTTGGGCAGAGGGGTTGGAAAGATGGGAAAGGCCCTAGGGGTACTGTGACAGCAGCTGGACATGAGCCTGGGGTGCCCAGGGGTGCCCAGGGGTGCCCAGGGGGACAAGAAGCCAATGGCCCCGGGCTGTCCCAGCCACAGGGCAGTGACCGTCCCTGTGCTGGGCACGGCTGAGGCCACACCTCGAGGGCCCTGTCCACTTCTGGGCCCCTCAGGGCAAGGAATTGAGGGGCTGGAGCGTGTCCAGGGCAGGGAGCAGAGCTGGGAAGGGGCTGGAACCCCAGAAGAGGCTGAGGGAGCTGGGAAAGGGGCTCAGCCTGGAGAAAAGGAGGCTCAGGGGGGACCCTGTGGCTCTGCACAAATCCCTGACAGGAGGGGGCAGCCGGGGGGGATCGGGCTCTGCTCCCAGGGAACAGGGACAGGAGGAGAGGGAATGGCCTCAGGCTGGTCCAGGGGAGGCTCAGGGTGGCCATCAGCAGGAATTTCCCCATGGAAAGGGTGCTCAGGCCTTGGCAGGGGCTGCCCAGGGAGCTTTGGAGTGCCCATCCCTGGAGGTGCCCAAGGAAGGCTGAAGGTGGCACTGAGTGCTCTGGTCTGGGGACAAGGTGGGGATGGAACACAGGCTGGACTGGATGGTCTGAGAGGTCTTCCAACTTCAGGGATTCTGGGATTCTGAGGTAAATAACATTTCATAACACACCAAACTGCAGATATATTTTGGCCACCACGTATTTCTGTGCTGGTATCAGTTATAGTTATGAAGTATAAGAATGACTACCACAGTTTTGCAGACACAGCTGGAGAAAATGAGAATGCAACCATCAAACCAAGCATCTGCTGTCTCATGTGGACACAAATAAGAAGCTCCCGAACCCACATTAACCAGAGTCAGCCATCAATGCAAATTGTTTTAAGAAGGTTTTGAAGACCAGTAGCCTAATGACAGACTTCTACACCTTCTCTTTTCTTCTTTTTGACTTCAAATTAAGAACCCTCTGGAGAAGCTGACACTTCAGATGGATATCTACCCAAAGTGGTAGAGTCTATCTGCTGTCATATTTTAACAATGGTTTATTCTTCCAGTATTTGGGGCTTGGAACCTAAATTCTTTATTTACATAGTGGTCAATGTTTACACAACCTCATTTCTTAATTTATTTCTTCTTTGAACTATTTTCTACAAGATAAAAGCTCTCTAGGGTGAGAATTCCAATTTTTGTACTGTCATTCATTTTCATTACTGTCATATTCAGAAATAATTGAGGGAAACTACTAAAAAAAGATGTACAGAATATCTTATTTACTGCGTCTGTGAATACATTTTAATCAGTTAATGGGAAAAGGCACTTTGCAGGCTACATTTACAAAACTTAATTTTATTATGGTACATTAAGAATTGGTTAATTTTGTGAAACTTACAAATCGTTAATTCACCAGTTTATGTCAACCAATAAAATTAGTAAACATTTCTTAGATTTTACAAGGAAAAAAATAATGGAATTATATCACTGCTGTTAAAATTTAAGGTTTTTATGAAACATGTTTGGGGAAAGAAAAATAATGCTCTGCTGTTAAAATAAATGTCAGGGTAAAATTTGTCTGACATTTTCTTTGTCCATTTCATTTTAACATTCCTTGTAATTGGCTTATAACATTACTTATATTTTCTTAACAGTCAAAATCCTTTCATTTCCCACAATAACAGAACAGCCAAACATATTATGAGCCAAAATCACCTTCTAGGAAAAGTGTGCAATCCTGCTGATTTCAAAAGTAGCTGCAAAAACCAACCTGGCCAGTTATTGTGAACACAATTTAACACTGACATAATAAAAGAAAGAAATTTCCTAGAAATTTGGCAGGAGGCTAGTTAGTTGAAGTAGTTTCAAAGAAAAACATCAAGACTGTCAAAAGTATTGGCTTAAGTTCATTTTTATTGTACTCTTATAGTGAAGATGAACAAGACTTTTGTTTCAGAACTAGGTTCAGTATTGGGAACAGTGGCACATTTAATATAAGACATGTGTTGGCTTACAGCACTGGCATTTGCCAAATCTACATTTTATTTCGGTTTAGGTGCCCTATAAGGTTGAGGAGTCTTTATATGATTAACATCTTTGCCTGGGGATCTACAGGAAACCTTGGATTTATGATAATAAAAATTAATGAGAAAAAACTTAATCAAAATATCAAAATATCTCAATCTCCAAAAAAGGATTGACCTAAATGAAGAAATGAACGTTTTGGTCAGGCCAATAAATTTTTTTCTCAGCTCTGTAGCACAGTGCTATTACTTAATTAGTCATCGTCTGGCAAAAAACATTTTGGAATCTCTCATGAGGACAGAGATGCAGGGGCTATCAAATTAACATCCATCAATTTCCCCAAAATTTCCTAAAACAGCAGCACAGCATGAAAAGAGCTCCATTTGCAAGTGTACACACAGTGATGGGATGGCATCCAGAGGGACCTGGGCATCCCCAGAAGGGGCCCATGGGATCTCAGGGGCTGCAGGAAAGATGGAGAGAGACAATTGCCAAGGGCTACAGGGACAGGACACAGGGAATGGTTCCCAGCGCCAGAGGGCAGGGCTGGGTGGGATATTGGGCAGGAATTGTTCCCTGGGAGGGTGGGCTGGTCCTGGCACAGGGTGCCCAGAGAAGCTGTGGCTGCCCCTGAATCCCTGGCAGTGTCCAAGGCTTGGGTTTGGAGCAGCCTGGGACAGCGGGAGGTGTCCCCGCCATGGCAGTGGTGACACTGGATGGGCTTTTAAGGTCCTTTCCCACCCAAACCCCTCTTTGATATTGAAGTTAGAGGTTGCACTTTATAAACTGAACTCAAGCACTGCAGTGGCATTGGACTGGCTCATTTATCCCAGTCTTGAACAGAAAAGCAGATTCAGTGCTGAGGTCCCAAACTCCTGCCTCCCTCCAGGAATGACACAGCACTGACCCCCTCCCCACAGGTACCCTGAGATGGTACTAAGTGATTACTTACAGGCTTTGCAGCACAAATGACAGAAGTAATCTACAAATAATCTGCTAAATACAAAAATACTGGTCAATTAAATATTAAATAATCCACTCATATAATAATCTACTAAAGTATTCTGGTATTCTCTGTTGTTCAGTTCAGACATCAAAAGGAAATATGAGAAGAGGTCAGAAATTCAAGGAAAATATTCCTAATGAAGGATGCATTGCATAATTATGACACTTCCCAGGCTATCAGCACTTGAGGAGGGTGCTACCCTAAAATAGCTCAGCTGGGTGGTTCTTCTCACATTTCTTTACCTCCAAATACTTTAAAGGGGCTCCAAGGATTTACTGTAAAAAAATTAATTAAAAATATAATTTAAATTAAACAAAACTTTTATTTACAATTATATATTTCTGTTAGTTATGTTTACAAATTATAGGATCCATTATATGCATTTTAAGTAATAAGAACATTAGGTATAAACATAATAGTTCAGAAACTGTTTTCATTTTCCATCCACTATTACGAACTCATGATTGCATCACTGCTAAAACCAAGGTAACCTGATAAGGATAGACTTTTTTCTCAGAAATGGAAAAAAAAAGAGGGAATTGGACTGTGTTCAACAGTTCATTAAAAGCAGTATTTTCATAGATGTATCGTCAAACTAGTCAAAATCTTCAAAATGTAAATATGCCTTTACCTTGCTATGTGATTTGGGGGAAAAAAATACAGCTAAAAATAATTTGTTAATAGTACCCGCTGTGTTAGCAGTAAGAAAATTGTCAAAAATTTTTACACGAGAGGTAAGAAAAAAGTTTTTGCTTCCTATCCTAAGTTTGTCTTTCTTCCTTCTTCTTTCTCGTTGTGTTTTGCAAGTCTCTTTAAAAAGTACCCCAGATTCCTGAATTCAGTGGGAAGTTCATTATTGACTTCAGCAGCAAATGTTCAGTAGCTGAATCACTGTGAAAATCCCACGACACTTTAATGATATACAGTAAACTGAAAGCTTTTTTTTTTTTGACTATGCATCTTTTTAACTTGTATGTGTGAATCACACACTTGGATTCCACAAGTGGTTGGTTCTCTTGGTGAAAGGACAAAAATAAATTGCGCTACTAGAAATATGATCAAGAGATTTTTGTGCTTTCAGAAAAAAAAAAACTTTTTAGATTTATTCTTTTCCATTTTTTTTCTTATCAGTTTTTGCTGTTTAGAATGGCAAGGGGGGCATAAACTCAAGCATCTGAAGTGAAGGAATAAATTGTTCTTTACACACAAATAAAAAAAGGAGAAGAATATCCAAACAACATCACCATCTAGCCTGAAATTCTTTTTTCAGCATTCAAAATACTTAATAAAGAAAGAAATAGTTATGTGAGCACTGAATTCTGATTCCTTATTCACACTTTGAACCTGGCGCCTTTTTGAATGCTCATTTTTACAAAAAATGGAAAATTACATTAAAGTACATTTCAGATTATTTGCTTTAAGTATCAGCAAAAGCTAATTTCACCTATTGTATATGGTACAAGATTAATCCAAAGCATATTGTATTTTGTTTAGAGAATTAAGCCAAGTTATCACTGTGTTGCTTGTTTTGCCAAAGTAAAAACCACTTTCCAGTCAAATAACTCAGATTTATTTTCTTCAAGATTAACAAACTCTTAAGAAAGTTAGTAATATTTTGAGTCTTGGGATAAAATCCAGAAATGGATCTATAAAGTTTCATGTGCATATTTATGTAATTAGTTACGGTTAAAAGCTTAAAATATTTTTGTCTTTCTTTCTTTTCATAACAGCACAAAGAATATTGGTAATTTTCCTACTTTGCATAATTTTAACAACTTTGCAAAAAAATTTGAAGCCCATCTATAAGTGTCATACCAGAAATGGCAAAGAACCAATATGCTGGATATTCAAACCATAGAAATGCAGAACAAAAGATTTCTTTGAATATGCATTTTTCAAATATTATCCAGAAGAATAACAGAGAATGGAAATAAAAATATCCTGAAATGAGTGGACCTTTGGTAAAAAATAGCACATTTTCCACTAGGAAATGCTAATATGCATTGGGATTTGGTCACCTGAAGGGAAGGCATGGGGCAGTTGAGCAAAGAGGGTGGAAATAGACATCCAGAAGGGAAATAGAGGTGGGTGAAATGAAGGAAAAGATGCAAGACTGACGGGCCTCCACTGGACAAGATATCCTAGCAATCACAGGTAAAATGAGATGTATAAAAACTAATTCTTGCTGACCTGAGACTCATCAGTATGTGACCTACTTGTGAAATCTTTCTCTTTTTAAATCACTGGAGGAAAAGTTGTCATTCAGATATTTATATGTGAGTGGAGAATAGAGGGAGGATTTCTGAGGGTGGGATGATCATGCCTGGAGCACATTAGCAGCTTAATTTTTAATTTAATTTCAAGCCATCCTACATTCATTTAAAATAAGCTATTTTTCATGGAAGAATATTCTACAAAAGTAAAAATAAGATATCAGAAAGTTTTCTAAAGCCAAAGGGTTTTAATTCAACAGACAGACACCCAAAAAAAGAAAGAGTAGTGCAAAACTTTCAAGTAAAAGTGATAGGTGTTAAATTTAGCAAATATTATTATGACAATAAATAAAGTATCTCCAAAGTTCAGGTTTGATATTCTAAAACAGTTAGAGAAACCTAAAATGTGAAATCTGATTAATTTCATCCATTAATTTCATCTTAGAGACAAAGAAAAGAATGTCAGATCTACAGGTGAGCCCAGAAAAGGGACTTTAAGAAGGATTTTTAGATTTTATCTTCAAGGTTTCGATTGTCTGATTAATTAAAAGAGCATCAAGAATTCTGCAACGATTTAATGGCTTACTTAAAAAAAACTTCTAGCATTCAAATTTCCTTTCCCTCTCTAGAAGGGTTGGTTTTCTGGTGCTTTTTTGTTTGTTTCATTTTTCCTTTCTCATTTCCTTTGTCTTCTTCAGGTATGAATTTTTATATGCATATAAATTTAAAGGGATAGAGTTTTTTGCTTTGAGATTCTGGCCAAATATTTCATAGGAGGATACATTAAACATCTGTTGAGCCTTATCAGTCCAGAATGACTGATGTTTGTGTTTCAGAGGGTATATAAGCAAGGAAGAATATTTTGACTCCAGTTTTATTTTTGGTTTGGGTTGGTTTGTTTGTTTTTTGAGATACTGAACACCTCGGGGGAAGCCATAAATTCTCCTGACTCTCAGTGACTGCAGAGCTAGACTGTGGTTTGTTTTACAGATTATTACACAGGGCTTGATTATATCAAAGCCCCACAAAGTGAATAACAAAATTTCCCTGCCAGGTGATGGGCTTTGGAAAGTCCTATTGACTGAGACTGAGAAAACAGTTTTTTCAAAGGGCTTCTGGCATGCAGGACTGAGGTAGAGAACACAACAAGTGAATATTTAGGCACTTTGCCAATGAGCAGAATCCACTCTGCCACATGGAGACAGGTTCCTTGGAAAATGGCTCAGGGGAATTAGCAAAGATCTACTTTGATTTTTGAAGAATAATTGAAGAAAGGGTGCATAAAAACATAGGATCAGCCTTGCTGTATCACACTGAAGCTACTGATGTTAAAGAAGAAAGCCGGGGTGAATGGTTAAATCTCTTTGCAGATAATCAAGTATCCTATAGGTTGAAAGCGTTGCTTCAAAATGCCTGCCCAGCTTTTAGCAAATTTTAGGGTTTTTGTGAGGCAGATGTGAAGTCAGGTCTTTGGTTTGAATTGCTTTCAAAGAACTTTTCACTGTGTTCATGCTAGTTTTGTTTTCGGATGTAGCTTATGCCCTCCATTCCATCCTAGGGCTGCCTGGTGCATCACAGAGAGAGGAACGACATCCAAAAGCAAATAAAATGGGTGATGTTTCACCTTCAAACTTTGTGCCCTGGGACTCAGAGATGGGCTCATGACTTTAATCTCTGGAGTGCAAAGTGACCTTGCCCATCAGTCAAATCTCCTCAGAGCAGGAGCACTAACTTGGTTTGCAGGAGCCTCAGACTCATTCTTCTCTCTCTCTATATGCACAGCTATTTAATTTCAGCTCTCATCATATATTTAGCAGCTAATAATCTGAAAAGGATCAGACCTATCCTGTGCTGGAATTCTGCTGACAAGCTGTGCACGAGGATTTTCTTTACTGGGCATGGTGCGAAAAAGTGAACAATTTATCTCATCCCTCATCTAGAATCTCATCTAACCTAAAGCTGATCACATAATTTAGATGACTGCTCCTCTCCCTCAGCTAAGAAGGGGAATGTTGGTGTCTGACCCTGCAGCATTAAGGATGAAAATGTTATTGGAATTATCTGGTTTTTTCTGAATCGTTTTGTTGTTAAAAACTTCTTAAAACTAATGAAAACATTGACTTTTCCTGCCAGTGACTTTATTTTTTTAATATGTTTTTGTGTTTCTGTGTAGTTTAGCAGTTATTAACATATTTGAATGCACAAGGAGGCTCAACCGAATATGAAATAATTTATGTTAAAACTCACTTGCACTTAATCTTTTTTTCTTTATTTTATTTATTTTTAACAGTCATTATTGTATTCTGAGAATACAGGAAGGAGATTTTCTCTTAGATAAATATCATTCTGGCTTAGTGGTTTACATGAGGTGAATTGGTAGTTATTGGTTATTTTTTTTCTGGACAAATAGAACAGAGTAGATTTTGTTTAACATTATTTCAGACTCATTTTCTTCCCTGGGGAATCTTTTGTTGAGGGAAACATGCTTTTAGTACAATAATGTCCTTTAAGTTTCATAAAATTATCAATTTTAATACAGTATAACATTTAATAATTACCAGAATGCACATATTCTGTAAGCCATTGAAGGGTTTTTCCAAAGTGTAATGAGTTATATTCACTTTTCTGAGGCAACTCATGGACTCAACAAGACCAAGTTTTCACTAACTCAGATTTTATAAACCAAACAATCTTATAATCTTAAACCAAAGCCCACTGAAGCAGATTAGTCTCAAAGAAGACAGAAAGGGTAATATTCAGAAGAAACAGAGCAAGAAAAGCTTAATGGTTCTGTAAAGACTACAGAGGAAAAAGTGCTGGAAATATTGATTTGCAATAATTAAATGATGTAACTAGCAAAAAAAAAGGAAAAAAATTTACTTAGGCAAGCTTAATTTAATAGGGAGTAGGGTGTTTGACCCTTTTAGCAAACTCTTTAACATTATGAAGTATATCACACAGAAAGTAATCTTGATTATTGACTCAATAAAAATGTTAAGAGGAAGAATGTAGACAGAACAGTTAGAAATAAGCATGAAAGATTTTCTGTCGTAAAGATTCCTGACTGTGCATAAATGGGAATGTATTTACCATGAACACCACGGGCAAATCTGCATTGCCATGAGCAGAACTACTTGTGTTACTTAATTTAACTCATTTGACATCAGATGCTCTCCCCCTGCAGCTTCAGTATATACTGCAGAAAGAAAAAAAACAGTGGTCTTAATAAGGGTTTGGTTTTTTAGTGACTTTTTTTAACTGGCAGGAGTGCTTCTCCCCAGAATTTTCCTCTACCACAAAAGCAGTGGCAGTGGATTCCTACTGTTTCCTCATGAAAATAAACATTTTTAGCTAAAATACTGTTCGGGCATTTATTTCACAAATAGTTTTAAGAATCAGAGTTATTAAAAAAAGAAAGAAAAAGACCATTTTTTCTGTTTTCCTCAGCCTCAAGTCATCCTCTGAAAGTGTTCCTTTTTAAAGTTAACACAGGGTTCTAATGTAATATGGAAATTTCCTATTGTCTTTTATTCAAATTTGATGATAACTAAACAATGTTTTAATAAAAAAAAAAAGTTATATCATTGCAATATTTAAATTCCTGCCACAGTCTGTCATGATCTTTAAAACCACATTCTGAGCCCTGACATTACTCAGCCATGTTTCATCTTGAGAAAGGGTCTTTCCAAGATAATGCTAAAATTATATCTTTTAGAACTTCAATTTCATTTCATAACTGCAAAAACAAGGGACTAACTCACAGTATTGGCAGAGTTTTATTTATGTGGGTTGTTCTTGCAGTTCCCCAGAGAAAATGAAAACTGTGCACAAGAAGAGCAATAAAAAGTAAAATGACTCCTATTTTCTCCTGCTGATATAATTTCATGAAATGAAAAAAAAAAACTTCAAGTATGGAAAATAATAAGTAGGCACTAATAGT
>JAHLSL010016673.1:0-15399 GCA_025920805.1 Petroica traversi | reverse complement strand
AGCCTGGGATTCACCAGGGATGGAGCAGAACCATCCTGGGGCCGGGGCAGGGGAAGCAGCAGGAGCTCCTCCCAGCACCGTTCCACCCTCTCCCGCTGCAGCCCCCACACCTGCACCGAGCCCGCAGCCCCTGTGCCACATCTCAAACCTCCCACCCAGACTGGCTGAGCCACAGGACCCCCAGCCCGCTGCCCTCCCTCTCCAGTGGCCACAGCCCAGCGCGTCCCGGCACCAGCAGTCCCGGGACTGACCCGAGACTCACCCGGGGCTGACCCGTGTCCTTATCCCGACACCACAGGATACCGGGAGGGAGCAAAACCCTCGCCCCAGCACAGGAACTGAACCACGAGACATCAGTGAAGAGACGGGTGCCAGAGGTGGGGGCAGCCCCGGCCCCGCAGCCCTCATCGCTGACCAGCACAAGCCCGCAGCCTCAGAGCCACAGCCCAGCCTTGGTCCCGTTCATCCCGGCCCTGCTCCCACCCAGCCTTTCTGCTCCTTTTCCACACTTCCCGCGGCATCTCAGGACCCTTCCAGACCACAGATCCCTCCCAGCAGGCACCTCCCTCCTTGTCCTGTACCTGCCAAGGATGGGATTGTTCCCCTGCCGGACCCCTCTTCATTGTTTTGCCTGTTGGCAGCTCCTGTAGCTCAGTGCCACTGCCCTGGTCCCCACCAGCCCTGGTCACCCTGGCACCCCCAGCCCACACCATGGCCCAGAGCAAGGGATGCACCAGGCTCATCCTGTCCAGCCCCTGGGCTTTCTTTGCTCCTCTGCTTCTCTGGCTTTGACAGGGGAGCACGGCTTGTACTGATCTCAGTGGAATGGACCTTGGGGGGACGTGGTGTCCCCTCTAGGGTGGGATCCTCCTATTGCTGTGAATCCAGCAATGTGAGGGTGGGACAGGAGGGAGCCATCCACTCCTGATCCACTCTGATCCACTCCTGATCCACTCCTGATCCATTCCTGATCCACTCCCGATTCACTCCTGATCCACTCCTGATCCACTCCTGACCAGCAGGCACCAGGCTGGCAGGGGGCACCTGGTCTGGCCCACCTCCCTCACACATCAGCCAAGACCTGCCTCAGTCCAGGGGCACTGTGAGCTGCTGTGACGCCTCTGAGAGCCCTGGTGACAAATATCTGCAGTGGGCAACTGCCAGGATGGGGCTGTGGGCTGCTCTTCCTCCCCCAGCGAGGACGGGGTCCCTGTCTCCCCCAGCTGGGAGCCACACAGAGCACGGACAGACAGCGAGTCAGCACACACGGACACTCAGGCATGTCAGTCTCAGCTCTCCTCATGCAGGATCCACATCTTCACCTCACAGCTGGTGGGGCTCAGCACCGGGGGCAGCCGAGGGGAGAGGGCAGCTTTCCCCCCATTCCTCCCCCATGCAGGGCTCTGTGCCCCCAGCCCCTGCCTGACCCCCGAGCCTCAGGCTGAGGGAGCTGCCCTGCCAAGCACCCCCTGCCAGCCCCACTCATGCAGGTTTAGCTCAGCCACAGCAGAGCCCAATGCAGCCTCGGGGATCACAGCCCTCCGTACCTTTTATTCAGCCCAGCTCCTCCCACGGCGCTCACACTGGGCTCTCTAGAAAAGACAGGCAAGAGGAGGAAGAATTAAAATCAATGATCATCATCACTAACCTGTTACAGTCAATGCCGTCTGCTCATCGGCTGCACAGTGCTGGGGGATGAATAATGTGTTATTTGGGAAGCCTGGGCTGGTCAGCAGGTGGCCAGGCCAGGGGCTCAGCCCAGTGTGGTCAGCCCCCAGCACCATGCCCAGGGTGATGGGTGCAGGAACCCCCCTCCCAGTACACCCCAAACCCACCCAGCTCCCACTGCCCCTTCCTCAGCTCCCCCAGATCCCTGCAGGCTCAGCTCCACACACCCCTTGGGGTGGAACAGGGCACAGCTGTTACCAAAGTTCTGCTGCACATCTGGCTTGGTGTATCCAAAACCCCCTGGAGGGTCCAGCCCAGTGACAGTCCCGTGAGGAGCCATCCCTGCAGTTCACAGCTCTGGGGCTGGCCTGGCTCTGGGCACTTCTTGGAAATTCAGCCAAATTTCAAAGAAAACTTCCTGAAAGCTGCACTTCAACTAATTGGCTTTTGCAGCGTGGCTGACGCAAACATTCATCAATCATGTTAGACCCTCGGCTGATACATCCCGGAAGTGGTTAAAGAATGAGGGGCTCTGTGTGTGTTGGAGGCCTCCAAGGACTGAGTCCCACCTGCCCAAAATCTCTGCTCCAACCACTGGAGCTCAGCCCCCACTGCAGGAGCAGCACCCCAAGGTGAGGGTGCCGAGTGTGGGTGCAGGGACCCCGAGCCTGGACCCTGCTGGAAGCTCCCAGTGATCCCAGTGAGCTCATGGCCCATGGAGGGTCCAGAAGAGCGGCTCAGGAAGCACAGGAGTCGTTCCCAGGCACCCGTGTTAGCAAACACGGTTCTCAGCCGCAGCAGGATAATCAATTATGGTAATTCCTGCCTCAATGAATCAGATTCATGGAGGAGTACAGCTCATTAGGCTGGTACTGACTTCCATTAGCACTCTTATGATAAAAACCCTCCAAACACTCTCACCCAGCACGATGCATTCACCAGGCTGGGGGTCTGCCCTCCCCCCAGGCCAGGGCAGACCCAGCTGTGGGACGTGGGTGCCCTAAAAAAGGCGGTTGGGAAGTCTTGGTACCCCAGACCTGCAGGCCTGGCAGAGCCCCTGCCCCAGCCACCACTCCTGAGCTCTTCCACAGCTTCACCAAGGAAGCGCCCACCAGGATCCTGGCTGGGATCAGGAGACTGCACAGCAAGCCCAGAGCACTCCAGCAGCGGGGCTGGGAGTGCTGGGAGTGCTGGGAGCCCAGGCTGCCGCTCTGCAATGAATAATTGACGCCGCCCGCTCCTGGGGGAGGCTCAGCGATGGGTAACGCCGCATTTCCCAAACACATTTCCCAAGGAAGGCGCCTTCTGAGAAGCTCCCCACAGCACCAGGGGCCCGGCAGCCAGGATGTGCCGGAGCCGGGATGTGCCTGAGCCGGGATATGCCTCACTGGGATGTGCCTCACTGGGATGTGTCTCACTTGCTGCCACGGACATGGAATTGCCAAGCCCAGCTCCAGCCCAGGCAGAAACCTCTGGTCCTGGCAGCACAGGGAGGGAGATGCTCAGTCAGAGCCTCCCTGTCCCCACACCCCAAAGCTGGAGAGGGAAAGCCCTGGCAGAGCAGGGATGGGAGGATTGCTGGGAGGATCTTGCTCCAGTCCCTGCTGTTCTGGCAGAGCTCTGGGCTGACCAGCTCTGCCTGGAGCCTCACAAAGCCTCAAAGGGACCCACAGCCAGAACGGGTGATCCCAACGCAGCCCAAACCACCCGGATGTGAATCAGGGAATCTGCACGAGAAATGCCCAGCAGCTGCACGGATCCCCTGAAAGCTGCACCTCACCACTCCCTATCCCCTCGCTGCAACCTGGGGCAGGCCTGGCTCGCATCTGCTGGGAAACTTCTTGGTAGTTTCTCAAAGTACATTTGAACCCCCGTTCCCTCCACCAAAAATCCTAAATTAATTTTGCTTTTAATTAAATTCATTAGCAAAGATTATCTGGCTGAGGAACAATAATGTCCCACCCCTCCCCCCACAGCCCTCTCTATTTATATCCCCATATACAGAACAGCAGTGAATATTTCTTTATGGGCCATTAAAGGTTTAATGTTTAATTTATAACCACCTTCTCCGGCGGGCGGGATGGCCAGGCACAATGTCAACATTTTTAATTAAATGAGAAGGGATTTTTTTTTTTCAGCTGAGGAATATAAAACATCCCGTTCCCAGCAGCATTGGAGGCAGGGGCAGGAGGGGCAGGGGCTGGGGCAGAGCTCTCAGGATGTTTCCCCACTGTCCTGCTCTGCCCCTGGCCAAGCCAGGGCTGTTCCACTGCCGGCCAAGAGCTGAGTGACACAGGAGATGCTCGAGCAGAGGAGCCGTGGTGGGGACAGCAAGGGACATCACCAGAACAGCTCTAGGAGCGCTCAGGACAGCGCTCCTGCAGCAGCTCAGGAAAAACGGTGCCATCCTGGGGACAGGGACAACACAGGGCGCTGTCCCCTCGCTGGGACTCCCCTCCCTGCTGCTGCTGTGGGGTCCGGGCATGGCTCAGCACCAGCTCAGGGAGCAGAGGTGACAGCGCGGCACTGCCACTCTGGGCACAGCCCAACACCGCTGGCCACCAAACCCCGCCTGAGCCACAGCCCGGAACCTCCCAGCCGAAATCCTCCCTGCGATTTCTGCCGGTCACCGGCACCTCCTCCCACCCTGCGGCTGCTGTGGCATCACCACCTCCTTCCTGCCGAGGAGATCAAAGAGCTTCCAGCGCTGCTGGCACAGCAGGCACCGCCGGAGGAGCCTGGCACTCCTGGCACCCCCTGGCATCCCTCCCACGGCCCCGCAATGCCGACAGGGGCACGGGAGCTGCGGGAGAGCATGTCCGGCCGTGGTGCCTCAGCCTCAGCAGGACAGTGCAGCCCTTCCTGCCCGGCCAGCAGCGAGGGGCAGCTCCGAGCGGGCAGCTTTCCATTAATGGAGTATTTTATCTCACCGGAGAGATTAAATCTCTGTACAGAGGAGCGCAAAAGCGCTGAATCAGCAGCCGGCTGGGGGTGGCAGGTTCAGCCATGAGCATTTGGCTCCAGCACAGCCCGACAGAGCTTCATCTCCTGCATCCCCGCTCTGCCAGACGCTGCCGGTCCCCAGCACCGCCCCACACCCTGTCCCTGCCCCTGCAGGTGCAGGGATGGCCACAGGCAGCTCCAGCCCCCAGGTAGCCCCGTGCCAGCCCTGTGCTGCACTAACACACCCTGGCAGCCTGCTGAGCCGCCTTCCTCCCTCCCCTCATCCTCCCACAGTGCGGATGGGTGGGCAGGAGGTGCGTGGCACAGATGCCATGCCCACAGCAGCATTCCAGGCCCCCAGCTCCCCACGGGCTCTGCTCCCACCTGATGCCTTTTCCTGGTGTTAGGAAAATGCAGCCAGACACGGTTAAAGGGGTTGGGGTCTTTACCTCAGGATTTTAATCAGGATCCCGTTTGATGCATCCACTTCCCCCAGGTGCCAGCGTGGCAAATGCACCCCCGTCAGTCCCACACACCAGTTCTAGACTTTCCACAGCCCAGATCCAACAAGGGAGCCCAATGCTGGGGCTGGGCTGGGCTCAGCTCGAGTTTCCAGAATCTGTCCTGCCAGGGGCCCTTGGCTTCCTGAGCCAGCAGAATGTTTGGTGTCCCTGGCTCTGCAGCTCTGGGCTCTTCAGCCTCAGGGCCTGCAGGGCACTCCCAGAGCACTGAGCACTGAACTAAGTAAAAGGTTGCAAGTGTGCTGCTGATACTTGTGGATACAGAGAACTGTGTAAAAGGGATATAAAGTAAAGACAAAAATCATTCCAGCATCACACCCACACTTCTCAGGGTCCCTCACAAAGCCACCTTCCTGCTCCCATGGACGTGACTCCTGTGGCCAGCCCAGGAGGCCCAGAGTGGTCACTCTGCCCACACACGTGTGCTCACAGGAGCTGGTGTGCAAGGGCCGGCTGCAGGGAGCCAGCCCAGGAGCAGGGATGGCACTGTGCCGCTCACTAAAAGCATGAGTGTCACTAAATCAATAATTCATTTACTTTAATGAGATAAGTACTTGGAAAACTAATTGCAAACCTGCTCCATGTACTCCAACCCGTTATAGCCTTTAATGTAAATGGCAGGAGCGCTGCTGGAGGAAGGGGAAGGGCTTTGGGTGGAAGATTGTGTTGTCCTTCCCCTTCTTCTAAGAAAGAGAAATATCAGCCATCAGCTGGGACAGTAGAAGCCAAAAAAAGCCGCTGGAATCACCATGTGGAAGTGCTGGGAATCCCTGCATGGAAGCTCTGCTGGGGGAGGGCGGGGAAAACGCAGTCCCCTCCTGGGGCCACCACTGTCCCTCTGTCCGTGCTGCCACCGGGCCTGGATGGGGCTTCACATTTCTCCTGGTGCCACAGGCTCCCATCTGGAGCCCTGCTGGATGTGCACCCTGCAGGTGGTCACTGTAATGATCTGTCACTGCTATAAAGCCACGGCTGCGTCCCTGGCACAGCATCCCCCAGTGCCAGCAGCTACCAGCTCCTCTGCCTCGGCCGGTGCTGCCCCTTCCCAGCCTCCCATCCCTCAGCCCCCACATGGCCAGGGAGCAGGGGTGGGCAGGGGTGCCCTGCCAGGCCCCAGCACTTTCCTGAAAAGGAGCCGTGTCTGCGTTCCTGAAGCGCAGCCAGAGCAGGAGCTGGGTGCCAAGGGCTCACTTCTCGCTTGCTGGAGCAAATGGCAGGTCATAAAAAGGAACTGTGACAGAAGAGAAAATGTTCCAGAGTCCACAAGGACCAGTCCAGGGTAAATCCATCTGCTCAGCAATTTAGCTAGAAAATCCTTTCCAGTCATCCGTGCTGCAGGTCCTTCATCCCAGCCGGTGGCTCCGGTCAGAGCCTTTCCCACTCCAGCAGCTCACAGAGGGGTGGGTGACCCCCAGCACCTCCACTGGGGACACTCGGGGAGGGGTCACACCTCGGGGAGGGGTCACACCAGCCCTTGCAGAGGGTTTGACAGTGGCACAGGGAATAGGGGCTCTTTCCTGAGCCGTTGGCTCACTCAGAAGAGCACATGGTCCTTCCCAGGTCCTGCATCCATGGCAGCATTTGTGGGCTCCCAGGGAGTGCAAATCCCACCTGGAGCTCCATGAGCAGCCCTGGAATGCTGCCCTGGGAGCCACAGCCGAGGAGAGCTGGGATAATCCTGCCTGGCTGAGAACTCCACAGCTCAGCCTTGCACAGCCGCCGCAGAGATCTCCCTGCAGGCATCCCACTGAATCCCACCTCAGCCACTCCTGACTCACAGAAAATCAATGGCAAGCATCTCAATTAATCACACCGGGGGCAAATTGATTAGGAGCCTAAATAAGGTCAACATGGTTGTCTGCTTATAGGGTGGGACCCCTTAATCATCATTTTATCTGCAGCGGCTGCAGGAGCGGCAATCACAGCTGGGAGCACAGAGGGATCTGCACTCAACTCCTGCAGCTTCCAGGGCCAGGGGCACTGGGGCCACGGCTCTGCCATAAGGAGCTGCATCCAGCACGTGGCAGCCACTGGGCACAGAGAGCCCCGAGTGGGGACAGTGAGAGCCCCAAGGGAGCCCCCGAGGCCCCGATGTCACCTCCAGCTCCAAGGGGAAAAGAGCAGCAAAGCCCTGCTCTGGCTACAGCACATCCCTCTGATCCCTCACCAGCCGGGGGGTTCCTTTGGCTTCTCCTGCCCCAGCTGATGACTGATATTTCTCTTTCTTAGAAGGCATCACCTCTCCCCCCAAAGTCCTTCCCCTTCCTCTGGCAGCATTCCTGCCACTCACATTAAAGGGTATGGCTGAGCTGGGATAAGGGACAGAGCTGTGACTGCTCCTCTGGTCCCCACAACCCCCGAGTGCTACCCACAACCCCTTGGACACACCTCCCTCCCTCACCTGCTGCTGCCCCAGCCACCCACCGCCCCCTTTTGTTGTAAATACCAGTATAAATATTATAATTCAGTTTAATATTTAATATAGTCAGGTTAAATAAGCATTCCCAGCCCCATAAATAATCATTAACGGAGGATTCTAATTGTGCTGTTGGGATCCGGCTTCATGACTTATTTAGCGGGCAGACGCTCTTCCCCTCCACACTCCCCTCATGCTGTAAATTAACCTGTGGCTCAGCCTCTCCCTGAGAACCTGGTGGGACAAGGAGATGGATCCACTCTGGG
This sequence comes from Petroica traversi, assembly GCA_025920805.1. Lineage (NCBI taxonomy): Eukaryota > Metazoa > Chordata > Aves > Passeriformes > Petroicidae > Petroica > Petroica traversi. Next base: position 7,585 of record JAHLSL010016673.1, on the reverse strand, counting down.
GTGACAGCAGGATGGGGAGCTCGGAGAATGCCTGGGATGAAGCCAGTGGGGACAGGGAGCAGGAAAATGGAGCAGCTGAGCAGGACAAGACTCTGAGAGGAGATCGTGGATTTCGGGGCACCCTTGGCTGAGGACACCTGGGCACGGGGTGAGCCCTGGAGCTCAGGTAGGTGAGCCATGGATGAAGAGCACCCACACACCCTGCAGGAAAATGGAGCAGCTGAACAGGACAAGACTCTCAGAGAAGATTGTGGATTTTGGGGCACCCTTGGCTGAGAATACCTGAGCACGGGGTGAGCCCTGAAGCTCAGGCAGGTGATCCATGGATGAAGAGCATCCACACACCCTGCTCACCCCGGGGTGGCATCAGCAGAAACACAGAGACACAAAACGCAGCCAGGCGAGCAGAGAGCAGGGGAGGCTTTTATCCCAACCACAAACCCACCGTGAAATTGATTTGAAACAATAGGAAAAAAAAGAAACAAACCCCAAAGCACCAAACCCAATGCACGGGGAAGTGGCCAGGGGCGAGCACTGTGAAAGCACCAAGTGCAGACACGAGGACAAGCAAAGTGCAGGAAAACCTCAGTGTGAGTGTTTTCCCCTCAAGGGATGTACTGATGCAGTGCTGTAAAAAAAATTTAAAAGGCTGGGGTTTTCTTTATGTCGCTTAATTTTCATCTTGAAACGAATAACGCCAAAAGTAAATGGAAAGAGCCCCCTCTCTGCTGAGCCTGGCTGCAGCCACTGTGGGTGCCCTCAGCTCTGTGCCCGGGCAGGAGCAGCTCCAGGGGACACAATCTGCACCCCAGGAGGAGTGGGGACACCAGCCCCAGGGAAACAGGCACATCCTGCTCCCCAGACACCTTGGGGTGCTCTTGCTGCCAGTGATGCCCTCAGGATGCTCACATTTAGGGTCTGTCCCCAAAGGGCATCCTGTGCCCTCTTGGAGAGAGCCCTGGGAGGTCTCCTATCCCACTGAGAGATGCAGCAGAGGGGACACAAAGGTGACAGTCCTTCTAGAGCAGTTTTCTGGGTCTTTTGATTCAGGCCCTGCTCATCCCAAGACATGGGTACCCAAACAGCGCCAATGCTGACTCTGGGCTGCAGCTCTACGGGAGAGGTCCTGTTTTATCTTTATTTGTCAGGATTTATATGAAAAGGGGATAGTTCAGCTCTAAATGCAATGATTTGGAAGAACAGCCCTCCAGTGGCCTCCTCAGCTTGCACAGCATCAATGCCATCGATTGCTAAAAAACTGATAGCCCTGGCCCAGCATGGGGAATGCTCCTTCCTCCTCTGAGGCCCCAAACAACCCCTGCCCCAGGTCCCAAACCACTCCCTGAACCTTCCCCATGGGCAGCACGGGTCTGTGTGCTCCAGAGGAGAGAAAGTGAAAGCTGCACGAGGATCACCTGGACAGGTGACACCAGCACAGCACTGTCCTGACATCTCACTGACCTTCCCAGCACAGGAGCAGAAACCAAATGGGGAAGGAAATGACCAAACACGAGACCTCAGTGAGGGAGGAAGAGTTACTCAGCTTATTGAAAATGAGACTGACTTAACAGAGGAGAAATAAAGCGTTTTAAAATTAATGACACAAACGTCAGCCCCAGTGTGGGGATATTAAACTCTGCAATTATTTGATAGCCTCCGCAGAGTTCTGTCCCTCACACCGAGAGTCACAGTGAGAGTCACAGCTCCTGTGTCCCCCTGTCCCAGCACAGCCCTCCCTGAAGCCCTGTGGGAGCTGGAGCTGTGAGCTCTGGAGCTGAGGGCTCGGGGAACATGGGTGAACACGCGTGTGACAGGAGGGAGAACATGCGTGTGCACAGGGCAGCCTGTGCAGCACAGCCAGAGCAGAGTTATTTGTAAATAATCCTTAATTAATGAGATTCTCAGGCCTGGATGGCTCAGCGGATTCCAGGTAGGGACAACACCAATCTCCATTCTTCCACTTCTCAATTACAGCTCCAGGGAGGGAAGCAGGAACTGGCCAGGGTGAATTAGAGAGACTTTTGTCACGTTTAATATCACTTCATTTTGCAGACTGCTGACACAGCGGGATTGCACAGCTTGGAATTTATGGTTCTTTTGAGAGACATGCGCAAGAAAGGAGGAAAAAAATACCCTGCCATCAGCACAAAACCATCAACTCTGCTGGGAAAGAGCTGGGGTCTGGGGGACACCCCGGGGATCCCCAGGTGAGCAGGGCTGGGGTGCAGCACCGGCTTCTCAGCTCCAGGTGAGCACTTCCAGGGGCCCTGGGGGACCCAGAGCTGCCCCTTTCTGGGGTGTCTGTGCCCCCAGGTCCCTGCTCACTGCCCTCCCACTCGCGGCTCCCGAGGAGCAGCAGTGCCAGGGATGGTGTTACACCGTGTTATTCGGCCCCAAGGGGCTTCTGTGCAAAATGACACACAGTATAAATGGCTGTTGTAAACACAGAGTTTAATAAAGGGCTGTGTGCGAATTTTACAGCCTCCCCAAGGATAATTAAAATTATTTATCTACTTACCTAGCTTGCCACCAGAGCAGTCTATTAATTATTATCTATTACACAGGGCCTGCTTTGCATGCTGCCAGAGCACTGCCTGCCACCAGCACCCACGAGAACACACAGCAGCTCCAGGAGGAGGTCCTGGGGTGCTCTGAGCCCCTCACAAACCCTGTGGGACCACGAGGTACTCAGGATCCGGTGTTTCTCTACCAGTTTGTGGCCAGGATTTTAAAACCCTCTTGGTTTTAAAAACCAGGACCAGGAATGGAGCCCTGGGCAGAGGGTGAGACACTTTCCCTGCTCGACTCCAGCCCCGGGCAGCCACAGGGGTGCTTGAGGGCGATGCCACCAGTACCCTTGAAGCCCAGCAGCCCCAGGAGGATGCAGAGGGACATCCAGGAGGAGCAGAGGGGGCTGAGGAGGAGCAGCAGCCGTGCAGGCGGTGCCGCAGCAGCTGCCCTGCAGCCTCCTGGCGCAGCGCTGCCCGCTCCTCTCCATCTCCTGCCGTGACAGAGCAATCATCATTCCCGAGCCCCCGGGATCCCCCGGCTCCTCTCCGCACACAAGGGCACCTCAGGGGGCTCAGCCGGTACTTAGCGTTGCTTTATTAGCTTAATAAAGCCAGCGATGCAGCCGGAATGTCCGAGCGGGCTCTCCCCGCTGCAGGAGCGGCCGGAGCGGGGGCAGCGGCCGGGCAGGAGCAGCCAGCACAGGCCTGCAGCCACGGCGAGTGGAGGATCCGGCTGCTCCTGCCGTCCTGGGCACCAGGAGCTGTCAGCTCTGCCCGTGGGCCATTAATCACTGCCGAAATTGCTTTCCCTGCCCGGTCCCAGCGCTGCCCTCAGCACACCCAGCGTGAGTGGGGCTACTGTGGCACCTGCTGGCACCCCCAGGACGTGGATCAGGCTGTGTCCAGGACCTTCCCTCTGGCTCTGAGCTCCAGAGGGTCCAATCCTGGCACTGAGGTCCCGGCTGATGGCACAGAGTGGCCCCAGCTCGGCAGAGCCTGAGGTCCTTCAGCAGCCTTTGAGGCATCAGGGCTGCATCAGTGGCTCCATCAGGAGCTCGAGTCCCTCAGCACCTGCTGGGGGCATTTTCATCTCCCGGGGTGGCTCCTCTCCCTCAGCCCCGCAGGTTCTGGTTGGCGGCAGTGCTGGTTTCTCTTTGATCCTGCACAGTTTCACTTCCACTCTCACAAAACCCTCGTGATCGAATTCCAGGTCATTACTCCAGGAAAGAGACACACACACACTGGCAGCAACAACTCCAATCCAATTTCAGCATGCCCAGTGTTTCTGCCCGCTGCCTGCCACGTGCCACCCTCGGCAGGCCCTGGTGCCACAAACAAGAGGCAAAAATGTCCATGGGACCACATTTCAGGGGCTGGGAGCAGCAAGGAGCCCCAAGACTGGGGACACACAGCTCGGAGCTGCCGTGGCAGCCTGGGCTCATGGAGGGCAAACCCCCACTGAAATTGGCAATGCCAGCAGATCCCAAACACCACTGAGGACCCTGCTGGCACTGCCGGCATCAGCCAGGCTGCCACAGCAACAAAATCCCACCAGGATAACCCGGCTCTGCCAGCCCATGGCTCAGCAGGGCACAATTCCTGTACCCCCTGGCAAAGGCCATCACCTTGGGACAGAACCTGAGCCACTGCAGCAGGAACCAGGGCTGGCACAATTCCCATGTGGAGTCAGAGGGCACCTCAGGCACCTCAGCTGGAATTTGTGCTGATGGTGCTGCCCCAGCACCAGGTCAACGAGCAGAGAGAGGAGCAGCCTTTGGACAGCCCCTGACCCTCCCATCTGGGGTCATGCTGTGCTGGTCAGAACCATCACCCCCGGCCCTGCTCCTTCCCCTCTGTGCCTGCACAGCCCCCGGGACACCCTCTGTTTGTTCTCTCCTCACCCTTGGTGCTGCGGGGCTGCTCCATTACAGAGAGCTCACACCACAGCTCCTCTGAGCTTGCAGAAACAGCAGCCCCTGAGGAGAAACCCACCCTGGCACAGCCCGGCTCGCTGGGGATGATGGACGATTATGGACCATCTGCACTTCCAGGAGGGTATGGATTTATGGGCAGCACAGGCGGTTTGCAGAGTGTCCATTACTATAACTCACTGGCCTCTCCAAAGCTGCTGTGGGGAAGTTTGGGTTAAGTGCTGGCAGGAAGGAAAAGTGATTTCCCAACTGTTTTTTACATCTGTGGAGCCGGGGAGAGCCATGAGTGTTTCCATCTCAGCTGCCTGTGAGCACCACGGCTCCCTGACACCAGTCCAGGTTCCCTCCAACAGCCGCAACCCCTCTCCCCTTCTCCTTGCTCCCCCTTCTTGATCCCCCTTCCTGTCACCCACCACTTCCAGCAGGAAGAAATCCCCACCAGCAGGACCAAGGATCGACCAGCCTTTTCCAGGAGCAAGTGGGTGGAAGGAGGAAGCAGATGGGACCTCTGAGCACAGAGAGAGATACATGTTGAATAACAATGGTGAATTCCCCTGAGCTCTGGTGTTTTTAATGCTGGATTAGGCTGTCAGGCAGCAATTAAATGGGGTAATAAAAAGCTAAGTGCTCGTATTTCAAGGTTCCTGCCTCCTGCGTGGTGGGGAGGAGCAGGGCAGGGGGCTGCTCTGCTCCCGAGGGGCCCAGCCTGGTGCTTCCACCAGGAAGAGTGAAGGAACTTTTCCAGGGAGGTTTGCAGGTGCTGCAGACACCCCCCCCCGACCCTGCAGTGCTCCCAGCCTGCTCCTGCTGCCTCTCCCAGTGGCCAGGAATAGGCTGGCTTGGCTTTTTCTGCCTCCCTGCTCTCCCAGGATCCAGGAGCATCCCAGGAATGCTCCCCCTTCCCATCCCAACACCCATCCCCCGGGCCCATCTCTCTGGATCAGATGTAATGAACCCCTGTGCTTTTCTAACCTCGTCGTGCAGCTCCTGGTTGGAGCCCGGCTTTATCAGTTTTTATCCTGTGTAATATTCATCACGCTGGTTTATTTATGGGCCCCCTCTTCGGGAAGGTATTTTTCAGGCCTGGTGAATAAAACATAAGGCTGTGCGGGTTGTCAGAGGGAATGCGGCTCCTCTGATGTCAGCCTGACTAACGGCCTTTAGTTTTCTCCAACGACTGCACTTTGAGAGAAATTTATTTGTATTTGGGTTCCCGTTGGTCGGCGAGATGTGAATTCTTTTCCCCTCAGAATAAATGAGGCTTCAGCTCCACAGAAGGGCTGGGAGTGCAATGGGCACGTAGGGACCCTTGGTCCTGGGGACAGCGCAGGAGAGGGACCCCAGAGGGGCCCGGGGCTCTCCTGACACCAGAAAGGAGCTCCACACCCCCAGCACTGCAGCAGCCCTGCCAGGACACAGGGGAGAAGGCTCTCAGAAACACGTTTGGGGTCAGAAAAGAGAATTCCCTGGATTGCAGCTGCTTCTGCTGCGGGCAGGGACCACAGGCACACTCCTGTGTAGGAGGCAAACCCTCCCTGCCGGGCACCGTGAGCTCCTCGAGCTCCCAGCGCTGTGTCCTGGCAGGAGGGACAGGCTGGGTCCTGCCCCTTCCATGGGGCAGTGACGCCCCCCCGAGTGCTTGCTGCCAGCAGTGTCACCGCTCTGCACTGAGTGTGACAAGGACAGCCGGGAAGCTGCCCCTCTCACACAGAAACACGCGAGGGAAGGGACAGAGGGCAGAATCCCTTTTTCCAGCTGAGAGCATCACAGCAAATGCCACTCACACCCTACAGCCTCCCCACTACAGACACAGCCACCCACATGGGATGTCCTACCCGTCCCTGCCCAGCCCACCTGCTCCTCTCTGCCCTTCTGATGCCTTTTCCTGGTGTAAGGAAAATGCAGCCAGACACGATTAAAGGGGTTGGGGTCTTTCCCTCAGGATTTGAATCAGGATCCCGTTTGATGCATCCACTTCACCCAGGTGCCAGCGTGGCAAATGCACCCCCGTCAGTCACACACACCAGTTCTAGACTTTCCACAGTCCAGATCCAACAAGGGAGCCCAGTGCTGGGGCTGGGCTGGGCTCAGCTCGAGTTTCCAGAATCTGTCCTGCCAGGGGCCCTTGGCTTCCTGAGCCAGCAGAATGTTTGGTGTCCCTGGCTCTGCAGCTCTGGGCTCTTCAGCCTCAGGGCCTGCAGAACACTTACAAAACACTGAGCACTAAACTAAGTAAAAGGTTACAAGTGTGCATTCTGATACTTGTGGATACAGAGAACTGTGTAAAAGGGATATAAAAGAAAAGACAAAAATCATTCCGGCATCAGCACCACCCCCTCCCACCTGCCCTACAGCCCCCGGGGTGGGCACGGGAGTGGGCACGGCAGCCCCCGCTCCCAGCACCGACAGCAGCAGCTCCCCGCCCTCCCACCAGCCCAGCCCGGCGTTGCCACCGCACCGTGGGGCAAACCCTTCCCCGAGCTGCCTAAGGAACTCTGGCCGTGACCCAAAACTCCTATTAACAAATCAAACCATAAAAACCCACAGCTGCAGCCAGGAGATTTCCCTCCATCAGCTGCTAATTTATGGGGTTACTGGTGTCAGCGGTTTGAAAGCAGCAAAATCCCATCAAAGAGCCGCCCCAACTCGGCGCTGGGCGCTTGAAAACAATCACAAACACGCTTCTGAGGAGGCTGCTCGGGATGCGATTCCTTGATCTTTAATTATTAATATTCCAGGCAAACAAGTTAAATTCTGCTGAAGAGAAGGAGAAGCCAGAGTTCGAAGTGAGCTGAAGGAGCATCGTAAATCATCCTGGGAAGTGTTTGGCAGGAGCCCTGCTGGAGCCGCTTGTGCCCACAAGGAAGAGGATGTCTGCCGTGCCCCGGGAATCTCAGCGGGGAGAACAGGGCACACAACCCCTCTGGGGCATGGAAAGACCCCGTTTCCAAAGCTCTGCGGCTCTGAACTCCCTGGACAGAGTAGGAGCAGGGAGGGGACGAGCCCAGCAGCTCCTGGCCAGTCCCGCAGGGCTCTCCCACACCGTCCTGGGCACCCGGAGCATCTCCCACACCGTCCTGGGCACCCGGAGTATCTCCCGGGCTCCTCCCTGGGCACCCGGAGCATCTCCGGGCTCCTCCCTGG
>JAHLSL010016671.1:0-15416 GCA_025920805.1 Petroica traversi | reverse complement strand
AGCCTGGGATTCACCAGGGATGGAGCAGAACCATCCTGGGGCCGGGGTAGGGGAAGCAGCAGGAGCTCCTCCCAGCACCGTTCCACCCTCTCCCGCTGCAGCCCCCACACCTGCACCGAGCCCGCAGCCCCTGTGCCACATCCCAAACCTCCCACCCAGACTGGCTGAGCCACAGGACCCCCAGCCCGCTGCCCTCCCTCTCCAGTGGCCACAGCCCAGCGCGTCCCGGCACCAGCAGTCCCGGGACTGACCCGAGACTCACCCGGGGCTGACCCGTGTCCTTATCCCGACACCACAGGATACCGGGAGGGAGCAAAACCCTCGCCCCAGCACAGGAACTGAACCACGAGACATCAGTGAAGAGACGGGTGCCAGAGGTGGGGGCAGCCCCGGCCCCGCAGCCCTCATCGCTGACCAGCACAAGCCCGCAGCCTCAGAGCCACAGCCCAGCCTTGGTCCCGTTCATCCCGGCCCTGCTCCCACCCAGCCTTTCTGCTCCTTTTCCACACTTCCCGCGGCATCTCAGGACCCTTCCAGACCACAGATCCCTCCCAGCAGGCACCTCCCTCCTTGTCCTGTACCTGCCAAGGATGGGATTGTTCCCCTGCCGGACCCCTCTTCATTGTTTTGCCTGTTGGCAGCTCCTGTAGCTCAGTGCCACTGCCCTGGTCCCCACCAGCCCTGGTCACCCTGGCACCCCCAGCCCACACCATGGCCCAGAGCAAGGGATGCACCAGGCTCATCCTGTCCAGCCCCTGGGCTTTCTTTGCTCCTCTGCTTCTCTGGCTTTGACAGGGGAGCACGGCTTGTACTGATCTCAGTGGAATGGACCTTGGGGGGACGTGGTGTCCCCTCTAGGGTGGGATCCTCCTATTGCTGTGAATCCAGCAATGTGAGGGTGGGACAGGAGGGAGCCATCCACTCCTGATCCACTCTGATCCACTCCTGATCCACTCCTGATCCATTCCTGATCCACTCCCGATTCACTCCTGATCCACTCCTGACCAGCAGGCACCAGGCTGGCAGGGGGCACCTGGTCTGGCCCACCTCCCTCACACATCAGCCAAGACCTGCCTCAGTCCAGGGGCACTGTGAGCTGCTGTGACGCCTCTGAGAGCCCTGGTGACAAATATCTGCAGTGGGCAACTGCCAGGATGGGGCTGTGGGCTGCTCTTCCTCCCCCAGCGAGGACGGGGTCCCTGTCTCCCCCAGCTGGGAGCCACACAGAGCACGGACAGACAGCGAGTCAGCACACACGGACACTCAGGCACGTCAGTCTCAGCTCTCCTCATGCAGGATCCACATCTTCACCTCACACCTGGTGGGGCTCAGCACCGGGGGCAGCCGAGGGGAGAGGGCAGCTTTCCCCCCATTCCTCCCCCATGCAGGGCTCTGTGCCCCCAGCCCCTGCCTGACCCCCGAGCCTCAGGCTGAGGGAGCTGCCCTGCCAAGCACCCCCTGCCAGCCCCACTCATGCAGGTTTAGCTCAGCCACAGCAGAGCCCAATGCAGCCTCGGGGATCACAGCCCTCCGTACCTTTTATTCAGCCCAGCTCCTCCCACGGCGCTCACACTGGGCTCTCTAGAAAAGACAGGCAAGAGGAGGAAGAATTAAAATCAATGATCATCATCACTAACCTGTTACAGTCAATGCCGTCTGCTCATCGGCTGCACAGTCCTGGGGGATGAATAATGTGTTATTTGGGAAGCCTGGGCTGGTCAGCAGGTGGCCAGGCCAGGGGCTCAGCCCAGTGTGGTCAGCCCCCAGCACCATGCCCAGGGTGATGGGTGCAGGAACCCCCCTCCCAGTACACCCCAAACCCACCCAGCTCCCACTGCCCCTTCCTCAGCTCCCCCAGATCCCTGCAGGCTCAGCTCCACACACCCCTTGGGGTGGAACAGGGCACAGCTGTTACCAAAGTTCTGCTGCACATCTGGCTTGGTGTATCCAAAACCCCCTGGAGGGTCCAGCCCAGTGACAGTCCCGTGAGGAGCCATCCCTGCAGCTCACAGCTCTGGGGCTGGCCTGGCTCTGGGCACTTCTTGGAAATTCAGCCAAATTTCAAAGAAAACTTCCTGAAAGCTGCACTTCAACTAATTGGCTTTTGCAGCGTGGCTGACGCAAACATTCATCAATCATGTTAGACCCTCAGAAATAATGAGAACGGCTGATACATCCCGGGAGTGGTTAAAGAATGAGGGGCTCTGTGTGTGTTGGAGGCCTCCAAGGACTGAGTCCCACCTGCCCAAAATCTCTGCTCCAACCACTGGAGCTCAGCCCCCACTGCAGGAGCAGCACCCCAAGGTGAGGGTGCCGAGTGTGGGTGCAGGGACCCCGAGCCTGGACCCTGCTGGAAGCTCCCAGTGATCCCAGTGAGCTCATGGCCCATGGAGGGTCCAGAAGAGCGGCTCAGGAAGCACAGGAGTCGTTCCCAGGCACCCGTGTTAGCAAACACGGTTCTCAGCCGCAGCAGGATAATCAATTATGGTAATTCCTGCCTCAATGAATCAGATTCATGGAGGAGTACAGCTCATTAGGCTGGTACTGACTTCCATTAGCACTCTTATGATAAAAACCCTCCAAACACTCTCACCCAGCACGATGCATTCACCAGGCTGGGGGTCTGCCCTCCCCCCAGGCCAGGGCAGACCCAGCTGTGGGACGTGGGTGCCCTAAAAAAGGCGGTTGGGAAGTCTTGGTACCCCAGACCTGCAGGCCTGGCAGAGCCCCTGCCCCAGCCACCACTCCTGAGCTCTTCCACAGCTTCACCAAGGAAGCGCCCACCAGGATCCTGGCTGGGATCAGGAGACTGCACAGCAAGCCCAGAGCACTCCAGCAGCGGGGCTGGGAGTGCTGGGAGTGCTGGGAGCCCAGGCTGCCGCTCTGCAATGAATAATTGACGCCGCCCGCTCCTGGGGGAGGCTCAGCGATGGGTAACGCCGCATTTCCCAAACACATTTCCCAAGGAAGGCGCCTTCTGAGAAGCTCCCCACAGCACCAGGGGCCCGGCAGCCAGGATGTGCCGGAGCCGGGATGTGCCTGAGCCGGGATATGCCTCACTGGGATGTGCCTCACTGGGATGTGTCTCACTTGCTGCCACGGACATGGAATTGCCAAGCCCAGCTCCAGCCCAGGCAGAAACCTCTGGTCCTGGCAGCACAGGGAGGGAGATGCTCAGTCAGAGCCTCCCTGTCCCCACACCCCAAAGCTGGAGAGGGAAAGCCCTGGCAGAGCAGGGATGGGAGGATTGCTGGGAGGATCTTGCTCCAGTCCCTGCTGTTCTGGCAGAGCTCTGGGCTGACCAGCTCTGCCTGGAGCCTCACAAAGCCTCAAAGGGACCCACAGCCAGAACGGGTGATCCCAACGCAGCCCAAACCACCCGGATGTGAATCAGGGAATCTGCACGAGAAATGCCCAGCAGCTGCACGGATCCCCTGAAAGCTGCACCTCACCACTCCCTATCCCCTCGCTGCAACCTGGGGCAGGCCTGGCTCGCATCTGCTGGGAAACTTCTTGGTAGTTTCTCAAAGTACATTTGAACCCCCGTTCCCTCCACCAAAAATCCTAAATTAATTTTGCTTTTAATTAAATTCATTAGCAAAGATTATCTGGCTGAGGAACAATAATGTCCCACCCCTCCCCCCACAGCCCTCTCTATTTATATCCCCATATACAGAACAGCAGCGAATATTTCTTTATGGGCCATTAAAGGTTTAATGTTTAATTTATAACCACCTTCTCCGGCGGGCGGGATGGCCAGGCACAATGTCAACATTTTTAATTAAATGAGAAGGGATTTTTTTTTTTCAGCTGAGGAATATAAAACATCCCGTTCCCAGCAGCATTGGAGGCAGGGGCAGGAGGGGCAGGGGCTGGGGCAGAGCTCTCAGGATGTTTCCCCACTGTCCTCTCTGCCCCTGGCCAAGCCAGGGCTGTTCCACTGCCGGCCAAGAGCTGAGTGACACAGGAGATGCTCGGGCAGAGGAGCCGTGGTGGGGACAGCAAGGGACATCACCAGGACAGCTCTAGGAGCGCTCAGGACAGCGCTCCTGCAGCAGCTCAGGAAAAACGGTGCCATCCTGGGGACAGGGACAACACAGGGCGCTGTCCCCTCGCTGGGACTCCCCTCCCTGCTGCTGCTGTGGGGTCCGGGCATGGCTCAGCACCAGCTCAGGGAGCAGAGGTGACAGCGCGGCACTGCCACTCTGGGCACAGCCCAACACCGCTGGCCACCAAACCCCGCCTGAGCCACAGCCCGGAACCTCCCAGCCGAAATCCTCCCTGCGATTTCTGCCGGTCACCGGCACCTCCTCCCACCCTGCGGCTGCTGTGGCATCACCACCTCCTTCCTGCCGAGGAGATCAAAGAGCTTCCAGCGCTGCTGGCACAGCAGGCACCGCCGGAGGAGCCTGGCACTCCTGGCACCCCCTGGCATCCCTCCCACGGCCCCGCAATGCCGACAGGGGCACGGGAGCTGCGGGAGAGCATGTCCGGCCGTGGTGCCTCAGCCTCAGCAGGACAGTGCAGCCCTTCCTGCCCGGCCAGCAGCGAGGGGCAGCTCCGAGCGGGCAGCTTTCCATTAATGGAGTATTTTATCTCACCGGAGAGATTAAATCTCTGTACAGAGGAGCGCAAAAGCGCTGAATCAGCAGCCGGCTGGGGGTGGCAGGTTCAGCCATGAGCATTTGGCTCCAGCACAGCCCGACAGAGCTTCATCTCCTGCATCCCCGCTCTGCCAGACGCTGCCGGTCCCCAGCACCGCCCCACACCCTGTCCCTGCCCCTGCAGGTGCAGGGATGGCCACAGGCAGCTCCAGCCCCCAGGCAGCCCCGTGCCAGCCCTGTGCTGCACTAACACACCCTGGCAGCCTGCTGAGCCGCCTTCCTCCCTCCCCTCATCCTCCCACAGTGTGGATGGGTGGGCAGGAGGTGCGTGGCACAGATGCCATGCCCACAGCAGCATTCCAGGCCCCCAGCTCCCCACGGGCTCTGCTCCCACCTGATGCCTTTTCCTGGTGTTAGGAAAATGCAGCCAGACACGGTTAAAGGGGTTGGGGTCTTTACCTCAGGATTTGAATCAGGATCCCGTTTGATGCATCCACTTCCCCCAGGTGACAGCATGGCAAATGCACCCCTGTCAGTCACACACACCAGTTCTAGACTTTCCACAGCCCAGATCCAACAAGGGAGCCCAGTGCTGGGGCTGGGCTGGGCTCAGCTCGACTTTCCAGAATCTGTCCTGCCAGGGGCCCTTGGCTTCCTGAGCCAGCAGAATGTTTGGTGTCCCTGGCTCTGCAGCTCTGGGCTCTTCAGCCTCAGGGCCTGCAGGGCACTCCCAGAGCACTGAGCACTGAACTAAGTAAAAGGTTGCAAGTGTGCATTCTGATACTTGTGGATACAGAGAACTGTGTAAAAGGGATATAAAGTAAAGACAAAAATCATTCCAGCATCACACCCACACTTCTCAGGGTCCCTCACAAAGCCACCTTCCTGCTCCCATGGACGTGACTCCTGTGGCCAGCCCAGGAGGCCCAGAGTGGTCACTCTGCCTACACACGTGTGCTCACAGGAGCTGGTGTGCAAGGGCCGGCTGCAGGGAGCCAGCCCAGGAGCAGGGATGGCACTGTGCCGCTCACTAAAAGCATGAGTGTCACTAAATCAATAATTCATTTACTTTAATGAGATAAGTACTTGGAAAACTAATTGCAAACCTGCTCCATTTACTCCAACCCGTTATAGCCTTTAATGTAAATGGCAGGAGCGCTGCTGGAGGAAGGGGAAGGGCTTTGGGTGGAAGATTGTGTTGTCCTTCCCCTTCTTCTAAGAAAGAGAAATATCAGCCATCAGCTGGGACAGTAGAAGCCAAAAAAAGCCGCTGGAATCACCATGTGGAAGTGCTGGGAATCCCTGCATGGAAGCTCTGCTGGGGGAGGGCGGGGAAAACGCAGTCCCCTCCTGGGGCCACCACTGTCCCTCTGTCCGTGCTGCCACCGGGCCTGGATGGGGCTTCACATTTCTCCTGGTGCCACAGGCTCCCATCTGGAGCCCTGCTGGATGTGCACCCTGCAGGTGGTCACTGTAATGATCTGTCACTGCTATAAAGCCACGGCTGCGTCCCTGGCACAGCATCCCCCAGTGCCAGCAGCTACCAGCTCCTCTGCCTCGGCCGGTGCTGCCCCTTCCCAGCCTCCCATCCCTCAGCCCCCACATGGCCAGGGAGCAGGGGTGGGCAGGGGTGCCCTGCCAGGCCCCAGCACTTTCCTGAAAAGGAGCCGTGTCTGCGTTCCTGAAGCGCAGCCGGAGCAGGAGCTGGGTGCCAAGGGCTCACTTCTCGCTTGCTGGAGCAAATGGCAGGTCATAAAAAGGAACTGTGACAGAAGAGAAAATGTTCCAGAGTCCACAAGGACCAGTCCAGGGTAAATCCATCTGCTCAGCAATTTAGCTAGAAAATCCTTTCCAGTCATCCGTGCTGCAGGTCCTTCATCCCAGCTGGTGGCTCCGGTCAGAGCCTTTCCCACTCCAGCAGCTCACAGAGGGGTGGGTGACCCCCAGCACCTCCACTGGGGACACTCGGGGAGGGGTCACACCTCGGGGAGGGGTCACACCAGCCCTTGCAGAGGGTTTGACAGTGGCACAGGGAATAGGGGCTCTTTCCTGAGCCGTTGGCTCACTCAGAAGAGCACATGGTCCTTCCCAGGTCCTGCATCCATGGCAGCATTTGTGGGCTCCCAGGGAGTGCAAATCCCACCTGGAGCTCCATGAGCAGCCCTGGAATGCTGCCCTGGGAGCCACAGCCGAGGAGAGCTGGGATAATCCTGCCTGGCTGAGAACTCCACAGCTCAGCCTTGCACAGCCGCCGCAGAGATCTCCCTGCAGGCATCCCACTGAATCCCACCTCAGCCACTCCTGACTCACAGAAAATCAATGGCAAGCATCTCAATTAATCACACCGGGGGCAAATTGATTAGGAGCCTAAATAAGGTCAACATGGTTGTCTGCTTATAGGGTGGGACCCCTTAATCATCATTTTATCTGCAGCGGCTGCAGGAGCGGCAATCACAGCTGGGAGCACAGAGGGATCTGCACTCAACTCCTGCAGCTTCCAGGGCCAGGGGCACTGGGGCCACGGCTCTGCCATAAGGAGCTGCATCCAGCACGTGGCAGCCACTGGGCACAGAGAGCCCCGAGTGGGGACAGTGAGAGCCCCAAGGGAGCCCCCGAGGCCCCGATGTCACCTCCAGCTCCAAGGGGAAAAGAGCAGCAAAGCCCTGCTCTGGCTACAGCACATCCCTCTGATCCCTCACCAGCCGGGGGGTTCCTTTGGCTTCTCCTGCCCCAGCTGATGACTGATATTTCTCTTTCTTAGAAGGCATCACCTCTCCCCCCAAAGTCCTTCCCCTTCCTCTGGCAGCATTCCTGCCACTCACATTAAAGGGTATGGCTGAGCTGGGGTAAGGGACAGAGCTGTGACTGCTCCTCTGGTCCCCACAACCCCCGAGTGCTGCCCACAACCCCTTGGACACACCTCCCTCCCTCACCTGCTGCTGCCCCAGCCACCCGCCGCCCCCTTTTGTTGTAAATACCAGTATAAATATTATAATTCAGTTTAATATTTAATATAGTCAGGTTAAATAAGCATTCCCAGCCCCATAAATAATCATTAACGGAGGATTCTAATTGTGCTGTTGGGATCCGGCTTCATGACTTATTTAGCGGGCAGATGCTCTTCCCCTCCACACTCCCCTCACGCTGTAAATTAACCTGTGGCTCAGCCTCTCCCTGAGAACCTGGTGGGACAAGGAGATGGATCCACTCTGGGGTGACAGCAGGATGGGGAGCTCGGAGAATGCCTGGGATGAAGCCAGTGGGGACAGGGAGCAGGAAAATGGAGCAGCTGAGCAGGACAAGACTCTGAGAGGAGATCGTGGATTTCGGGGCACCCTTGGCTGAGGACACCTGGGCACGGGGTGAGCCCTGGAGCTCAGGTAGGTGAGCCATGGATGAAGAGCACCCACACACCCTGCAGGAAAATGGAGCAGCTGAACAGGACAAGACTCTCAGAGAAGATTGTGGATTTTGGGGCACCCTTGGCTGAGAATACCTGAGCACGGGGTGAGCCCTGAAGCTCAGGCAGGTGATCCATGGATGAAGAGCACCCACACACCCTGCTCACCCCGGGGTGGCATCAGCAGAAACACAGAGACACAAAACGCAGCCAGGCGAGCAGAGAGCAGGGGAGGCTTTTATCCCAACCACAAACCCACCGTGAAATTGATTTGAAACAATAGGAAAAAAAAGAAACAAACCCCAAAGCACCAAACCCAATGCACGGGGAAGTGGCCAGGGGCAAGCACTGTGAAAGCACCAAGTGCAGACACGAGGACAAGCAAAGTGCAGGAAAACCTCAGTGTGAGTGTTTTCCCCTCAAGGGATGTACTGATGCAGTGCTGTAAAAAAAATTTAAAAGGCTGGGGTTTTCTTTATGTCGCTTAATTTTCATCTTGAAACGAATAACGCCAAAAGTAAATGGAAAGAGCCCCCTCTCTGCTGAGCCTGGCTGCAGCCACTGTGGGTGCCCTCAGCTCTGTGCCCGGGCAGGAGCAGCTCCAGGGGACACAATCTGCACCCCAGGAGGAGTGGGGACACCAGCCCCAGGGAAACAGGCACATCCTGCTCCCCAGACACCTTGGGGTGCTCTTGCTGCCAGTGATGCCCTCAGGATGCTCACATTTAGGGTCTGTCCCCAAAGGGCATCCTGTGCCCTCTTGGAGAGAGCCCTGGGAGGTCTCCTATCCCACTGAGAGATGCAGCAGAGGGGACACAAAGGTGACAGTCCTTCTAGAGCAGTTTTCTGGGTCTTTTGATTCAGGCCCTGCTCATCCCAAGACATGGGTACCCAAACAGCGCCAATGCTGACTCTGGGCTGCAGCTCTACGGGAGAGGTCCTGTTTTATCTTTATTTGTCAGGATTTATATGAAAAGGGGATAGTTCAGCTCTAAATGCAATGATTTGGAAGAACAGCCCTCCAGTGGCCTCCTCAGCTTGCACAGCATCAATGCCATCGATTGCTAAAAAACTGATAGCCCTGGCCCAGCATGGGGAATGCTCCTTCCTCCTCTGAGGCCCCAAACAACCCCTGCCCCAGGTCCCAAACCACTCCCTGAACCTTCCCCATGGGCAGCACGGGTCTGTGTGCTCCAGAGGAGAGAAAGTGAAAGCTGCACGAGGATCACCTGGACAGGTCACACCAGCACAGCACTGTCCTGACATCTCACTGACCTTCCCAGCACAGGAGCAGAAACCAAATGGGGAAGGAAATGACCAAACACGAGACCTCAGTGAGGGAGAAAGAGTTACTCAGCTTATTGAAAATGAGACTGACTTAACAGAGGAGAAATAAAGCGTTTTAAAATTAATGACACAAACGTCAGCCCCAGTGTGGGGATATTAAACTCTGCAATTATTTGATAGCCTCCGCAGAGTTCTGTCCCTCACACCGAGAGTCACAGTGAGAGTCACAGCTCCTGTGTCCCCCTGTCCCAGCACAGCCCTCCCTGAAGCCCTGTGGAGCTGGAGCTGTGAGCTCTGGAGCTGAGGGCTCGGGGAACATGGGTGAACACGCGTGTGACAGGAGGGAGAACATGCGTGTGCACAGGGCAGCCTGTGCAGCACAGCCAGAGCAGAGTTATTTGTAAATAATCCTTAATTAATGAGATTCTCAGGCCTGGATGGCTCAGCGGATTCCAGGTAGGGACAACACCAATCTCCATTCTTCCACTTCTCAATTACAGCTCCAGGGAGGGAAGCAGGAACTGGCCAGGGTGAATTAGAGAGACTTTTGTCACGTTTAATATCACTTCATTTTGCAGACTGCTGACGCAGCGGGATTGCACAGCTTGGAATTTATGGTTCTTTTGAGAGACATGCGCAAGAAAGGAGGAAAAAAATACCCTGCCATCAGCACAAAACCATCAACTCTGCTGGGAAAGAGCTGGGGTCTGGGGGACACCCCAGGGATCCCCAGGTGAGCAGGGCTGGGGTGCAGCACCGGCTTCTCAGCTCCAGGTGAGCACTTCCAGGGGCCCTGGGGGACCCAGAGCTGCCCCTTTCTGGGGTGTCTGTGCCCCCAGGTCCCTGCTCACTGCCCTCCCACTCGCGGCTCCCGAGGAGCAGCAGTGCCAGGGATGGTGTTACACCGTGTTATTCGGCCCCAAGGGGCTTCTGTGCAAAATGACACACAGTATAAATGGCTGTTGTAAACACAGAGTTTAATAAAGGGCTGTGTGCGAATTTTACAGCCTCCCCAAGGATAATTAAAATTATTTATCTACTTACCTAGCTTGCCACCAGAGCAGTCTATTAATTATTCTCTATTACACAGGGCCTGCTTTGCATGCTGCCAGAGCACTGCCTGCCACCAGCACCCACGAGAACACACAGCAGCTCCAGGAGGAGGTCCTGGGGTGCTCTGAGCCCCTCACAAACCCTGTGGGACCACGAGGTACTCAGGATCCGGTGTTTCTCTACCAGTTTGTGGCCAGGATTTTAAAACCCTCTTGGTTTTAAAAACCAGGACCAGGAATGGAGCCCTGGGCAGAGGGTGAGACACTTTCCCTGCTCGACTCCAGCCCCGGGCAGCCACAGGGGTGCTTGAGGGCGATGCCACCAGTACCCTTGAAGCCCAGCAGCCCCAGGAGGATGCAGAGGGACATCCAGGAGGAGCAGAGGGGGCTGAGGAGGAGCAGCAGCCGTGCAGGCGGTGCCGCAGCAGCTGCCCTGCAGCCTCCTGGCGCAGCGCTGCCCGCTCCTCTCCATCTCCTGCCGTGACAGAGCAATCATCATTCCCGAGCCCCCGGGATCCCCCGGCTCCTCTCCGCACACAAGGGCACCTCAGGGGGCTCAGCCGGTACTTAGCGTTGCTTTATTAGCTTAATAAAGCCAGCGATGCAGCCGGAATGTCCGAGCGGGCTCTCCCCGCTGCAGGAGCGGCCGGAGCGGGGGCAGCGGCCGGGCAGGAGCAGCCAGCACAGGCCTGCAGCCACGGCGAGTGGAGGATCCGGCTGCTCCTGCCGTCCTGGGCACCAGGAGCTGTCAGCTCTGCCCGTGGGCCATTAATCACTGCCGAAATTGCTTTCCCTGCCCGGTCCCAGCGCTGCCCTCAGCACACCCAGCGTGAGTGGGGCTACTGTGGCACCTGCTGGCACCCCCAGGACGTGGATCAGGCTGTGTCCAGGACCTTCCCTCTGGCTCTGAGCTCCAGAGGGTCCAATCCTGGCACTGAGGTCCCGGCTGATGGCACAGAGTGGCCCCAGCTCGGCAGAGCCTGAGGTCCTTCAGCAGCCTTTGAGGCATCAGGGCTGCATCAGTGGCTCCATCAGGAGCTCGAGTCCCTCAGCACCTGCTGGGGGCATTTTCATCTCCCGGGGTGGCTCCTCTCCCTCAGCCCCGCAGGTTCTGGTTGGCGGCAGTGCTGGTTTCTCTTTGATCCTGCACAGTTTCACTTCCACTCTCACAAAACCCTCGTGATCGAATTCCAGGTCATTACTCCAGGAAAGAGACACACACACACTGGCAGCAACAACTCCAACCCAATTTCAGCATGCCCAGTGTTTCTGCCCGCTGCCTGCCACGTGCCACCCTCGGCAGGCCCTGGTGCCACAAACAAGAGGCAAAAATGTCCATGGGACCACATTTCAGGGGCTGGGAGCAGCAAGGAGCCCCAAGACTGGGGACACACAGCTCGGAGCTGCCGTGGCAGCCTGGGCTCATGGAGGGCAAACCCCCACTGAAATTGGCAATGCCAGCAGATCCCAAACACCACTGAGGACCCTGCTGGCACTGCCGGCATCAGCCAGGCTGCCACAGCAACAAAATCCCACCAGGATAACCCGGCTCTGCCAGCCCATGGCTCAGCAGGGCACAATTCCTGTACCCCCTGGCAAAGGCCATCACCTTGGGACAGAACCTGAGCCACTGCAGCAGGAACCAGGGCTGGCACAATTCCCATGTGGAGTCAGAGGGCACCTCAGGCACCTCAGCTGGAATTTGTGCTGATGGTGCTGCCCCAGCACCAGGTCAACGAGCAGAGAGAGGAGCAGCCTTTGGACAGCCCCTGACCCTCCCATCTGGGGTCATGCTGTGCTGGTCAGAACCAGAGCAAGCAGGGCTCACCCCCGGCCCTGCTCCTTCCCCTCTGTGCCTGCACAGCCCCCGGGACACCCTCTGTTTGTTCTCTCCTCACCCTCGGTGCTGCGGGGCTGCTCCATTACAGAGAGCTCACACCACAGCTCCTCTGAGCTTGCAGAAACAGCAGCCCCTGAGGAGAAACCCACCCTGGCACAGCCCGGCTCGCTGGGGATGATGGACGATTATGGACCATCTGCACTTCCAGGAGGGTATGGATTTATGGGCAGCACAGGCGGTTTGCAGAGTGTCCATTACTATAACTCACTGGCCTCTCCAAAGCTGCTGTGGGGAAGTTTGGGTTAAGTGCTGGCAGGAAGGAAAAGTGATTTCCCAACTGTTTTTTACATCTGTGGAGCCGGGGAGAGCCATGAGTGTTTCCATCTCAGCTGCCTGTGAGCACCACGGCTCCCTGACACCAGTCCAGGTTCCCTCCAACAGCCGCAACCCCTCTCCCCTTCTCCTTGCTCCCCCTTCTTGATCCCCCTTCCTGTCACCCACCACTTCCAGCAGGAAGAAATCCCCACCAGCAGGACCAAGGATCGACCAGCCTTTTCCAGGAGCAAGTGGGTGGAAGGAGGAAGCAGATGGGACCTCTGAGCACAGAGAGAGATACATGTTGAATAACAATGGTGAATTCCCCTGAGCTCTGGTGTTTTTAATGCTGGATTAGGCTGTCAGGCAGCAATTAAATGGGGTAATAAAAAGCTAAGTGCTCGTATTTCAAGGTTCCTGCCTCCTGCGTGGTGGGGAGGAGCAGGGCAGGGGGCTGCTCTGCTCCCGAGGGGCCCAGCCTGGTGCTTCCACCAGGAAGAGTGAAGGAACTTTTCCAGGGAGGTTTGCAGGTGCTGCAGACACCCCCCCCCCGACCCTGCAGTGCTCCCAGCCTGCTCCTGCTGCCTCTCCCAGTGGCCAGGAATAGGCTGGCTTGGCTTTTTCTGCCTCCCTGCTCTCCCAGGATCCAGGAGCATCCCAGGAATGCTCCCCCTTCCCATCCCAACACCCATCCCCCGGGCCCATCTCTCTGGATCAGATGTAATGAACCCCTGTGCTTTTCTAACCTCGTCGTGCAGCTCCTGGTTGGAGCCCGGCTTTATCAGTTTTTATCCTGTGTAATATTCATCACGCTGGTTTATTTATGGGCCCCCTCTTCGGGAAGGTATTTTTCAGGCCTGGTGAATAAAACATAAGGCTGTGCGGGTTGTCAGAGGGAATGCGGCTCCTCTGATGTCAGCCTGACTAACGGCCTTTAGTTTTCTCCAACGACTGCACTTTGAGAGAAATTTATTTGTATTTGGGTTCCCGTTGGTCGGCGAGATGTGAATTCTTTTCCCCTCAGAATAAATGAGGCTTCAGCTCCACAGAAGGGCTGGGAGTGCAATGGGCACGTAGGGACCCTTGGTCCTGGGGACAGCGCAGGAGAGGGACCCCAGAGGGGCCCGGGGCTCTCCTGACACCAGAAAGGAGCTCCACACCCCCAGCACTGCAGCAGCCCTGCCAGGACACAGGGGAGAAGGCTCTCAGAAACACGTTTGGGGTCAGAAAAGAGAATTCCCTGGATTGCAGCTGCTTCTGCTGCGGGCAGGGACCACAGGCACACTCCTGTGTAGGAGGCAAACCCTCCCTGCCGGGCACCGTGAGCTCCTCGAGCTCCCAGCGCTGTGTCCTGGCAGGAGGGACAGGCTGGGTCCTGCCCCTTCCATGGGGCAGTGACGCCCCCCCGAGTGCTTGCTGCCAGCAGTGTCACCGCTCTGCACTGAGTGTGACAAGGACAGCCGGGAAGCTGCCCCTCTCACACAGAAACACGCGAGGGAAGGGACAGAGGGCAGAATCCCTTTTTCCAGCTGAGAGCATCACAGCAAATGCCACTCACACCCTACAGCCTCCCCACTACAGACACAGCCACCCACATGGGATGTCCTACCCGTCCCTGCCCAGCCCACCTGCTCCTCTCTGCCCTTCTGATGCCTTTTCCTGGTGTAAGGAAAATGCAGCCAGACACGATTAAAGGGGTTGGGGTCTTTCCCTCAGGATTTGAATCAGGATCCCGTTTGATGCATCCACTTCACCCAGGTGCCAGCGTGGCAAATGCACCCCCGTCAGTCACACACACCAGTTCTAGACTTTCCACAGTCCAGATCCAACAAGGGAGCCCAGTGCTGGGGCTGGGCTGGGCTCAGCTCGAGTTTCCAGAATCTGTCCTGCCAGGGGCCCTTGGCTTCCTGAGCCAGCAGAATGTTTGGTGTCCCTGGCTCTGCAGCTCTGGGCTCTTCAGCCTCAGGGCCTACAGAACACTTACAAAACACTGAGCACTAAACTAAGTAAAAGGTTACAAGTGTGCATTCTGATACTTGTGGATACAGAGAACTGTGTAAAAGGGATATAAAAGAAAAGACAAAAATCATTCCGGCATCAGCACCACCCCCTCCCACCTGCCCTACAGCCCCCGGGGTGGGCACGGGAGTGGGCACGGCAGCCCCCGCTCCCAGCACCGACAGCAGCAGCTCCCCGCCCTCCCACCAGCCCAGCCCGGCGTTGCCACCGCACCGTGGGGCAAACCCTTCCCCGAGCTGCCTAAGGAACTCTGGCCGTGACCCAAAACTCCTATTAACAAATCAAACCATAAAAACCCACAGCTGCAGCCAGGAGATTTCCCTCCATCAGCTGCTAATTTATGGGGTTACTGGTGTCAGCGGTTTGAAAGCAGCAAAATCCCATCAAAGAGCCGCCCCAACTCGGCGCTGGGCGCTTGAAAACAATCACAAACACGCTTCTGAGGAGGCTGCTCGGGATGCGATTCCTTGATCTTTAATTATTAATATTCCAGGCAAACAAGTTAAATTCTGCTGAAGAGAAGGAGAAGCCAGAGTTCGAAGTGAGCTGAAGGAGCATCGTAAATCATCCTGGGAAGTGTTTGGCAGGAGCCCTGCTGGAGCCGCTTGTGCCCACAAGGAAGAGGATGTCTGCCGTGCCCCGGGAATCTCAGCGGGGAGAACAGGGCACACAACCCCTCTGGGGCATGGAAAGACCCCGTTTCCAAAGCTCTGCGGCTCTGAACTCCCTGGACAGAGTAGGAGCAGGGAGGGGACGAGCCCAGCAGCTCCTGGCCAGTCCCGCAGGGCTCTCCCACACCGTCCTGGGCACCCGGAGCATCTCCCACACCGTCCTGGGCACCCGGAGTATCTCCCGGGCTCCTCCCTGGGCACCCGGAGCATCTCCGGGCTCCTCCCTGG
>JAHLSL010016670.1:23406-35601 GCA_025920805.1 Petroica traversi | reverse complement strand
CTCTCCCTCCTGTCCGGGATTCCCAGACCCTCCTCTCCCTCCTGTCCAGGAATCCCAGATCCTCCTCCCCCTCCTACCAGGACACCAGGCAGGGGATACAGGGTACGATTCCCAAAGCCAAGGTCCCTTGCAGGGAGAGGAACAGAGCACTCAGACATCGCAGTCCTTGCATGGGGACATCCCACGTGGCCAGCCCGGCTCTCGGCTCTCCTGCAGCTCCAGACCCTGAGCTGCCCACCCGCAGTGGCCCTGGGATGTGACAGGACCCTGCAATCCAGGGCTTCATCAGGCACGGAAGGCAATCAGCTGTAATTAACGGCTGCCGCGGGCAAAGCGCGGCACAGGGACCTTCTTTCCTTCTTTTCCCCAAGACTGCAAAATAAATTATCCTGCAAAGTTAGCAGAGGCTGAGCTATGGAAACAATTAAACAAAAATTAAATCTAATTCATTTATACTCGGAGCACAAAGTGGATAATGTGGGGGTTTTCTTTGCTCTCCTCTCTTTGCCTTGGTGTTACAGAGGACTATTATGGGAAATTAATCACGGGGAAAAGCAATGAACGTGATCTATTGCTCTTTAAAAGTGCACTGTAGTGATTATATAAAAATCTATTAGAGAGGCCAGGAAATAGCAGAGTGACACCATTTAAAAGGAAAAAGGAGAGCGGGCTGGTGGCAAAGGGATCGATCCCTTAAGTGACGGATCCATGGCAGAGGGAGCGGGAGGAGGTCAGACCCCGGGTGGCTCTGGGGGCACGGCCAAGCACCCAAAAACCTCACCCAGCGTCCCAAATGCTGCAGGGAGGGGACCCGCGGGGTCAGGGCTCCCACCCAGCACAGGAACAGGAGCAGGCAGCTCCATCCCAGCCCATCCTTAGGGCCCTGCCCCACCTCAGGGTGCCCAGCAGAGTGACCCCATCACTGGCACTGATCCCTCCCCGCTCGGCCCCCCTGGCACACGCTCGGCTCCTTCACAGCAGCGATAAAACCTTCACCGAGGCAGATTCCACCATAAATCCCAGCCGGCCCCGGGCCAGCCTGACGCTTTAACGACACCATCAATCCCCGAGGAGCCCAGGCCGGGCAGGGGCTGAGCCCCCAGAGCCTCTGGTGCTGCACCCCTTGAGGCACAGAACCCCCAAAATCCCGCACCTCTGCACTCGCCCATGGCCACCCCGTGCCATGGCTACCACTCACAAACTCGCCCAGTCCCACTTTAGCACAGGGAAACCTTTACGGGAATTTAATGGCAGTTTCTCCTCTTCACCAGGCCTGTGGAAGGCAAACACACCACACTCCCTCCACTGCATCATTTAAACGATTTGGGGGGAAAAAAAAGAGTGGAAAAAAAACCCCTTTGATCTCAGCAGCCCGCTTGTTTAGCCCATGCAGGGATTTAATTGAGAAGGGATGTCCTTGAATAAATGCGGAGATGTCCTCACTCCCCAGGAAGGCTGCCGCGACTTGAACAATCCCCTGGATGAGGTTTTCC
Organism: Petroica traversi; assembly: GCA_025920805.1. Classification (NCBI taxonomy): domain Eukaryota; kingdom Metazoa; phylum Chordata; class Aves; order Passeriformes; family Petroicidae; genus Petroica; species Petroica traversi. The sequence goes on along the minus strand of JAHLSL010016670.1, from coordinate 34,108 downwards.
GCTCATCCAGGAACATTCTGGGACAACACAGCCCCGGGGCCGCTGCTGCATGTCACCCATCCATTACCGGGAATGCCAGCGGTGGGAAGGCTGCCGTGGCACAGGGATGGCCGTGGGGGCCCCAAGGGCTGGGGACACCGCTCTGCCCCCAAAACCAGCACAGGGAGAGGCTGGAGCAGGAGCTGGGGCAGCCCAGGCTCGCTTGGCACGGGCAGAGGGGCTGCAGATGGGACATGGTGCCCCGGGGAAGCCAAGCAAAACAGAAGGCGAGGGGCAGCCGGTCCCCGAGAGCTGGCACTGACACCTGGGGTGCCAGCAGCGGCCCCAGCACACGCCTTCCCTGCTGCCAGGCTTGGCAGGAGAGGAGGAGCCGCCCGCCAGCCCCGCGGGGAGCTGGGCATGGCCGGGCACACCGGGACCTTCCTGCTCATTTCCTCCGGCCCTCGGCCCCTGCCAGTGCTCAGCACCCCGGCATCCCTGCCTTCCTCCTCATCAGCACCCCGGCATCTCTGCCTTCATCTTCATCCCTGCCTTCCTCCTCAGCACCCCGGCATCTCTGCCTTCCTCCTCATCGCTGTCCTCCTCCTCCTCCTCAGCACCCCGGCATCCCTGTCCCTGCCCTCCTCCTCAGCACCCTGGCATTCCTGTGCCTCCTCCTCAGCACCCCGGCATCCCTGCCTTCGTCCACATCCCTGCCCTCCTCCTCATCCCTGACCTCCTCCTCACCCCTGCCTTCCTCCTCAGCACCCCGGCATCCCTGCCTTCCTGTGCCAGGCCCCTCCATCCCGGCCCAGCCTCCTGCCGGTGCAAAGCCTCGTGCTGAGGGAAGGAACCGGCCCTGGGGATCCCCTTGTGCCCCACACCCGCGAGGGGAACACAGAGGGGCACAGCGGCCCGGAGGAGCTCCTCAGGGACAGCGCTGCACCCACAGATTCGGGTCTCTGCATCTCCTGCCCCTGCCCAGCGCAGCCGGTGTCAGGCGCCGATCAGCATCCTCCTCCTCCTCCTCTTCGTCCTCCCCGGCGCAGCCGCGGGGGTGTCTTTGCCGCAAGGCTCCCTCGCCAGGGAAGCTCCGCGCTATTTTAATCCGGCATCTCCCACCATCGCAGCGAGGCTGGCGGCGAGTGCAGCCCCAGGAGAGCTCTGCCCGCGCCCCCGCGCCCCGCACCTGCTCAGGATGGAGGAACACCCCGAGGCTGTGCTTGGAGGAGGCAGGAGGGGCTGAAACCCAGGCAGGAAGCTGCTTTTACCCGGGAAGAGAACTCGTGGTGCTAAAGGCGAGCGCTGGGAGAGGACACTGGAATTCCCAGCTCATTGAAGTGCTGGCATCTGTCAGCCCATGGTAACAGCAGCTCCTCTTCTCCTCATCCAGTAAAATCCTTGTCCTCCCCCTGCCCAGGGCGCTTGTACTCAGCTCTGCAGTTGTCCCGCCACTGTCCCACTGCTGTGCCACCACTGTCCCACTGCTGTGCCACCGCTGTCCCACTGCTGTGCCACCACTGTGCCACTGCTGTGCCACCACTGTCCCACTGCTCTCCCACTGCTGCGCCACCACTGTCTCACTGATGTCCCACTGATGCCAGAATGATTTTTGTCTTTTCTTTATATCCCTTTTACACAGTTCTCTGTATCCACAAGTATCACCACGCACACTTGCAACCTTTTACTTAGTTCAGTGCTCAGTGTTTTGTAAGTGTTCTGCAGGCCTGAGACTGAAGAGCCCAGAGCTGCAGAGCCAGGGACACCAAACATTCCTACTATCTCTGGAACCCAAGGTCTCCTGGCAGGACAGATTCTGTAAACCAGGGGTTAGCCCACCCCAGCCCCATCATTGGGCTCCCTTGTTGGATCTGGGCTGTGTAAAGTCTAGAACTGGTGTGTGTGACTGATAGGGGTGCATTTGCCACGCTGGCACCTGGGTGAAGTGGATGCATCAAACGGGATCCTGATTAAAATCCTGAGGTAAAGACCCCAACCCCTTTAACCGTGTCTGGCTGCATTTTCCTAACACCAGGAAAAGGCATCACCACCACTGTGCCACAGCTGTGCCACCACTGTCTCACTGCTGTGCCAGCGCTGTGTCACCAGCGTGTGTCATCACTGTGCCACCGTTATGCCACCAGCTGTGCCACCAGTGTGTGCCAGCGCAGAGCTAGAGGGTGCTGGCTGTCCCCAGGGATGCCGGGCACTGCAGGGCTGGTGCTGGGTGCCCCAGGGATGCCAGGCACTGCGGGGCCGGTCCTGGCTGCCCCCAGGGATGCCGGGCACTGCGGGGCTGGTGCTGGGTGCCCACACGGAGCCCGGTGCTCGGTCCGTGCCCAGCTGTGCTGGGGGCGCGGGGGCTGCGGGTGGAAGGCGAGCAGGAGCACTCTCAGCCCCTGGACTCGCCGGCTGCCGTGGCTAAAGGCGAGCTGATTAAAGCAATTAGGATTTAAAATAGTAACAGCAGAGTGGCTCATCAGCGCTGAAGAGGCAGTCAACTGACAGGCTGAGGAGCCTATTTAGGGATCTCGTTTGGCTGAGGATCCTCAGCGAGGCCCCAGGGCTCCCTCGGAGAGAGGGTGCTGGCACAGGGGTGCCCCAGGGCCCACCTGGGGACACAGAGCAGTCAAAAGGGACAGCCCTGGACTCGCAGCCAGCTCTGTCCCCTGCCCTGTGGCCACAGGCACGCCCAGGAGCACCTGGCACAGTCAAAGAGCACCAGAACTGCCAAGGAGTGCCCGCTGCCCACTCCTCCCTTTGCTCGAGTGTTTATTTTCTGTATTAAGGGCTCTGGGAAGGGAATGCGGAAGGAATTTCGCAGTGATTCTCAGCAGGCCCTGCTGTGCAGCAGCAGCCCCAAAGCAAGAGACAAAGTGCATTTTTTCTGCTTGGACTCGAGGGCCGAGATGCCCGAGGTTTCAGGCGGCCTGGTGGGAAATCCCCCTGGTTTGGTGCACGCAGATCTCCCACCACAGCGGAGCCTGGATGCACAAACAGACACAAGAGCAGCATGAACAGCCTTGGAATGCTCAGTACCAATCCTGCTGCTCATTCTCCACGCCTGCCTTTGCTCCTGGCTCTGCTGGCTGATGCCAGGGTGCCCACGGGTACAGCCTGAGCACCCACCCAGCCCAGGGCTGTGGGACGTGACCCCCAGGGACAACGGGGGACCACTGCAAGGAGCTTTCCAGGCCTGTCCCCATGAGCCCTGCTGCTTCCAAACCTCCCATCCTCACTGCTGCAGCTGCATTCCAGTGGGATGGAGAGCGGTTCCACATCCCCAGAATGCAGGGCTGGATCCCCTCTCCCTCAGAGAGGGAAAAGGGAAAAAAGGAAATGGTAGGAACGGGGAACAAAGGGCAGGGGGAGAGAGGGGAGAGGAGGACAGGAATGGGAGGGGAGGGCAGGAGCTGCAGCCCAAGCACAAGGCACTCCGAGTTTCTTGCGAGCTCCGCGATGCCGTGGGAGGGAACTGGCACAGGCGCATTACGTTTATTTATAGGCATTTCTGTGGCACTCGATTAAACGCTGTGCTGGAGATATTGCAGTTCGAAGAGTATTTAGAGCCATTTAACACCTCTTAGTCGGCAAAAGCCCATCTAATTCCTGCAGCGAATTGGGGAGGTGCACACAGCAAGGGCAAGAGCAGCAAGATGCCCTCCCAGCCCTGGTTCCACCTGGGAGAGAGATGGGATCCTTGATGTGGCAGGGCATCCATGAGCCCCTCGAGATGCTCCCCTGCTCCACGTCAGCAGCCCAGGGACCGGTTCTGCAGCAGGACAGACATCCAGGGCAGGACAGACATCCCTGGCAGGACACACATCCATGGCAGGACACACACCCACGGCAGGACACGCATCCAGAACAGGACACACACCCACGGCAGGACAGACACCCACGGCAGGACACACCCAAGGCAGGACACACATCCAGAACAGGACACGCATCCACAGCAGGACAGATGCCCACGGCAGGACAGACATCCACAGCAGGACACACATCCAGAGCAGGACAGACATCCACGGCAGGACACACCCACGGCAGGACACACACCCAAGGCAGGACACACCCACGGCAGGACACACCCAAGGCAGGACACACCCATGGCAGGACAGACATCCATGGAGGACACACCCACGGCAGGACACACATCCAGAGCAGGACACACACCCACGGCAGGACACTCATCCACAGCAGGACAGACATCCACAGCAGGATACACATCCCTCTCCCCAGCCACTGCAGCTCCTGGCACGGGACTGGTGGCACAACTGCCCGAGGTGCTGGCCAGCCCTGGCACCCACAGGCCCTGCCTGTGCCAGCCCCAGGTCCTGCTCAAGGATGGGGCTGCCCAAGGGAGGGCTCAGGAATTCCCGAGGCTCAGGAGGAGCTCGTTCCCAGCCTTCCCTGGGTATCTTAAACTGCTCTGCAGAACCTCCTGCACCTTATCAGGCCGAGCTGGGAAATCTCCAGATCTCAGAGAAGCCCTCAGGGGAGAGTTCAAAGGAAAGGCATCCAAGTGAACATCAAGGTGAGCTCTAACAAATCCACTGCTGGCCCTTCCGCCCTTGGCTGGCTCTGTCCCCTGCTCCTCTCTCTGAAAAGAGCATGTCAGCTCCCCCCGGGCCCCATCCAGGGCCACGCATCCATCTGGCCTCAGCACCATGTGCCTTCTCCAGCCCAGCCAGGCTGATCCCAAATCCATAACACACACTTGAATAGCTCATGGTCTGCCCATGCCCCAGGCAGGAGGACAAGCCACGGGAGCACCCAGGGTGCACGGCCACACCACCGCTTGCCCATGGGCAAGGGGCTGAGGCTGAAACACAGGGAGATCACAGAGCCCCAGATGATGCCCCTGCAGCTCCTGGAGAAGCCCATTCCCAGTGCCTCTCCCAAGCCACTGCCCAGCACCAGGAATCCTGACCCAGCAGGGCTGCTTTGGGTTCAGCTGAGCGTGTTCCGTGCCTGGACAGGAGATGCCCTTTGCTCTGCCCATTCCAGACCCTCCCAGCCCCAGCAGATCCCTGGGGTGCCAGGGCTGGTGGGTGAGGGGGGCCAGGGCTCGCCCCTCCAGCTGCTCCTGTGCAGCCGGGCCCGCATGGCTCGCGAATGGATGCAATTAAGTTGATGCTGCAGTGGCCTTTAATTGCTGTTTCCTCAGCTTGGCAACATGACCCCGGAAGCCCCCATTATACTAATCACTGTCACACGAACACAATAGCAGAACACATAAAAACCTGGTGTGCTTCGCGCTGAAATACAGCCCTGCCGAAGGCTGAGCCGTGCCATAAATCTGCTCGGCACTTAACACTGCCGGCTAAATGGCCTCGCTTAATTATAGCTCCATAAACAGGACTTTATAGCAGTATCAATACCACTGAAAATCAATCCCACTGATGGACAAAGGCACGGACTCCATCCCTGCCTCCCCGGGGCTGGGCCAGTGCTGCTCCCCGCGGTCCCAGCTCGGGGCAATCTCCATCCTGTGTCCATCTCTGTGGTGCTGCCACAGAGCCACAGCCAGGACATTAGCATGGCAACCCACACTGATCTCTGTCAATTATGCTTCAGTGTTTGAGCCCTGACCAGCTTCAAATTGAATCAGGGCAAAATCATCAGTATAAAAAGTGCCCGCACCAGCCCTTCAATTCCAGCACTGGGAGGGAAAAGAAAGTTCTACATCTCATAATGGCCTTCTACCCCATAATGAACAGGAAAAATAAATTAGATTCCCAGCTAAGGGTATATTTATACAATTTCATTATGTGCCCATGAGCAAGTCTGGTTTTCACCAAGATAAAAATGAGCTCTCAGCAATGCTCGTGCTAAATAAATGGAGTGATTTAACAGCTTAACAAGGAGTGCAACAGAGGGGCTGCGGAACTGTGGCAAAAATGGAAAACAAATATAAAAAATACCAAAATGCTTGTGTTTCCTGCACTGCACTGGCACTGCCGGGCCAGATCCCCCCAGGAGGAAGGAGACAGCAGCGCTGGGTCTGTGGGCACATCCAGGCTGTGAGCACTCGTATCCTGCCCAAATGAAGCATTGGGAGCAACTTCTGACTGCTTCAGCTTCTGGTGCTCAATGTCCAAGTGATGCTTGCGAGCCAAAAGTGAAATCCCAGTCCCTGTCCTTGCTGCTGCCGGCGTCCAGCTCATCCTCACAGTGCCACCGCAGCCCAGGGATGCCAGGGCCCTGAGTGCCAGCAGCCTGCAGGAGCAGGGAGCATTCCCATGGCAGCTTTGGGGCTGGAAAGGGATATTTGCAGCCTGGAAGTCGTTCCCAGGCTCTGAAAGCGTGGCTCCTCTCCCAGCGCTGCTGGGAAATTCCCAATTCCTTCCTCCCTCCCAGTGGAAGGAACCTCCTGTTACCCAATTCCTGTCCCCTGCTCCACTTCCAGCCCTTCTGCTGCTGGGGCTGCAGCACGTGTTCCCCCCAGCCAAGAATCTCTCTCACACAGCCAGGAGGGACCTGGCTGGAGTTTGGAGGAGCCTCTCACCCTTCCAAGGTTATGTGCTCCCAGGGAAGGCTCCTCCATCCCACCTTCTGCCGCTCCTGGAAAGAGCATGTCAGCTCCCCCCGGGTCCAATCCTGGGCCACGCATCCATCTGGGCTCAGCACCGTGTGCCTTCTCCAGCACAGCCAAGCTGATCCCAAATCCATAACCCACACTTGAATAGCTCATCCAGTTAATGGCAGCGCTGCCAGCAGGCAAATCTGTCCTCTCAGCATCAGCAAAGCCAGAGTGAAGCAGTTGCCTTTTCTTTTTTTTTTTTTTTTTTCCTCTCCCTTTTAAATCAATCGCGAGGCCACATGGTCCATCGGTGGGATCTGGAGACCAGGAGCCATCTCCAAGACAGAGCTGCTGGCTTGGCCGCCTATCACAGCTCTCCTGCCACAAGGTGACATTTCCCCCTCCATCCTCCCTACCCCAGGGAGCCGGCTGGATTAATAGTTCAGCGGGGCTTTGGGAATGTGTGTGCCGGGAGTTATGAGCCTGATTCATAACAGGAGTTCCCTCCCCTGCTACAGAGATTAATCACCGCTGCAAATGCAAACACCGGTTGGGCTCTCCCGTCCCCAACTCGCGGCACAGCTGGAGCGGAGCTGAGCTGAGCCGAGCCGAGCTGAGCTGAGCTGAGCTGAGCTGAGCCGAGCTTTTGCCGGCTCCCCTGCGCTGCTGCCGGGGCTCTGCGGCGCCTGGTGTGAGAGCTGCACCTCCAGCACTGTGGAAAAACAAATGCATGGTGGAAAGGATGGGTTCCGAGCCTGCGTGCTCCGTGTAGAACACGGCACAGCCCCGGAGCCCGCCTGCGCTGCCCTCTCCCGGGAGGAATTACCGGGTGGCACAAGCTCTGCTCCAGCCCGGAGGAGCTCGGCCCCCATGGGCGCAGCCGATTTATCCTAAAACACCCTGATAAACGCGCCTCGGATCCACCCCGGCTCTGAGGGGCAGCTCCAGGCATCCCACCAGAGATGCTCCTGGATGCAGCTGGAGAACCCCCGAGCCCCCCACTGCCCACCCTGCCTGGCCCTTGGCACTGACCCCAACACGGCCCCAGTCGCTCTTGGCCTGAATCGAGCCAAGCTCTCCCCAGCCAAACCCTCTCAACACCCCAGGACAGAATGGAAATTTCCCTTCCCAAGGGGACCGGGACCATCCTGGTAATGCTCTGGAATTCCTTCTTTCTGTCCCTCGAACACACAAAACCAGCAGATCATTTTTACCACACCATTTCCCCAGCCCCAAGCAGAGCTGTTTCCCAGGCTGCGGAATCCCTTGCAACCCCCAGAGGATCAGCAGACGATTTTTCACTCTTCCCTTTGGACGGGAGAGGAGAGGGATCTCGGCTCAGTTGCAATTAGAGTGAACTGCGGCTCGCAGGCAGAGAAAGCTGTGCTTCCAGCGGGCAGCAGGGATGATCTAATCAGGCACTGGATCAGATCACAAAAAAATAACCCCTGCACAGGTGATAACGGCTCGTACCTGCCCCGAGCTGCGAGCATGGGGTATGGGGAGGCACAGGGAGGGAAGGGGGTGATGGAGATCGCTCAGCAGCACAGGCACCACAGCACGGTGGTGCAGAATCAGAGGTGAGGACCTCTGCACTGTGCCTGGCCTTCCTCCTGGGGGGAGGAGGAGGAGGGGGACTCCCACATCTCCCTGCTGACGTTGGCAAACCCACAACTGCGGGTCGGTGCCAGCTCCCCGGGATGCAGGAGCTCGGGCAGCTCCTGGAGGACACCCCATCCCTTCCCAGCTCCCAGCCCCAAAGGCCCCCGAGCTCCAGAGCTCCCCAGGCAGCCCCAGGGGCCACAGTGCCAGTGGAGGGGCCCTGCTGCAGCACTGGCACCAGGAGGGAAAAAATAAAATTTGTCCTCCCTGGCAACCCTTGCTGTGCCCTTCCCTAATCTGCTCCTCACCCCGAACCAAGGAGGCTGCAGATTCAGTGGGGCTGGATGCTACAGATTAGATTGCATCTGTCTGGGTATAAATAATTTACTGCTTGATGGTCAGAGTGAATTTAATTAGTTCTTGTTCTCCTGATAGAATCAGCCCACCGCTGCTAAAGCATTTCACTCCGAATTAGCCTGAGAAGCACTAACAAGGCAGCGCTAATTTTACACACACGACATCCCCCACAGTCTCTGAAAATACAGCTCCAGAGAGCAGGGAGCAGCGCCGGCCCTGCGGGGCTGGGAGAGGGGCACTGCGAGGGACAAACCCTGCACAGGGAGGGGGCACGGATGGGCACCACATACAAACCCCATCCTTGTGCTCTGCCCTTCCTTCCAGCTCCCAAGGGATTTGGAGAGGGGGCAAAGCGGGCAGGGAGCTCGTGGCTGGCAGAGCTGATGCTGCTGCCCGGGGAGGGGCTCCCTGCCAGCTGAGTGCCCACCTCACCCCCCTTCTTCCAGCTCCGGGGTCACGCCGGGCCGCTGGAATCGCTGCCACAGCCTTGGAGAGGCACCAGCGCCCGCCAGCGCTGCAGGGAACGCGTGCCCGCTCACCTGGAAGGGACAGCAGAGCGGGGAGCAGCGGGGCAGCTGCGGGAGGTCCTGGCAGATCACTGGGGCAGCGCTGGCTCCTGGCACTCCCCAGCCCTGGCCGCACCCCCGGCCCCAACAGAGGACTGCACAGTGACCTCGCCCAGGATGGAACCAGTCTGAGAGGGCGTCGGGCAGGAGCTGAGACCCTGAAAGGGGCAGAAAGACCCCTGCCCCACTGGCTGCATCACTGCAGGCTGAGCACCACAGCCCCCAAAACCGGCTGAACCCCCGGGGGTGCCCAGCCCGGTGACACCACACCCCTTTCCCCATGCTCAGTGAGGAGCCCTGGGCTCTCCCCTAAGGACGGAACCTCTCTGCCCGCAGTGTTTTGCTGCTGCTGCCTCCCTGCTCTGACCTCCCCTGTCTGCAGCAGGATTTATGTCCCACATTAACAGCCTGCCCGAGCCGCTTCCCGCTGGCACCGCAGCCTCCTGTGCCACTCCAGCCCTGCTGGTGACAACAGACCCTCTGAACCTCGCGGGGTGACACCCCCCCAGCCACCAACGCCCCTGCAGACACAAATTCGGGACATTTCCACCCAAAAGCGAAATCTGGGGATGTGGGAAAGACACCGACAGCAACGATGCTCCGGATTGTGGCAGAGGACACCTGCTTGGGAGGACCATGTGGGGAACTGGGTTCTTCTTCTCCTGCTGATTTCTGCCCGGAGCAGAAATCCCAGCACGGGACCCCCTAGCAGCTTGGTGAACACATTCCTGCTGGCACAGCCCCCTCCTGCACACGGAACAGACCAGCTTGTCCTCCCCAACTAATCCTCACTCAATAAATCACCTGCAGAGGTGAAGTGGCCACAGCCATCGGCAGCTGTCAGAGGCCACCCCTCAGTTCACCCCAGCCCAAAGCTGCTGGGATCATCCCCAGGGCATGGGGGAGCAGCATCCTCACTTTTTTACTTCCCTCCCTCTTCCCCTCCCTCCCTCCCTGAGCTCATCCTCTGCCCAAGTCCCTCTCCCCCACCAGGAACAGCCCGTACAGATCTCGCCCTCTCCTATTTACGCATAAGCTAGGCTGACAACTCCTCTTCATCACGGTGTCAGAGCCTTCCTCGGCCGCCATGCATCTCAAGCAGGACAGCACCATAAATATTGCATAGGAGGTGTTTCTAATCTAGTTACAGGCTCAGCCTCTCACGCTCTTCCATCAGGAAGCCTTGGATTGAAATTGAAGTGTATTAGTATAATTTTATCAGGTTTTATTAAGCCCGGGGTCTCACGTTTTTGATATATAGTTTTAATTAAATTTTAAGTCAAAGAATGCAGTTGTTCATATTTTATCTCACCGTGGCACATCGGGAGGAGGCAGTTAATCAGCACGTACCAAAACATCCCTTTTCCCGTGATGAACGGGCGGAAACTTTGCCAGCAGAGCCCAACTTCCCTCCAGAGCTCCCAGCCCAATGAGCCCCAGCCCAGCTCCAACCAAATCCCCATCCCAGCGCTCCCGCAGGAGCACCCGCAGGTGGGAGGGAGGGAAAAGCACCGGGACGAAGCAGGGAAGAGGGAAGGAGGCCCGGAGAAAGCTGGCACCAGGGGCTGCTCCCGGCTGGCGGCAGCAGAGCGGGCACAGAGCCAGGTCCTGGCCGGCCCTGCCCGCACGTCCCGCGGGGACAGAACCGGGTCCTGGCAGACCCTGCCCGCACATC